>JASFAT010000565.1:0-354392 GCA_031353405.1 Baronia brevicornis | reverse complement strand
AACGCATTTGAGGGGCTTCCTGAATTGCAGATATTTTTTATTATCGTTTGTCTCTCTCAAAAAATTATGTGACTAGTTTACACGTGGTAGAAATGAAACCTTTAGTATTTTATTTCATACTCTCTCAAGCTAAATCGTATTAACAATTTATATGATTGTTTTGTTTTAGTGTTGCTTTTTCGTTTCATCCAGTTTTCAAATCACAGTGGTCTCAGTGGCGGTTCATTTATACGGCGAATACTTACTTTAGTTGTTGAATTTCCTCCTAGCTGCGCAGTTCCACCATCGCACTAAGCGCCACAAAAATAGGTTCCATCCTCATCACCTGGAATGCTGGCCGTTTACCACCATGCGATTTAGTCACAATTTTCTGCCTGCAGTGTTCCCAATGGACTAGGATAGCGAGTGCTTCAGAATTGCTACACTTTGCGAAGATGGAGGAAAGTTGTGTTAATTGCCAACCTTCGCATGTCGGAGAGGTACTCTTAGAAGAAGAGGAAGTGTTCCCATATGATTAACGTGACATAGGGACATTCAAGAAAAAAGCGTGTGTCTGTTAAAGGTCGGCAACGACAACGACAATCTACGACACCTCCAGCGTTGCGGATGTCTATAGGCGTGCTCTACTATAACAAAGTTGCTACTATTACTACTAAAAAAATAAACATATTTATGGCCTATAGACGACCTAATTGACTCGGAGTCAATTTCAGAGTCAATGGTTGCAGTTTTATTTTCCGCATTGGAATAACTATGATATACGTATAGCTTACAGCTATGCATTGTTTCGAATCTGGGTGTCCTAACAATCCGCCTTCAACAAGCGTGGTGGGTTTATATGTATTTTTCCTGAAACAGGGAGGCCATACATAGTAGTGGAAAATATCGATGAAATAAAGCCGAAAAAATAACTTTCAATATTTCTGAAAAAGTTTTATCTGATCACCCAAAAACAGACAGTTTCATAGGCGCACGCACGCAAATTTTCTACTTGTCGTAGAGACTCAGACCATTCGACGCAGTATTTTTTTCTGATCCGAATATGCAATATTTATTTTTTAATTTGTCATTTACCGCTATTTCGTTTTTTTGCGCTGACATATGGACTGTCAAAAATGTACACACAATCTTTGTATACATAACACTATATCGTCTATAAAAATATTCATTCTTTTTTCTTAAGCACTTGCAACTATATTCCGTTTGCGTATTCGCTATGAAATATGGTGTCTTGGAAAATTGTGTCGCGGAAGTTCGAACCGACCCATATATACCTGGAAAGTTTTATGGCGCACTTAAACTTCCTGCCGTTCGCTGAACAAATTCACAACACGGGTAACGGACGGAAGTTACTATAACTGGACGCCAGACTTTAGTGTGAATTTGCCTATTTACATTTGAAGTTTACTTATTTCCTGCTTTAATTTCTCACAATATTGTCTCAACTTACGAGTGGAATAAATTATCAAGAGATGTCAAACAAATAGAAGCTTACAATGTATTAAAACAAAAAACACTCCAAAACGTAAACGAAAAGTCATAAACGAAAAGTGGGAAACTTTTCTAAGATATGGTGATCTTAGAAAATTATTAATGGAGTCAGGCGTTACTTTGCGGACATCCATCACTATATGGACAGTCCAAAGTTTTACTTAGTTAAGATCCGCGACAAGCAAAACAATAACAGAAAATTAATAATGTGTGTTTTTCCGTTGGGTTTAGTGGATTTATTTGGAACTTAAACCAAAAACTTACCGAAAATCGGCCATCAACTCTCCACCCACCAACCACTATACACAACGCCAAACACACACTATCACTTTTCCATCTTGTACACGACACGTGTTTCGCCCCAACACGAGGCATCTTCAGGTATAGTAGACTCTACGGAAGACAACCGAAAAGGCTTTTCTTCTAGAGGAGGAAAAGGATCTTAGCTAAGTAAAACTTTGGACTGTCCATATACATCTTAGAAAAGTTTCCCACTTTTCGTTTATGAGGTAGTTTCACAATATTGTCACATAGCAATTATATTTTTCTAATACGGGCAATTATCGTGGGAAAAATAGATCACCACCCTGCATCGAAAAACGAAATAAGACAAAATAATGCAAATCGTGGTAATAAGACAATGCAAATCCTGGAAATAAGATAAAATAATGCAAATTCTGGAAATAAGACAAAATAATGCAAATCCTGGAAATTAGACAAAATAATGCAAATCCTGGAAACAAGACAAAATAATGCAAATCCTGGAGTATTAGAATATAATACAATTTCAATCTGAATCAATAATATTACATGACATCATTTTGACAATATGATTATTTTTTTTGTTAAGACTTAGATTAATATAAAACTTGTATATTTGTACGCCACAAAGGCCAAGCATGACGGATCTATATTATGTACTTTAACAAACACCATGCTTTGTATGATTTATGTAAACCACCATGTTTCCACAAATAAATATCTTGAATCTTGAATCTATGGAAAATAAAACAAAAAGATTAACAGGATAAATGCGTATATCGTGACTTTTTAAGTTGACTGAAAAAATCCATAGAAGGTTTTGCTAAAATAGCCACCATTTTATCATGACGTAACGTGACAAGTTACATTTCAAGAGATTTGATATTATTGTATTTTACTTGACACTGGCATAATATAATAGTTATAATTAATTTGAAAAGAAAAAAAAAGAATGTTTTTTTTTTTAGTGTTTTGTATGCACTTAATATTCAATTGTCAGTCAGTTATTAAATGAGTTACGAAATTAGCTAATCTATCGATAAAAACATTTTTTATTGATCATTTCATAAAATATATGCAAAAAGATTAGCAAAAAACTGACAGGAGGTGCTACTAGACACTCTATATATACTCAATATATGAGAATGAGACGAAGATTCTAATACAATTGCGTGTGAACGGAACAAGGGCGTTAGGTTGCAATATGAAATATTTTTACGTGGAAATGTTCAGAGTGAAATAGGTCCGTGAAGAGAACGATATTCAATACACTCGAAGCCTCCCTTCGCGTGTTATTGAACATCGGGTTTTATACCGGTTATTTATAAGCAACGCAACTCCTTGTAGGATAGCTTGGTATTACAAAAAAAATGAAATATTCTCATGAAACGATAATTTGAAGTTTTTTTTTTAAATTAATCCTATCGAAATTGCGTGTGATTATATCTTGGGAAGTACCACACTCCCGCAGAAAGCCGCTGAATGAAGTAGCTCACCGTACGACGAATGGTAGCTAAGCTACCTCTCTTCGTACGGTGAGCGGACGAGTTCCTGAGGCCCAACACCCTCCCCCCTCCCTCTACCCCCTCCCCATCCTATAATGACATTTTCCTTAAAGTTCAGCAACGCTTCCGCACTGCCTATGGCGCTGTGGATGTCTATGGACGACGTTGGTAGCTTTCCATCAGATTACACGCCTGCTCGTTTGCCTTCCTATCCCATAAAAAAAATGTAATTTATCAATCCACCATTGGACAAAATACAGATGTATAATAAAATGGAAATATCCTAAATGGATTTGCAATGCGGAATGGAATATCGTGCCCATTGATTCCGTGAATATCAGTAAATCTGGGTCTCGCGTATCATATCACGCGATAATACATCACTGCTACCCCACACAGTCGAGTGTAATTGAAAAATGTGCCGGAAACAATATTTTTTTTGCGGAAACTGTCGATTCAAATACTTCATAAACTACTTTATTTGTTTATACATTAGCTTTTCCCCCCGGCTTCGCTCGCGTGGAATTTGGTCTGCCACATTAAGTATCGTGACAGATCATTTTAAATAAATATATATATTTTTTTACTTTATAGTAAAATTATATTACGACTAAAGTTACATAAAATAATTACAAATTGTAGCCTACATGTTATTCCGATGCTCTTTGACGAAAAAACTACTCGACGGATTTGGATAAAACTTTACAGTAATATAGGTTATACATCGGAATAACATATAGGCTACAATTTGTAATGATTTTATGTAATTTTGGTCGTAATATAATTTTACTATTACGTAAAAAAAATATATATTTATTTAAAATGATCTGTCACGAAACTTAATGTGGCAGACCAAATTCCACACGAGCGAAGCCGCGGGCAAAAGCTAGTAATGCATAAAAGACAAACAAACAGACATACATTCATTTTTATATAAATAGATTTATTTTTCACAGCCCATTGTATCACGAGATAATTACTAATAAAATACTAATAATAGGGAAGAAATCACAATGAAGCTCCGTTGTCTTTCTAACAAGATGGCGCTACGTCGCCATCTTGTTGAAAGCATGTGCGTGAAGTAAAGGTAGGATGTTAATTAATCAGTAAGCCTGCGTTTACTGATTATTTGACCTAGGTATATCCTAATTCTGCAACTTGAAGCTACATATATGGGCAAACCGTGGAAATTACGGCGACGTAAAAGGCGTTTAAAAAAATGACATGTGTCTGCTAACTTGAAGAACTATGTCGGCGACTTTGGTTCTTCATTTCAAATGATATCCACCAGAGAAATTTCGAGCATAGCCCCCTCCATCACAAGAGAGAGAGAGGGCTGTATTGGTTGGTTGTTAGAAATTTACATTTTGATTAAAACATAAATACGTTACGGTTTTCTTCTAAATTATTCAGTGGTCAATAAAACTTGAGGTTTTATACGCATTCTTGACTATGCTCGATTTTTATCGACACTTCAATTTACGACCCGCTGTAAAATTCAGTAATACCAGAATAGGGATAGAAAGGAATAAATCTAATTGTACTGACACTCAAATAAAATGAGCTTGTCGTGTAAGAGCCATTGCAGAACGAAAGGCTTTATTGGGGAGTACTGTAGTGATACATTCATAAATGTATCACTAGTGCATTAAAACCTTTTATATTATATTACTTTTTTACATTTGTAATATTCAAATTTTAAATTAAAAGAAATTGTTCGAAATTCAAAATGCATTTGTTCGACTGACATCTTTTAGATAGACATGTCACCCATCCGGCATAAGAAATTGAAATATATACATTTGAGATATAACATGTAAAGTGTTGTTAACAAAGTATGAATGTTTGTTACTCTTTCACGAAAAAACTACTGGACGGATTTGGATAAAACTTTACAGTAATATAGGTTATACATCGGAATAATATATAGGCTACAATTTGTAATGATTTTATGTAATTTTGGTTGTAATATAACAATACATGTCAATTAAGTCGGAAAAAAATCTGGCCTCTGAGAGCTATCTTGGCGTACTCTGTCTAAACCATTGGAGTTACACAAAAATGATGTACTGTAGGATTGTTTGTCTTGAATAGTTCTAAATAAATTCCGCGACAGCATATGTGGAAGCCACTATGACCAAAATTGCTAACCATAAATTAAGTAAAAAAAAATATATTTATTTAAAATGATCTGTCATGAAACTTAATTTGGCAGACCCAATTTCACGCGAGCATAGCCGCGGGCAAAAGCTAGTATTATATAAATGTACAATGAAACGCAAGAATAAATTAATATCATTTTGAAGAATTTCATTTGAAGATGCCCCTTAAAGATCCCGGATGTCGCTGGAAAGAGTACGGCAGGCACGCTGCAGTAACAAACACAGACAATCAACGTTAAATGGTAGATCTTTACTGTGGTTCTACGATTCATAAGGTGACTATTGGATTCGGATCTTCAATTCTTTTTCCTTCTTCCATTTCCTTGCCCCTAGCATAACATAGCTGCTTTCTTTCCGTGTTAAATTCTTTTTTTTTTGGGATAGGATGCCTTTCCTATTAAAAAGAGTTACTGTTTACTCTTACTTATATAATCATGTCATTGTTTGGTTTTTTCTCCAATTTCAATTCACATCGTCCATTCTCCTCAACAATAAACCCAGAACGTAAACATAAAATTCACGTAAGAAAATAACAATGCTTGTGTACACTTTACGTGAATACAAAGTGTTTTATAAATTAAAGCGGGTGAATTCCCGCTTTATTTCAACAATAAATGCAACTTTAATTTCGGATTACAAATTGGAAATTTGAATTGAACCAATGAGAATTTTATTTAAACACATTTATGGGTATTTTGTTTTGTCGTACACGTACGTTTTCTAATAACTTTATATTAATAAAAATATTTTTGTTTTCATGTTCCCTAGTTTTATTAAACACACTAATTTTTTATTAGTTTTTTAGTTAAGTGATCTCGAAGGTATCCAATCTTAATGGTTTTGTTCGTTCGGCTCATTGTACAGCTCATATAGCTTGTGGTTGTAAAGTGTACGCCATCGTTCATTTTCCAACACAGGCTACGGTTCCAAAGATACGCCTTAAAATTTTTTCTCTTAAACGTGAGTAGAGCTTTTTCGTCTTCCTTAAGTGTAGCCACGGAAGGGGGATTAAAAACTGTAAACCACTAACAGAAAGTGGTAGAGCCACGCTGAAAACGAATACTTTGTCAAGGATGGCATAATATTTGTCTGTAGCATGAATGGGCCGGCTCGCGCGTAGAAGTACTACACTCCCGCAGAAAACCGGCGTCTGAGTGAGAGACCTTTGCTACTGCTCTTCGTACGGTAAGCGGCTGAGATACGGAGCCCCAACATCCTCCCCCCTCCTACCACTCCCATTGCCATAATGGAAACTAGTCCAAAAAAAACGACGAAAGGGAAGGAATTACATTGAAGGAAAAACTGGGAGCGTGGTAGTTGACGCAGAGGAAAAATTCAGAGCGGCAGAGCGACACACACCCCTGTTCATTACCAATGTTCATAAAAATACCTCAGAATCGGATATCACTACGTACATACATAAGAAAACTCAAGAAACTGTTAAACTTGAGAGAATATCTATACAACGTGAATGTGAATATAATGCGTATAAATTTTTTGTATTACAAAGTAAAGTCCCTCTGTTCTTGGACGAGAGTCTGTGGCCAAAAGGGATTATTTTTCGCCGCTTTATTAATTTTAAAGTGTCACGAAATAGAAATATCGGCTCCGTTATAAAATCGCAAAATGGATAAAAATATAAATATAAATATTTATAAGTTCGCTACATTCAACTGTAAGAACGTAAAAAGATCTGTAGATAGTATCCGTGATTTATGTAAAACAGCTGATGTCGTGGCGCTCCAGGAGACATGGCTGTTGCCGGATGAAATACCTTTTCTGAATACCATCAGCGATGAGTTCAGCTGCACAGGCGTGTCAGCCGTTGATATCACGATGGGTATCCTGCGTGGTAGACCTTATGGCGGTGTAGCCCTGCTGTGGAGGCGTAAGATCTTTCAAAATGTAACCGTCGTGCAGTGTAATAGTTCTCGTGTATGTGCAGTGAAAATGGTGTTAAATCAAAGGGCAATCTTAGTAGTGAGTTTATATATGCCAACGGATTCAGTGTTTAACTTAACGGAATTTACGGATATTATGAGCTCGGTAAGTGCAATAATAGACAATTATAATGTGGACTGTGCTTACATTCTTGGTGACTATAATGCTCACCCTTTTGAGCGATTCTATGGCGAGCTTATGGCATTTTGTAATGACCAAAAATGGTTATGCATAGACTTTGAAATGTTAAAACCGGTTTCTAACACCTACACGTTTATTAGTGAAGCTAATGGCTCTAAGCGATGGCTCGACCATTGTGTGGTGACCAAAGCAGCCGCTCAAACAGTTAAAAAGGTTTATGTAAACTATGATATGACGTGGTCGGATCACTTTCCATTAATTATTGAATGTAATTTGAATGTTATTCCAATGATAAAAATACAATCTAATATAAAATGTAACAAAGTCGTGTGGGGTGACAGGGATCCACAACAGATTGAAACTTACTTGAAGGAATGTAATGAAAAGTTGAGTATAATCGATTTCCCATTTGAACTTCGTAAGTGTGGTGACATCATTTGCTATGATCCGAGTCACAGAAGTATCATAAATAACTTGTACGAAAATATTGTAGCGGCTTTAAGTGAATCTGCCATTATAAGTTGTGTGCGTAAGAGGCGTTGCAATCGTATAGTACCAGGTTGGAATAAACATGTCGCTGCTGCTCACGCGGATGCTAGGCTACGGTTTGAGCTATGGTCATTGCAGGGAAGGCCGTCAAACGGTTCTTATTATCAGAGAATGTGTGAGGCTAGAAGAAAATTTAAATCGCGTTTAAAATGGTGTCAAGATCACGCGGAACAAATTAAAATGGATATATTAGCGTCGCATCATACGAAAAAAGATTTTCGTTCCTTTTGGAAGCAGACTAACAGATTGCAACCGAAGCCGGGAAACCCTGTGAGCATCAGCGGTTTGACTGACCCTGAGCTGATTGCTAACCTTTTTGTGGATGAATTTTCGGTGAAGTCACCACTTGGTAAGTCGATCCATGTGCAGAATGCTGGGGCCAGAGTGAACAGATTGACAAAAATAACAACCAAAAGTATTGCTGAAACTATAACTTCAATGACTAGAGGCAAGTCACCTGGTCACGATAGTCTTAGCATTGAGCATTTACAGTCGGCTGGTCCTCACTTACCCCGTGTTTTGTGTATATTGTTTAATTTGTGCCTAAGTCATAGTTATATGCCGGACGATATGATGCGTACAATGGTGGTTCCTATAGTTAAAAATAAAACGGGCGACAACGCTGATAAGAATAACTATAGGCCTATTTCGTTGGCAACCGTCATTTCAAAAGTATTTGACAGCATTCTTAATACACAGCTTAATGCATACGTCCAACTACACGACAATCAGTTTGGTTTTAAACCTGGTCTTTCAACAGAGACTGCAGTGCTGTGTCTTAAGAGTGCTGTCACCTACTACGTAAAGAGAGAAACACCAATCGTTGCCTGTTTCCTTGATCTCTCTAAGGCTTTCGACCTGGTCTCATATAATATTTTATGGAAGAAACTTCAGAAGAGCGGTCTACCTATAGAGCTCATCAACATTCTTCAATATTGGTATGGAAACCAGGTCAACAATGTACGATGGGAGGGAGCGTTGTCTCGCCCGTATGGCCTGGAGTGTGGCGTGAGACAAGGGGGTTTGACTTCGCCAACTCTTTTTAACATTTATGTGAATGAGCTGATAGCTGAGCTCAGCAGTACCAGAGTTGGCTGTTACATAGATGGTGTATGCGTGAATAATATTAGCTATGCAGACGACATGGTGCTGCTGAGTGCATCCGTCTGTGGCATAAGAAAATTATTGTCTGTATGTGAGTCGTATGCTAAGTCACATGGCCTAATTTATAATGTAAAAAAGAGCCAAATAATGATGTTTAATGTCCGAGGCAAGTGTAGGAAAGAATTACCACCGGTACTATTAAATAATTGTATTCTAGATAGGGTGAATAATTTTAAATATCTTGGACACTATCTGACTTCTGATTTAAAAGACGATACTGATATTGAACGGGAGCGGAGGGCATTGTCAGTGAGGGCGAATATGCTTGCTCGTAGGTTTGCACGTAGTTCACCTTACGTTAAAATTACATTATTTAGAGCATATTGTACATCTTTTTACACGTGCAGCCTGTGGGCGGGATATACTCAAAAATCTTATAATGCCCTCCGCGTTCAGTATAATAACGCGTTCAGGGTGCTGTTGGGGCTACCTCGATACTGCAGTGCCTCAGGGATGTTCGCTGAAGCGCGTGTTGACTGTTTTTATGCCCTCATGAGAAAAAGATGCGGGTCTCTGGTGCGAAGGGTACGGGGTAGTGCCAACAGAATTGTGAGCATGATATCCAATAGACTAGATTGCATATACATGAATCATTGTTGTTCCGTCGCAAACGGGACGGTACAGCGGTGATTCGTGCGTATTTGTAACATACAACATGTAACTAACCTAGTCTATAAGAAATATTATTTACTAACCATAATGAGTCACTGGTCACTTGAATAAAGAATATTATTATTATTATTATTATTATTATAATGACACTTTCCTTAAAGGCCGGCAACGCTTTCGCACTGCCTATGGCGCTGCGGATGTCTATGGGTGGCGCTAATTGCTTTCCACCAGGTGACACGCCTGCTCGTTTGCCATCTTATCCCATAAAAAAAACTATTATTTTTAGCTAAACGGGCTGATTTAATCTGATCTGAGCTGTATTTAAATTATGAAGTGATACTGAGCAGTATCACACGCTCCTTGATTTTGTGAAGATCATACCCGGAATACGAATGAGCTTGTGTCCTGGGTCAATGGGCCGCAGTAACATTTTATGGGCCCAGCCCTTGCGGTGAGTAATCAAAAGTTAGTACCCACGCAGTTTCTTGAGAAAATAGAGAAATGGATATACAATATTCGTGTTTAATAAAAAGGGATAAGTGTACCTGTTAAGGTTTTACGACTAACTGATAAATGTAGCCCAGGTAAATGTAGGGCATGACAACCCCTAATTAGCACTAATGTAAACAGGTGCAATATGGGGATTAACAAGAACAACATGTTATTGGGTACGTATTCTTGGATTTCTTTCCCACACTTGTTTATACAATTGTGAAGCCAAAACAAAGTTGTAATAATTAAAAAAAAATTATAATTCAGTACTCAATTATTCTTTTAAAGGTATTCAATCAAGTTCATGACAGGACATTTCCCGCCAACTTACATTAGTGACGTTGTGTTTTTATTTTCATGATTTTAAGTTGTTATCAGTTATATCGTTTATGGTGGTGCATTATAGAATATTGATTATTATATATTGATATTATATATTATTTTATTATTAAAATATAAAAAGTCATTTATATTTAAATGTTACTTTATAAATTTTAATTTTATTTTATTATTCCTTTTTTATAAAAACTGTACTCATAATATAAAGGTAATATGAACGGTCAAAAACAACGTCGTGTCTGATTTTACATTTTCCGGTTCGTATAAATAACGTAGTCTTTTTAATTTCCGGCCAACGTTTGTTTCTGACGGGTGTCTTCTTGTTAAGTTCGAAATTTAATTTTTAAATAAAATGGAAGCAAATAACGGAAATCTTTTATTGCGTTTCTCCAAATACACTAACGACTTAGTACTTAGCTTACTATTATTTTCACGAACTATTATTATTTTAACTTTGAGTGTAAATGAAATATTTTTTACAGCTCGGAGGAATGGAAAATAATTCACCCAGCTTGTACGAGTTTTATGAATACATGTCTCAAACATTTTAATGAATAAGTTTATTCACAGATGGCGCTGAATTATGTTCTTACAAGCTAAATTGCAATATGGTTAGTTGCATAGTGAACTGGTATATATAACTAGAAAACAAAAAGATCGTCTCCGCGCATTTGCTGAAATTTGTTCAAATTTTCAATTGTTAATATAATTCTTTTTATTCATCCATACAAGTTAAAATACATTTTTTTAAACTTGTAGTGGATGACACTTAATGTTAACACAGTTTTTTCAAATATTAATTCATTAATTAATTTTAGTTTTATATCGTAGAAACATTTTTTCTATAAATATTTATATTACATATATACATACATATATTCACGCCTGTCTCCTTGTAGGATTAGACAGAGACCACCGATCTCTATTCGCTACGATCCCGACACACCTTCCTTCACACTCATCCATTCTTCCTCTCTTATATTTATATTAATTGTAATTACATATAATTTTTCTTTGTTGACCGAAGTAGGAATTAATTTTTTTTATATATATATATATCTTTATATTTGATTTTTTTACAACTTCATAATACGAGTGACACTGTTTTGAACGAGGTCGGCCAAACATGTTTTTGCAACATTCACAAATTAACCTATGCGAAAACATCGGGAATGTTTTGTAAGGGTTTTTGTGACACACGGAGAGGACAAAGACATGATAAATGACAGCTGTGCTTGGGGCTCCATTTGTTGTACCCAAAGCATGTTTTTCGATGGCGGCTTTTGTCTCTGACAGATTTGCGTGTGATATTAATGTAGTCTATTAATTAAAACTAGTATTTATTTATTTAAAAATAGTTATTAATTAAAACTAGTATATATTTATTATAGTAACTTTCTGGTAGGTTCATTTTTAATTGCAAATCATAAACAATTTTTTACATACATATACTCACGCCTGTCTCCCGACACTTTTTCATCTATCCTTCTCTCACATTCATTGTAGCGAAACAGCTCTCCGTTCGTCGCTTCTCGACCTCGTGGGAATCAGGTGGGTGGTATGTACTTTGGATATATCGAAGAAATGTTTTATAACCTACAATAGAATTTCATCTATAATCGAATATTTCGGATATTTTATTTTCTTTATTCACCCCCCACCCCCCCTAATGCTATAAGGATTAATGAAAAGATGGATGAGTGTGAAGGAAGCAAGGAGGGTGTGTCGAGGTCGTAGCGGATCGAGATCTGTAGTCTCTGCCTAACCCTACAAGGAGACAGACGTGCCTACATGTATGTATGTATGTATATATCTAGTCGGAAAATATTAAAAAGTAAATTGAGTTATAAATAAGACCTAATAAATAACGAAGCAGCCCCTATACATTGGTTGTCGCAACCGATTTCACACGTGATGTAAAGTGAGTATAAAATTAATTCCAGAAAATCCATGACGGGACGTAAATTTTCAATTACGGTAATAATTAATTTTTGTTTATCCGGAAGTGTCCATGAAATAAATGAATTATATGAAATAAATTATTTTATAATTTATATGAAATAGATTATAAAATAAATAGCCTTTTAAAAAGTCTTTTCCATCTGGGGTCCCTCAAGGATCTCTTTTAGGTCCGTTGTTATTTATTTTATATATTATAAGTTTTTTTTTTACAGCACATGTATACTGCTGAGCACGAATCTCTTCATTTATGAAGCTACGAACATTAATCCACCACGCTTGTCTAGTACGGATTGGAGGGGTTACTAGGAATAAATAAATGTAGTCCATTCATATGTTTTTACATATATGGCCATTTTTTTAACAGCATATATATGTCCCACTGCTGAGTACGAGCCTCTCCATTTTTGGAGTAATGGACGTTGACCCACCGCGCTTGTCCAATGCGGATTGGCAGGGTTATCAGTCTCGGAATAAATATTTGTAATCCATACATATATTTATTCCGATGCAGGGATCGAAGCCGCGACCATTGACTCCGCAGGCGGAGGACCTCGTCACTGAGCCAATTAGTCGTTGATTTTTTTATGGGATAGGAAGGCAAACGAGCAGGCGTTTCATCTGATCGAAAGCAATCAACGCCGCCCATAGACTTCCGCACCGCCATAGGCAGTGCGGAAGCGTTGCCGACCTCTAAGGAATGTGTCATTATGGGGGTGGAAATGGGAGGGGTAGGGAAAGGGGGAGGATTTTGGGCCTTCGAAGCTCGGCCGCTCACCGTACGAAGCACGGTAGCTAAGCTACCATTCAGACGCCACATAATGCCATGCATAAATTTATTATAAATTTAAATTATTCAATACTGACTACAAATTATTTTTACACTACAAATTATTTTGACACTTGATGTCAATACAATTTTTTCAATGATGTGTTTTGAAATTAACCGTGTCAAGTAAAACTGATCACGAGTAAACTAATTGAGAAAGAAGCTAAGATTAACAAACGTCTGTGATTTTGTTTCGCTGTTATATGTATTTATATGTCTCACATGAAACAGTGAGCAAACCATCATAAATATGAAATAAGCTCCTTAGCTCTCACGAATGCAGCTGGGCTAGCACACACGCGACTGCACACTAAACATGGTTAATGTCAAAATGTTGGCAACTTAAAACAATGCTTTATTGTCTTTGTTCACACAAGCAACAATGAGATTCCTTTTTGATATAATACAATACTATTAATATACTACTCCTATTATTATATACAATACAATACATTAGAATTTATATAAATATGTATAGAGAATTTTAATTATTGAATTAATATTTAAAAATCACAAGTTTAACAAAATGTGTTTGATTTCTGTTTGATGTTTGAAATCGTATTTTGGAATTTCAAACTAATTGTAATATGAAACGCTGCTATTACTATCGCGTGTTGCTGACGCGACTCACATAACTTTATCTATCCGTGATGCGGGTACGTAGGCTCCTGCGCTCCCATTAACTGTGTTTAAAGTATGTCCATAGATAGCTATACATTCATAGCTATAGATTATTCTTAATTCCCTTCATAGCTATAGATAAACCTTAAGCATTAGCATGTTGCTGACGCGAACCCATAGATTTTTACCTTACCCAGAGTCGTGTAACGCGGCTAGAGAAGTTTTCACTTAAAAAAATTATTTGTTTTTCAAATGGGCGGTCTTATGTCTTAAAATATTATCTTTCAGATATATTCTCAATAAATTATACCGGTTACTGGCGGAGAGTAGGTCTACGTGATAAAGGTTGTCTGGTGGCCGAATTATGTAGGTTTTCAACCTTATCTGCTACATTCAAACAAGGAATATTCGACCACATTTCTATTTCGTTTATTCTGCTACAGGACAAATATAAAGTTTTGTATAGTAATAAATGTAAAATAAATATATGAAGCTACATAGATAAGTCTATAATTGCAAGTTTACATAACTCCGTACCAGTGTATATTAGAATAGAACAAAAAGTCAATTTCTCGCAACAATGTAGAACAAGTTGCATAATGCAGATAAGAGAAAAGCAATCTTTATAAAGTGACTCCTTAAGCTTTAGACAGCTACGGAGAATGGACCAGTCGTAGCGCTCACGTAGAGCTAAGAGCGTTTTAATGTAGAACAATCTTCTTTTGAATATCTTCCACTCTCAAATCCTCATTTGAATCGCTTTAATGAGAGAGATGAAATCAAAATGTAAATTTTTTAATTTTTTTTAAAAATACTATTTTTTAATGGTATTGGAATGCGAATGCTATTACTATGCCTTTTCAAAAATGTGTAAAACTTGTTTTTGAAGGTTTATAGTCAATTCTCTTATACTTAATGCGCTGCTATTTCCAAAGAACTATCAGGCAGCGCCTTTGAGATCTATGAGAACACTTAATTTACTCTTATGAGACCTAATCAATCTCCTAGAAAATAATGTACATATCAATGTAAAAAAGCGAAAACATTGTAAACCGCAATATGAAAATTTACCTCCAGAGTAAAATAATCTGATCACTCAGAAACAGTTATTTTAAACGCTGTACAAAATTTTCTCTTAGTCGTCGTAGTGCCGTGAGATTTAGATCATCCGACGTAGTATTTCTCTCGTGATCCGAATTTGCAATATAATTTTTTTCGACATCTGTGTAATTTACAGCGTTTTCGCTTTTCTGCGTCGATGGATAATATATTATATATTTTACATAAATACATATGTATGTATTGTACATATCATCACGCCTGTTTCCCGTAGGGGTAGGCACAGATCACAGATCTCTATCTGCTACGGTCTCGGCATACATTCTTTGTCTCATCCACACTCATCACTCTCTTCATGTAAGCTCGCCGGTTAAGTGTAGTGTCGTCAAATCTTTACTGAGTTTTTATTTTATATTAAGTCTAGACTAGATAAAAATTTGTTTTAAAATTTCCAAAGACAAAGGCTTTCGCAAGCAATAAACGCAAATAAACGCTACGTACGATTTCATATAACCGCAAGGTAAACACAAATCTCATGTATTCGCAAGGTGACAATGTATCATAAAAATATCCTTTTTCACATGGATTTCCGTTAACATTGCCTAAAACACTGATTCTAGGATTTGAGCGTTAGAAAATATTCTAAAAAAGAAATTTCTAGTCATGTAAGCTAACGACATACTAAACATATTAATATTATCCATAGAAAAGGCAATGATTGCAAGATAACTGTTTTTTTTTGCTTGAGTATATATCGTACGTTTCACATATAAATATTTAGTATATTAACTTTTTATAAAATAGTAACATACTATTATTTAGTTCAGCATTAGATTTTTGCGTTTGAAAAATCAGAGATAGGAATGAGACAATCGTATTTACAAGTTAAACTTTTAGATTTATGTTGCTCTAAAGTCTAATTTACTCGAAAACTCCTAATCAAAGTAATCGTCAAACCCAAAAAATCGATGAGTTTTAATTGAGAACAATAGAAACCGAAATAGCTAATTAAGTTAGACAACTGAAGTGGCAAATGTTCTCACGTTTTTCGGAGAGCTGACAACGGTAGTAGTCTCATAAGTGCTACAGTATCTTGGAAAAAATAGTGCCTCTCCGACTCTAGTGTACAGCCTCTCCGACTTGCAAAGGTTGGCAGCCAATTCAGCACAGCCATCCTCCTCCTTCTTAAGGTGCAGCCATTCTGGAGCACTCGCTATCCCGGTCCACTCCTTGATATTACGTAGCTAAGACTTTTTCGACAAACTTGTCTTTTGCTCGCGACTTTTCCCATCGTAATCAATTGCAGCAACTTGTACCATACCTACATACTAGATACATTCAAATAATATACCTATTCATAATTTTTTTTACTAAAATTTACCAGCTAAGTTAGATATTAACTATAATCGAGTACATGTTATGCGGTAGTGTAATAATGGGTTATGATCAGTACAGCACGTATAGGAAAACTAAAACGCTACAATTTTCACGTCGTCGGGGGTTGGGGCGGGCGACGCGACGCGACACGAATAAATCGGGTAAATAGGCGGTCGTGGGCGCTGCGATGTCGTTAATTCGGCGATTAAAATCGGAAACACGCGATAAATTTAACGTTTAACGCTTTTGAATTCAAACGTTGCCAGTCCCTGGATTGTATGGAACAATAACGCCAATTGAACTGTACTGTAACTTGCTTTGTGGCGACGTTAAATTACGAATACTACTATAATTACATTTTTAATGAAATATATGAATAGATGTGAAATACAATTAATTTATTAATGAAAGAAATAATCATACTCTAGGGATTCTGATAGTTTTACTTTGTCCGCTAACAGACATACATATATGTATTTATGATTAAATCAAATATTTATAACATTTTAACTATTATAAATATACATTAGTAATACCTAAAATATTTAATTTAATAATTCTATACCATTTTATTTTATCATTTGCCGAGTCTACAATCATTAACATAAAATAAAGTAGTGACTGACGATCGGCTTATCAATCATGTTACGGATTTTGTGCAAAACGTGACATATCCAGGTTTGAAAATAAATTCCAAAGTTTTATATCTTCCAAATCCCACAACGTTCAACATCAAGGGGTGGTGATGCGATACAACATTGGTTTTTAACAAAGCAGTCACACACAAACCTAATATTATATTGATAAGTTTGATTTGAACCCGCCACCCCTCGCGTCCGCTGCTTTTTGTGCGTAATTTATAGTGCCGCAGATATCGATGGAGCCGGCGGCGATATCATGAAATATTAAACGCATTACAAGTGGCATATAGGCCGGAGAATGAGGTAAGAAAAATGTTCGCTTTCATTTCACTTTTGGTGATAGAATATTGTGGATGCGGTTGGTGAAAATCTATAATTATTGACAAGTTAGCTTACTGGAACTTAATTTAAAATGATATATATCTACAATTCATTGAAAGTTAACAATGTGAGATTAATATTATATAAACTAGTGATCATCTAACAATGTGAGAATAATGTAAACTAGTGATCATCTAGTAGTCGAACTTCGACCACAGTTAATTTGATTTTTATTATTTTTTTTATTATATCATTGCAGTGCAAAAACACTCCTTTTCCTAATAAATTTTAAATATGCCAAAGTACAAAGTTTTTTTCATGTATACAATGAATATTTGTAATAAATATTTCATATCTTACTTTTGAGATTTGCCTAACAATAAGAATACTAAGATATTACCCGGTTAGATTGAGCTTGAATACCTGAATTCATGAAGCCGAAGAACGGGCTAGGTAGCGGGAGGCTTATACCCAGCAATGAACTTCCGTACGCTATTGAAAAGGTATTGAAATCTAATCTATGAAATCATTAAAAATAGCACATCGGAAAATAATCTAAGGCAAACTTTACATTTCCAATTGCGATAAAGTAATATTTACCGTAGCATTATGAATTTAAGATTGTATAAAATAATTTAGCATTCTAAAATACAAATAAATATTCTGGTGCTATGGCCATAAATTCTTTCTGCGGCTTATACATTGCCAAACTTCAGTGTAACGCAACACAACGAGTATCTCGTTTAGGAATCACACAAAAGTTTATTCGTTTTACTTTTATCGCGAGGACTCGGGGCGCGTTAGACAAAATGATTTATACGATTTATCATAAATAAGTTATTCAAGTTTGTATGAAAGAACTATTTTTGTGATACCTTGTAGTCAATTCTTCACAGGAAATTAAATTTTTTTGTTAGTTAACAATTACGGTTCTTTTTTAAAAAGATAATAAACTGTAGTCCATTATTTTTTGATATGTATTTTTGTTGAACTAAAATTGTAATTTTAGTTTCAATTATGGGGATAACGATTCCGAAATAAAGTATCGACAATATACACCAATACAATTTTTCTAAAATTTACACATTTTACAATGCTTGGATAACGTAACGTCAGTCGTTTACTTATATTAAAATATCTTCATCATAAAAAATTGTTTTTACATCAAGATTTCGAAATTTGTACGGAATAATTTTAAAATGTTTTAAGTATATTTTTTAAATTAAATTATAAGACTGATTTTGATTTAACTTTATTTAAAGAAAATAAACGATAAATCGCATGAAAAAGCAAATAACTTTTTATAACACAAATATTAAGAACAAAAAGCTATTCTATATTTTATGTTCCATATATTAATAATTTAAAAATAATAACAATCTTCTTAAAATATATTCTGAAAAGTGATACTAATATCTGCGTGAATGTACCACTGAAAAAAATAATATAAAGGAACACGTTCATATCGAATGGTCCCTTAAGATATATCTAATATTGTAATCTACATATTATTCCAATAAGTGGGTTTTCCGCAAGCCAATATTGCGTTTGGGAGTAAAGTAGCCGACCCTCGGAAGTCGGTAAGTTTTTACCTTTTATTGTTTTATTTATAACTTTGTGATTGATGACGGCTGAGACCGAAGTTGGCTTCATAAATATTGAGCCGGGTGCGAGCTCACGCTGAGAGCTAGTTTTGTACGAAAGCTGGTATTTCATGGTACTAAAATATCTGTTTTCGTATTTAGTTAATAAATCGAAAAAACATTACCACAGTTACATGTAGCTCATTACAGATGAGGTTAGGATAAAATGTTGTTTAACAATATACATATATATATATATATATATATATATATATATATATATATATATATATATATATATATATATATATATATATATATATATATATATATATATATATATATATATATATATATATATATATATATACTATATGCATACCATAAAAAAATTAATTTAGCTTTATGGATATGGACCGATGAAAATGAGAAACACAGAGAGATTGACTGAGTGGAGGAAGGAAGGTATCAGAACGCTAATGGAAAAAATTTGAATGAGCATCAATATTCCTACAAAAACAAATGCTATTTTTTCTGGTCTAAAATACATTCACATTTACGATGTCCAAATATAATATGCATTTTTGGATTCACTTAACCTTATTTAGATAATGTAATATAAAATTATAATACATATTTATACTTTTGTCTACAAGAAGAATTTTTTTATCTTTAAGAAAAGACAATGCATTTATATTTCAAATATAACTTAGTTACTTAGCTAGAAGTAATATTTATGTTTAAATTTGTACATACAAGTATGTATCTACATTGTTATTCATCGGTATGAAATGTTTTGTTTCAGATAAAGTTGGTACAATCGGAAATGTTTCTTAAAAAAATTATAACATATTAACAAGGATCTAATTCAGGTATACTTTTAAAGTATGCGTTATTATCCGGGTAAATAATAGTCAGTCCTTTATTCCATACAAGATTCGTGTATGCCGACCACAAATAGTGCCCTATCGTTAACAATCAACAGGAAATCCACGCCGCCGACAATTCTCGTTCGCTGCCGGACATTTCTATTTGCATAAACGTTTATTGTTAACGTGCATTTTATATTCGTGATTTTTTGTATTCTAGAATATTTACAGTATTGTATCATTGATACAGTTACTAGTTAGTTATTATTAAATATCAAAACTATAGCAAAACATCATATAGTGAAACTATGTACAATATTAAAGATTTTTGATAATGTTTTAAAGTAATATTATATTATTAACGATTTATTATAAGACCAAAAATAAACCTGCATTTATATAATCTTCTAAAGGAAAATACAACTTTAGAATATTTATCATGCATTAAAATATTTAGTTACATATTATCCAAATCAGTTATTACCAATAGTTAAGTTATTACTATTATGCAATAGTTAAGTTGGTTAATCTATAGGTTTTATTACCATAATTTTAAAGTATATAAACGTATTGACGTTTTAAAAGAGTAACGTAAATAAAAATATTAAATAGGTATAGAAATAGTTTAATTTACTTTATTGCATTTAAGACAAAAATATGTAAATATTAGTTCAATTCAATGTTATTAGTTAGAATATTTAATAATATATAATAATAAGTACTTTAGTTTACCATTTACTGACAATTTTAAGTAATACAATTTATCATTAAATACCGTTAATATTTCCTCTTTGTTAATACAATGGCCAAAATTGATACGTGTATTTGAAAATATCATATTTATATTAAAATTGTAACTAGTTTTTGGAAAATATAAAGGTGAAATCTTATAGCTAAACAACATGGCTATCACCACAAAGGTGACACGACAAAAGCATTTTAAAGTGCGCCCTATCGCACTTTGCCTATCTCGTAAATGACTGCCACCATAAAGTGTTACACATAAAGAGACGTCCACGCGGCCCGGCGACCGATAGCACAATGCGGCAAACGACGTCAAACTTCCTGTTCCGGCCGCGGCACCACTGTCGCGCAGATTTATGCCCGTCGCTTCCTCCTGCCATATGCGTGCCTATTTCGTCTACCCTCCCACTCATTTACACAAAACTTGAGTTTTTCAAGCACCTGTGTTATACATGAATACCGTAACGGAAGTCGGCTTTTTGCCGTTTCGTTACCGCGTACTCGAATTCACTGTTTTTTTTTTCTATCCTCAGTAAAAACTTTGCGTAAACAAGAATTGTAGAAAAAATGTTAAATGAATTTTAAAACATATATATACACTTAAGATTCACAAGTGAATGTTCAACATAATACCTATATGTATTATAAATACATTTTACAACAACTACACTTTCTTATTCGTAAAATTAAATCATTGCACATATGCATTGTTTTCTGTGAATGTAATCATATTTTCGATAATCTTAATACTTTTGACTGCATTTAAAATGTATGAGTTAATTATAATAATTATTTGTTATATAATTACTTTTATTAGTTAATTTATCTACAAAATTGGCCATTCAAGGTTTTCAGATTATACTGAGATTATTTTTTATTTTATCATTATTTACTTCTTGTACTATATAATCTTAAAACATAAACTTGTTGCTAAACAATCTTATTTCATACGTTATGTTAAAATATGTTAAGTTTAAAGGTTGGCAGAAATTTCAAAGACTTTACTCAAAACACGTTTAAAATTGCATCTCGTTAGAGAGGCGGGATTTCGCATGAGTGAAGTTAATTTAAGGCGCCAATATTAATAAAATATTCGTGAACTGAGTGAAAAGGCGCTCAAAAGTTAACGGGTTGAGGGGTTGAGGGGTTAATTTAATCCTCGCTGATGCTATAAGCTGATATCATAATGTGTAGCTTTCGTAATTCGTAAGCATTTTAAGTGAAACGTCTATCAAGATTATGTATGCTTTTGAATATAAGTATTAGATCAAATTAGTGTTTGTTTTTATCTTTTTTATTTTAGTATAACATCAACTTTTTACAAGAATGAGGTTTAAATAATGATTAAAAGTTAAGATTTGATTTTAAAACTCTTTGCTTGTATCATACATATTTTTTTATAATTTTATTTATTATTTATAATTGTACATATAATAGTTACAAGCAAATACCATTCAATTCATGTTCTGATAATCAATATTTTTTTAAAACACTCTGTTTTGTTGTGTGTGTTACTTTTTTAAAACACTGTTTGAGAATTGATTTCAGTGAAAAATCTATCTTGGTCAATCTGCATAGGACAAACGTGGTAGGTTAATTACCGTTTTTCTAGAGAGTTCAAAGATCCGTGCCACCCCCGGCATAAATATGTATCAGTGTAAAAAAAAATCATCAACTGTTGTATTACGTTTATAAACATGAACAATATCAATTCTTATTTAATTGTAAAATAAATGAACTATTAGCTATTGATGTGAATAACAAGACCGTATTATTGGAATTCGATTATTTTTTATCAATTGTAAAAAACGCTTGCATAAATATACTATATTACCTACACCTATTTTTTACTTGTACAAATTTCAAGAATTTACTTACAGCTACAGATATGCAAGCAACAGATATGAAATATGTTATCTATGTACCTTCACATAAGAATCTATTTTTAACAATATAATACTTAATGTTACATTTCTATCTCTATCTACCTACTTTTGACATTTTATATAACCAGATCTAACAGGTCAAATAGCTTTGTTTTTGTCTTGTTTTTTTTATTTGACATTGGTTTTTATTAATTTACAAAACACCCATATGTTACCATACACTAGTTAGATATACTTTTAAAACAACTCTCGTAAATAATCACATATATTAGAAAATAACTGTCCATATTTTGACTTTAATTATCATCAAAACACACGTGAGGCGTATGTGACGAGGAACAAAAAGGGAGCAGTAGTTGTTGCATAATGGAGCGTCGGCCGCGAACGTTCGCAACGTCTCGGAATATCTTAGCAGTAGAACCGCTATCACGTCACTTTTTGTTCGTGCCGCCTCTCTACGGCGAATAAATAAATGATCTTTATTTATGATTTCAACTTGATATAATAACTTCGAAGAACTTCTCAACCTACATAATATTTCAATTTAAAACAGATCCACCGTATGTAACCAACGTGTGAAAATAAAGCACTACTATGCTTTACTATGTTTACTTATAAACCTTTGAAAAAATATACGGAGATTATCCTCGAAAAAAATATATATATTCAAAATACATCAAAAAACAATTTTCTTGATAAAAATGCCGGACGCTTCCATGACCAAACTTTAAATAAAAATTATTTATTAATTTTTCCATTGTTAAAATGAAACCCGTTTTCTTTTTATATTGTGTCGCAACGCATATTTGGTTGTTATTCCTAAGTCCGTTTAATTAGATTTTATTTTTTAATATATCTCGTTAGTTTTCATACTTATTTGTTTTTTCAATTCGATAATATCGAAGTATTAATTTATGTAATTGGATGCGTGTAGCCGAAGATCGGGCTAGGTGGTGCTCCATGGGGGAGGCCTATGTCCAGCAGTGGACTGCCGCAGGCTGCTGATGATGAATTTATGTAATAGATGGTACGCAACGTTATCTTTTGTTACCTACTCAAATGTTCCAAATTCAAATGTTCGCTGAGATGGCGTATTAGATCAATAATTGACGAAGATAGACCGCACGTTTACGAGTTCCAAAGCAAAGTTTCATATAAATTTTGTACAACAAACCTTAGCTGACGTTAACTTCGTATCTTTGTCTGATGCTCACGTGGAGGCAGGTGGGTGCCGAGTGGGTCGGTGGGGTTTTAGACATTCCAACTAGCTTTGTGAATCAATCAAGAATTAATTGCGGCCCCTTGTAGTCGAGTATAGTTGATTCATACTTGTTTACTCCACGCTTGGAAATTTATAATTTCATTTTATTTGCATACTTGCTATTTAAATACAGTATCAAACTTTTTAAATGCCGTTAATAGCACCATATATGAGTACTGTTCAAAATACGCAATTCAAAGTGTACTTTTGTTGTTTTATATTTTAGTTTCAGGGTTTGCTTTTTTTCTATTAAGTATTGAATACAGGAGATTTATCAAATGCTGATATGCTGAATGCTGATATAATCAGACTGTTGATGATGATAATAATGCTGTCTTCCATCATTCACTCATGTTTAAAGGTCTCAACAGATTTCACTTATATTTAGTAGAGATATAACTTTTAAGTCCGAAGAAAAATATTAGATACATTACAATTCGAAAAATATCCTTAATTTGTTATTTAAATTTCTGACAGGTTAAAAGTAATTCTTATAACATAAACTTCTCCTTATTAAGCATAATATGCCCCACGTTTAATTTGGGTAAAAAAATGTAATTATTATATTTAATTATCCAGTAACAATTATTTACCACTGTAATTAGCGCGCAGGTAAAAATACAGAGATTACTTACATGTTTTCATGCTGTCTCTTAATAAAAAATGTGGGTTATATTAATATAATACAAATATAGTATGAGATCAAAATATAAGTAACATAATTTTTATAAATTATTATATCTTACTTAAATTTTGATGCTGTCTTTTCATGCTGTCTCTTAATAAAAAATGTGGGTTATATAAATATAATATAAATATAGTATGAGGTCAAAATATAAGTAAGATAATTTTTATAAATTATCAAACAAACTATAACAACATATATGTAACACACATCTTTTCATGCTATCTCTTAATAAAAAATGTGGGGTATATAAATATAATATAAATATAGTATGAGTCAAAATATAAGTAAGATAATTTTTTACGCCTTACTTTATTCTCTTGATATTCTTCCCACTTCTTTTCTTTTTCACTAATTGTCAATACAGAACGTTAACCAAACACCTTTTCCTCACATAAATAACAAGATGTGGTTTCGAGAGGGACACATATACATACCTAGAACTTCAAATAGTTTTATAACAATATTATTACGTTTTTCTTTTCTATGCAGTTCCCGGTATAGAATGGGGCCACCGTAGGGGTCGTACGAGGCGACTATGCGGGTAAATACTAGTAGTACTATAGACAGCCAGCGTTCACCTGAGTAATGAAAAATAAACCGCGATCTGCAATCCGTCTGCCGACCCTTATTCATGACCATTATGGCAATGACCGGTAGAAGACTGAATTGATAATAATGATGATAATAACTATTCTCTAACATATTATATTATGCTTTGTTTTACTCAAACAATATATATTATTTTTTTTATATATTCACGCCTATCCGCAGGGGTTGACAGAGACCACAGAACTCCATCCACTACCATTCATAGCAGCGAGACGGCTCTCCATTAGTCGCTTTTCGCCCTCGTGAGAGTCAGGATGTCACGGGTGGCGAACCACGTCGCCGTCATTTTCAACAAATTAGGTATATTAATTCGTCTTAATGAATCCCACGAGCTGCAAGGTAGGATAGAGGTCAGCCCCAGCAGAGCCCTGCATGCTGAGGTATGGCACCATAGTACCCGGGGGAGCCCATTCACGGGAATTACGGCAATAAATATTACATAATATTAATTACCGAATTATACAGAACATGAAAATCCAACCATGCTGAAATACTACTAAAACTAGAAACCAAGTTAGAAAGTTTGAATAAGCTAATATCGAAGTAAAATTATTAAGCAATGAGCGAGTAAATAAGGCATAAAGCAGTAGCATTATAAGCGAAACAGCACAGTTTCCCAACTTGTTAGAAGTTGGAAGGCTGAAACTTTACGACTGCGCGATTGTTTAAACTCGGAAAGGTACGCCGCGGTGCGTCAAAGGTAAAGTTTGAAGCGGTTTGCAATACAATCATTTGTCCCGTGAATGCTTGCGGTAATTTCGAATGGGGGTTAATGAGCCATATTACAAATTCTTTTATATTCCATTTCTTCATAACTTTCCAATTATTTATTATATTCAGCACGATAAAAATTGTACTTTGAAGACGACTGATTTTTGTCATTTATGATGTTACATAATCAGAATCATTTTAAAAATTCTAGAACTGTCCACAGCGCAGAACGCCTTTATATTTCAAAAAAACCGTTCCACATCCATTTCTTATGCATAAAGAAAAAAATTGGACAGCCAGAATTCTTACTTAGCTAAAATCCGCGACTAGCAAACAAAAATAGAAAAATAATAATGTGTGTTTTTACTGAAAGACTTAACGGTTATCTTCCTACCTCGTGTTGAGGCGAAACACGTGTCGGGTGTATTGTGGAAGAGTGGTGACGTGTTTTTGGTGTTGATGTTGTTGATAGTGTTTGGGAAGTGGATAGTGGCAGACGGCCGTTTCTTTTCGATAAGATTTATAATAGGTTAAGTTCTTAGTAAATTCACTTCTTTCAGTACAAAAACACATTATTATTTTTTTTTTGCTTGTCGCGGATCTTAGATAAGTAAGAATTCTTACTGTCGACAAAGAGATGGATTTCCACGAAGTAACGCCTGACTTCACTAATAAACAATTCGTTTATTTTTAAGGAAATACTCCTTAGCTACTTACTGAAATATATGTATTTCTTATTACATATTATGCTTTCTAAAAAAATAAAACGTATTTCTGCCTGTTCTAATAAAACCCATTTCTTTAGTAAATATTCTAGATTTAATTCTTAAAAATTATTATCTTCTTTTTAAATTATCAAATTATTGTTACATGGATAAAGAAAAATATATGTCTATTAATTAATTAGTTTATTTAGCATGTAGAATATACATTGCCCGTAATATACGATAAAATATTTATAAACAGACCAAATTAAGCTCAATTTCCACCTGAATATCTGTAGTGGAAGTAACGGGCATTCCTCGAGTCGAGTGGCTCTTTGCGAAGCGACTGACTATTCTCTAGTGCAGACGTCGAGTTACTACAAAGGCGTGCCATTCGCGTCGGTTACAGGAGCTCATCAATACAATATGAGAAACTACAACTTATTAGACCGGCATTTGGCATTGATCGCAATTGGTACTACCATGTACTCTAATTGAATTTGAATTTAAAATATAACAACGCAAGGTCTTGTTTCACTTCAAATTCAAACAAACAAATCAATCAAAATCTACAATATTAAAACATAACAATGAATAAAATTTAATGATCTTTCTAAAAAAGTTAGAGTATTAGTAAAATTATTGCTAGATCGATGTACTACGTATAGCTCCAATCAATATAATATAAATACAAGAGTATTAGTACACGGTTAATATTGTCTCAAAATTCATACTGTTTGTATATTAGACGTAAACATAAGTTGGAACTTCAAATTTTTTTTGAAATCACTAAAATATGATATTAATTTTGTTATCTAACATTATAAAAATAATATGTAACGATCTGTTTCAAACAAAAGAGCTTATTCAAAATGTTAAGGCATTCGTTTCACATACATACAAACATACATATCGTCATGCCTGTTTCCCTTAAGGGTAGGCAAAGATCACAGATCTCCATCTGCTACGATCTCGGCATATTTTCCTTGCTTCCTCCACACTCATCACTCTCCTCATGTAAACTCGTCGGTTAAGAGTACTCTTGACCTGGCTTTTCTTAGAAACTTCGGCAATTTGGTCAATTTATGATTTCCGTGGTCTTCCCCTACCGACCCATCCATCCATTTCGGCACCGCATTTGTTTTACGCTTAGCCCAAAACACGTACTTATCCTTTCACCATATTCGTATTGAGATTATTAAACATATATTTCCGACTACCATTACAAACAAACAAAAATAAAAAGATTTATTACCGCTTCATGCTTATAGGAACAATTATAACTCTCTATCCTTAGATAATTGCTTAAGTGGAGCTTACTAGCCCCGAGTGGACTTAACAGAGGGTAAGAAGAGTCGGTTTTACCGTTACGTTTGCTAACTTCTTGTACGCAAGATAAATAAACTTTAGATAAGCCACAGCTTAGCATAGCAAATAGTATGTAAATATTGCTTTTCCATAAATTTAAAGATATAAATTACAAAATATTTATGGCCCTGAATAAAGAAAGATCAGACTATGGAGGAAGAGGAAAATTGTGTTGATTTGGCTGCCAACCTTCGCTTATCGAAATCGGCACTCTCAGAAGAAGAAGAAATGTTATGTAGTAGTGAAAAGTGAATGAAGTAATGAAAAGTTAATAAATTTCAATCACAATATGCATAATAATACTCGTTAAACATAAAAACCACTTATTCATCACCTTGACTATCCTTGTTAATTACTGCGACTAACATGCCTTATAATTGCAAATGGCAAACAAAAACACTAAAAAGATAACAGTTAAGTAAAGAACTTCATTTGTAATTTGAACAAAAATAATAAATCATCATCGTCTGCGACAATCCAGATATAACCTTGCAACTGAGCCCGATCTTTGGCTTCATCATATTTCTGCCGCTGTGTTCGGATCATCGCTCCAGCTGGTTAGGGGATGTCCCATATAAGTTTCTCCAAGACGCGGTCTTCACTCCATCACTTATCTACTCCAATAATTTTCCAAACAATAGGTTTTCCAAAGAAACATGATCATCCCATTCTTTTTCCTTTTCACATTGCTAACTTAATGAGGTATGTTGGTGACTTTAGTTTTCCAATTATTTTCTTCCTTTCGAATTACATCAAATCAATTAGAAACTACAAGCATAGCCCTAATGTTCAAATATTAAAGGCCATTTATTGAAACAGTGTGAAAATTATTGTAGTGAAACACATTCAACAAACATTTGCTTTTGAGTATTTATAAGGTAAACAGTCTTAAATGTGCGTGCATGAATACTTAATTGTTCGTTAATTACTTAAACGAGGTAAACTTTCGAAACTTGAAGGATCTTCTTAACACACGTTGAATGTAATAGCTCATCATAAAAAATTCACACTTTAAACTTACTGTAGGTATAATATGCCTAGTATGCTAAACAACATAATAAAATAGACGAAGGTAAAATGAACATGATTATTAAACAAGAATATAAAACACCAATCGACTTTCTGAAATATTGACGCCGGCTCATAATGACATGTATATGCACATGGTATAGAAGGTTGTATGTTGAGATATACTTTATAATTATGTGGTAAACGTGTGACGACCTAATTTGCTCATTAGTGAAACTACCGCCAGATATAAATGGTATTTCACTAATCTACTGTGCTTTTATGGGATAGGAAGACAAACGAGCAGACGTGTCACCTGATGGAAAGCAATCAATGCCGTCCATAGACATCTGCAGCGCCATATTTTTCTGACGGGCTGGCAATGTAACAGAAAAACTCCTTATATAGTAGATCTCCTTGAGCAACGGCGATTACTTACCATCACGTGACGCGCATTTATAAACACATGTTAACAAACCATCCACAATAAATATATTTTTTGTTTGGTATATAAAAATAAATATACTACGCCATGTCTATTCAACGGTTGTCTGGATGAAAACGCTATTTGCGATAAAACTGCCCCTTGTAAATAAATATTATATAATCAATTACTGTATATTTTTTTCTTTTTCAACTTGTCCAAATATAAATTGTATTAAACACCATATTGTATTAACAACAGGTATAGGACATTTAACCTATTAAATGTTAATATAAAATATTGAAACCATTTATTAGACGAATATTCTATATCGGAGTTACCTATTTCTCTTGATTCATCTAAGATATCGCAGGTAGGCACATCGAATTGATGGTCTCAATCGTAAATTATTAAAGGAATTAAGATTCATCCAGCAGTAGATATAAATTAGAGGTCTGAGCAACCGGAACAGAGTAACGTACTACAGAAAGCCAATCCGCAATAATTTTCACTCAAATCTGACGTAAACATGACCGATATTCTCCAGCAATTTGCATGTCCGTTGCCTCTTTGAATAAATTAGAGCCACCTGCCCGAAGGTTGGATCTCTATGAATATGTAAGACAGGGCTTCCAAATCTTAGCCTCCAATTAGAAGGGGAGTCATTAAGCCTTTGGTTGATTACATCTGCCCAACCGGGAGACAAATGACACATTTCTCGTAACATATACAGGTAATAGTGAGAAATTATTGGTAACATGCAAGATAAATAATTTATTTGTTATTATTATATAAAATTTATTTTGAATATTTCTGCTTTACATTTAAAATAAACTTATTAATTGACACAATAAAAATAACCTGTAATATTTATCTATAAGATTAATTGTAATGCATGCAAATAGTTTCTCTTCTGTTACACTTAATTAAAATTTTAGGGATTAAAAACGATTGCCTAAGTAAATTGGCAGTAATTGGAATAAGGCCTTAAAACTTCAAATATATATAGTATATCATAGGTTACTAAGCTTAAGATATAGCTATATATATATATATATATATATATATATATATATATATATATATATATATATATATATATATATATGTGTGTGTGAGTGTGTGTGTATATATATGGCTATAGCTCATTAGAAGCAAACAACATGAGTCGATGGATATGGCTTTCGAAATCAAAAATTATTCACACAAAATAAAAGTATTGAAATTAAGGAGTCAGTCAAGAGTCTAAAATTACAAACTATGCTCGAAAATAGAAATCTTTCTTCAACGTAAGAAATTATGTTATACTTATAAAAAAACAGTCTGTTAGGAATCAAACTCCTAACACCATTTCGTAACAAAGATAAAAAGAAACTCCGTAGATAAAAATTTTTTTATTATAGAACTCTAGGGCGGGCTTGGATATGTCATCTTCAGCTTGCTGAATCCAGTGTTTAACAGCCGCCCTGCGCAGATCGCGCTTAATCTAGACGGGGGCATCGCACGCTAAGTTAAGTCAAGTCAAGATACTGTCTCCAATCCAGCGCTTGTCCACTCCAGCGGTTATAGTTATTCTGACAGACGTTCCTTATTTATTTAATGTATATTATTCCTAAAATAAACGGATTCTAAAACGCTTGATAAAGCTGTTCGGGATAGCAAACTGATGTGGGAATGGCTTGGACACGTTCGTCGGAGAACCGACAACCTTTGAAGTAGAGTAATTCTGAATTAAGAACTTCTTGTTTAATCTTGGTAAATGTAGCATAGGACTCTTCCCGGCAAAATGGCGAATTAATGGACGCCTGGCAAAGACTGAATACATATAGCCGAAGATCGGGGTAGGTTGCACGCCTTGGATAAGGCCTATTCAACAGTAGACTGTCGTGGACTGATGATGATGATGAATCTTTCTTTCTGAGTCCTAAGTCCCCCTGGTGAGGCATAGGGCAGACACGAAGTTTCTCCATCCCGACATGTCGGAGGCCATATGCTTCACTTCGCTCTGGGATAGGCCCATCCTCTGCACTTCAGCCGTCACAGTACGCCGCCAAATTTGTTTTGAGCGCTCACATATTTTCGTTCATCATGATAAATATGACCGGAAATATCTTATAAATCTCTGGTTTTCATAGAAATATAGCGTAATTTTACACTTCCGGTGTACAGATTAAAGCAGAGGCATCGACTTCAGTCGCCAACGGCTATCGATTAAACGATATAACCGGATTATACTGACCGGCGCTGAGTGCCCGTCGCCCACCGGCATAACTGCCCACCCGTTAATTAACTCCGATATACGAAACGATACATTATTAAATCATATTCAGTTTCCTGGTCATTAAAATGTATATTAAATTATTTAAAAATACATACTGTATCTGGTATAAATCTCTATGAACTATAAGATCGCCCTTTGAATTCACATAATGTTGTAATTAATCATTGTATAACTTTGATTCTGATGTACAAAATAAGAATATATCTATATATAATCGTACATATGTATAGCTTTAAAATATAATAACAGTATTCGCTAATTAACTACAAGAACTTGCTTGAAATATAAAATCGCTAAAACAAACAAAAATAAACACAAATTATTATTTAACATTTACAACATCTTATATAGCGTTTACATAACATACATTCTAAAAATGTTCTACGCTTTTTCAGTCAAGGTCAAATAAAATAAAAAGTAATTTGAAACTTAAATTCAAGTCAGATTGTCCTATTAAGTCTTAATAAAATACACGTAGTGGTCGTTTTATCAAAACTTGCTATTGACTTATGCTTTTAAAAAGCTTGCTTTTAAAAATTAATCAACTGCCAAAAGTATATTTTCTTAGAAAAAAAAACAAAAGACTAAGCCCCGTTTTAATACTAATAAATGGAATGTTACTATATTATCTAGACTCTAGGTCTACAAATTATATTTAAGATTATTAATGGAGTCAGGCGTTACTTTGCGGAAATCCATCACTATGTGGACAGTCAAAAGTTTTACTTAGCTAGTAAAACGTTTTACTTGTCACGGATCTTAGCTAAGTAAAACTTTTGACTGTCATCATTATTTTAAAGATTTAGGAACGCTGTCAAGTAGTTCAAGTCAACGCTGCTTACTATATGTAGTTATGTCGCTGTTCGATAGGTAGAGTTAAGGCTGATTACACAGTTTTAAATTCGCATACTAGCAATTTCATTTTTTGTAAAACAAAAATAACATAAAGCCATGCGTTTTATAACGAGCTAATTATTCCAGTGTGTGAGCACGTCGAGAGAGCGGTCGTACCATAAATACCAAAGGCAAACACGTTATTAGCACCGGTCACGATGCACCTTGTTTGTCTAAGGCCTAAAACAACATGCGTTTGCGGCCACCGACTAAATTTGTTACTGTCGGTCATTCGCTGACTCAGTCAGTACTCTCATGTCCACTGGGTATTGGCGAGTAGTAAATGCTTATGAGATGCACTTGACGTATTAATTTATTATTTTTAATCATTATTATTTATAATGATTATTTAAATCCTTTCAATGCATACATATATAAATGACGTCACGCCTGTTTCCCGTAGGGGTAGGCAAAGACCACAAATCTCCATCCACCATGATCCCGGTACTCCTTCTCCGCTTCCTCCACATTCGACGTGGAGAAACGGATCTCCGTTAGTTGCTTCTCGCCCTCGTGGGAATCAGGACGAATTTTAACAAACCTAATCTTAACAAATTAGGTTTATTAAATTTCGTCCTAGTGAATCCCCCGAGGCACTAGGGAGGATAGAGGTCAGTCCCAACAGAGCCTCGCATGCTATATAGTACCCGGGGGAGCCCGATCCCGAGACGGTGGGCACACTGACGACCAAGCACAAGACGACCTGGCGGAGAGGGAGGGAAAAAGACAGAAGAAAGGGAAGGGCAAGGTAAATGAAAGATTGATTTAGACAGGTTGATAGGGATATGATACTACCGCAACAGAAGACAAGGAGAGATACTGTAGTAGCTCGGGAGGACACATTATATATTTTTATTTACAGTGCATGTCATAATTTTCATTTATATTTCACCATCGAAAACAAAAGTAAAAAAAAATCGTTCACTGCTAACAAATCCACAACACTCTTAAATAACCTAAATTAGCTTAAATTTATTTTCTCGCCGACTGTACCAAAACGTGACTAAGCGTAAACGGAATAAAAGGTGTAAAGGGATTTTATTTTAAATAATATTCTATTAAACAATTAAAATAACATTTTCATTTTGTTTTATAAACGTGTTATTTTAGGAGATGTTTATCTGTAGATAAGTTCATATTTCAAATTTATTGAAATGAAAATATATTTAACAATGTGGGGATAACTTTGTAATATAAATTTAACACATTACTGTATATTGAGAAAAATAAATTATTACAATATACAGTAATGTGGTATTAATATTGGTAATATTAAAAATGTCTTTTATTTAAAACAAATTTATCTAATTATGGATTTTTATATACGTTTTATCAAATATTATAATCCATAATCAACAATCTATTAAATCGGCATTCTATATAACTATATCGTATTCTTATATTCTATATAATTAGATATATTTGAGAGATAAGGGTAGATCTTTATTTTTTTTTTATTTTTAAGCAAAAGTTAATTAAAAACAATTAAGTAAATACTTTTAAATAACACAAAGCATTCACAAAAAAATATAAATTTTGTTATATACTGTAGGCATAAATATAATTATAAAAGTAATAAGACTTCTCCTACATATATTATTTACATAAAATGTAATACAAATAAAGCCAATCAAAACGTGGAATGACATACATATTATATTGATTCCAGCTAAGGTTCGAACTACTAACGATCATTTAGATCGAACGATCGATAGAACCCTTCGATAAATTGTGTGGACGCAGCCTAAGCAAACAGCCATTATTCCCGACATGTATACCATCAGCGTGTGCGTAATTGTTAATATAAAATTACAATAATATAAGTTACATTATACATTTAGTTTAAAAATATAATAAAGCTAAATACAGGATTTTATACAATTATATACGAATATTAAAATATAACTATAAAAGATTATATACGAATTCCTTTAAATAAATGTATATATACCCATGCCAGGTCAAGATTATCCTTAACCGACGAGCTTGTATGAGGAGATGGTGATCTGTGGTCCCTACCTAACCCTACGGGAAACAGGCATGACGATATGTATGTATGTATACCCATTTTACACGTTCATGCTTTTGTTGATTACTCAGTGGCAATGATACCGCTCTTGGGATCAACAGTTACAGGATCGATTCCTGTCAGCATAAATATATGTATGACATACAGCTATTTATTCAATTTTGGATAAGAAAAGGGTTTCCATTCCATTCCTCCAGAAATAGGGATAAATTTAATTCTTGTATTTCGATAAATATAAGTCAATTTTTATTAAATTGTTTCTTTTGATACATATCATTTTTATTTAGTAACAAAACTTATGGCAATGCTAGAGACAATTCACAGGCCTTTAACAGATACATTAGAACATGCAACGTGAATAGTTCGAAACACAAATAACATTTGTAGTGGGGTGTAGTGAATCAGAAAGCAATGTTTCAGTGGGTAAACAATTGTTTAGAATGCAGCGGGCGCCCAGGCGACGGCTCACAGCGAACCGCTGCGACAACGCGCGGCGAATGACTGATTGCAGACACGTGACTGCGACTGCAATACAACTGCACCCGGCATACTGCATATTGTTTATTATATATAATACAAATTACCCACTTAATATATTATCCTTATATAAATATGTATATTAGTACTGGACATATCTGCCGGAGAACCGACAACCATTAGAGTAGGTGAGTGCTGATCTGCGGAGGGAGGTTGGTAGACTGCATGCGTGTAGTTGACAATAGGACTAGGTGGCGCCTATTTCACATAGTGGACTGCCATAGGATGATCATAATAACAATGCATATCTCAGCATCATTTATCAGTTTTAGCATTCGAGAAATAATTAAAAATAATTCCTGATGCTGAATTCCACTGTCGCACAAATCGACACAAAGAATAATTTGATCCAGTACGGTGCTTCTTCCCCAAATTTCTATCCAGACACTACTACCATTCTGTGAAATCTAAGCTATATATAACTAACGATATTTCCGAAGCAATATGACATTGGAACCTTCATAAAACAAGCCAGACTTTAACAACACCTACGGTGTCACTTATGGTGTTAACTCATAAAAAAATATCAATATCATCGTGTGTCAAATTAATGAAATAACCCCCTTATAATTCTATATCGTGCCATAGATAAAGAAATACCCATCAGTGTGCTGCTGGGTATTTCTTTATCTTACTTTGTACTAGAAAGAATGGAGTACATCGTGCTGCTAAAAATCTCATTAACAGTGTTCAAATGGCTTTAAAAATATATTGCAGCAAGAATTTTTTCACACATTTGCGTTACACACATACATAAATGAATGTGTATGTGTGTGTGTGCGGAAAAAACATGCAAGCGTCCCTCGTGCACCAGCGAAGCGAAGCTAAGCACACGTTGCGTGAACGGTATACGGCAGCCATGTTTCCTGTCCCACTCGCTCGCGCATCGACGCTTCGTGGATCACGGCGGGCGTACGTTACTAAATCATTATTTTTATAAAACAAATATGGAAGCGTTTATAGAACAAGTAAAGAAACACACAGTCTCCTTATAGAAATGCTGGTAAGAGAGATTTGGCGACGAATGAAATAGCGAAGATGCGGCATGGTCATTCCTCACTATGCAGACACATTAGAACCTCATCGGAGAAGAGTACGCTACTCCAGCTACCTAGTTTCGAGCGAACCTTAATCGAGCAATCCGGTGTTCTGGGTTAAGTTACTCTTAAGGGGCCGTGCTGGTTATTGAGAAGAAAGCTTTTAGCAGCTGATATAACAGCCGCTTAAAGTCTCCTTCTCATAATCCATAGGCTAATTTACTACTCCTCGTAACTCTTCAAGGATTTTTGAGGTCTTTGTAACTGCATTTGCGGTTCCTCAATAAATATTTCCTCCAAAATAGTCACTAAAAAGCGATCGTCTCGTGATTGTATGCAACGTTTTCTCCCAGAACTTTGCCTTCTCTGAACGGAACCTGTCTCTTAGTATCGAATTCAGGGTCTTTGGACGGTTGAATGACTTGCGTTTAACCGTTGTGAGACGTTGTGAGACGTTACATTGACTAAAATCCTCTTCCAGCAGCGCTATAATTTTAGTAGCTCTTTTTCTGCCATTACAATAGACACAAAGATATCTGTTTTAAGTCACAAAAAGGAAGGGTGATGTGACAAACATAAATTATTCTACTAAAAATAACAAGAAGCTAGTTTTAGTTGCCCGCTAATCTTCTAACAACAAACGCGCGAAAAGTAAGTAAAAACTCACAAGTGATAATTTTTTTAAAAAACAAAAGCTTCGAATTTGGAATTATCTTTTTTTATACCAAAACTCTTAAGCAACCAAATTATCGAGCTTTTTTGTGTACTCAGCTTTTTTTAAATGGATCAAAACTGTTTTGTGGTCAATTTCCTGTTCTCCAGCTACGTCATACTACTGATATGCCGATCTTTCCATTTTATCCGTAACAGGGCAACCAGAGCGAAGTGCATCTTTGACATTAAAATTCCCAAACTTGAAAACGCTTAAACCAACTTTGTGTTACTCTTACTGACACTAGGTCCACAAATGTCGCAAATTGTTTTCACGGCTTTCGTTGCATTTTTTCATTATTTGTTTATATTAAAATTATATTTTAAAATGTATAGAACTTCTTCATTAGATTTGACTCATTTTGACACAATGACACAAGAAAAACAAATTAAAATACATGGAAACAACATTTTACTTATTAAAAAAATAAAGGAACACTTTTATTTTTTTTATTTTTTTAATGACACCAAAACCAGCCAATTCCATAGAGGACATCCAAGAAATTTTATTGCAAATATATACATACTGTTTCGAGCTGCTGTTCGAGGATCGGCCACTACTTTCAATTCTCTTCACTTTAAGTTTTACTTCTCTTCACTTTACTTCCACTTCATCTCTTCAGCTATTTTCTTCCGACTTTTCTTCGACCTCTCTTCTTCGACCCACCGTCGATATGGGTAAAACGATTGAAAGTTCCCAAAATTCAAAAACGTTCGAGTAATGTGTAGTCTTTTCTAGACATCGTCCTTTCTCTTTTCCACGCGCAATTATTTTCTATTAACTGTTTTAAAGTTAAGTTTTAAGGGCTTGCTTAGCCAGGATTTTGAGATTTCAAAATGAGGTTTTGATCGTTTCCTAAAAAAACGACATCATTTTTTTATGAAACGATCAAAAACTATAATAGAAAATCCAACATATAAGTTGTATTTTTAGTAATACATATATTCATATATAGTTATTATGTCGCATATATCAAATAAGTTTAAAATTACAACTTAGTTTCCCTAACTACTGTTGTCCCTTGCGAATAGTATAACTTTCTCGAAGTGACCCTTGAACTTACCCAGTAAATACCGAAGCCGCTCGAACTATCAAAAACTTAAGCACAATTCCCACTCGTGGCTGACCCCTGTTTAAAACTAGAATAGCTAAACATTTCTGGACGCGCTGTATACATTATCCATTAATTAAATGAACCTTTCTTCAAATGCCTAACGAGAGTGTGGATGTAATTGTAACCGGTTCTTGATTAACAGGTTCCAAATTTCAAGATCCACAACCGACTGTCGTCAGTGGTAAAACTCTCGAAGTTGTCCAGGAGTATATCTACCTCGGGCAAGTCTTGCAATTGGGTGGAGACAACTTCGAGAAAGAAGCCGATAGAAGGATTCAGTTAGGCTGGGCAGCATTTAGGAAACTCCGTCCGGTCTTCTCGTCGCCCATACCTCAGAGCCTGAAGACGAAAGTCTTCGACCAGTGTGTCCTACCCGTACTCTCCTACGGCGCCGAAACGTGGACGCTGACAGTCCGTCTGCTTCATAAGCTCAGAGTCGCTCAGAGAGCTATGGAGAGAGCTATGCTCGGAGTTTCTCTGGTAGATATGTTTTGGAATGAACAAATCCGCCAGAGAACTAAAGTCACCGACATAGCCTTTCTAATTAGCAAACTTAAGTGGCAATGGGCTGGTCACGTCTGTCGGAGATCCGACGATCGTTGGAGCAGACGAGTGCTGGAGTGGAGACCGCGTCTCGGTAAACGTAGTGTGGGACGCCCCCCGGCTAGATGGTGCGACGATCTGCGCAGGGCGGCTGGCAGAAACTGGATGCGTGTAGCCGAAGATCGGGCTAGGTGGCGCTCCATGGGGGAGGCCTATGTCCAGCAGTGGACTGCCGCAGGCTGCTGTTGATGATGATGATGAAATTTCAATAAACAGAAATTAGTTAATAATTTAAATAAATTAAACCGAACTATACTTTACTCTTATCAGACCATGACGTGGCAAAAACCTCAAAAACTAAAATGTACGACATACACATTAAGATAAAATAATGGGTCCTAACCATCCTAATCGATCAACAGGACGTCATTCATATATAAAGCTTGCACCGTATACATATGAGGTCGAATCTTTAATCACAAGTAAAAGCTCAATATGTGATTGTGGCACCTTACATCCCATAGTAGTATTTCTTAAATTATAAGTATAATATCGTATAATCATTAAATTATAAGTATAATATGCTTAGTAGTAATGTACTAAAGATGTAGGTAGCCGCCATGAATGTTACAGTAGTTCCTAACATAGTAATATCAAATCTTTAACCTGTCAAGGTGCAAACTTTAGCTGAAGTCCAATGGATTTCCAAGTTATACTTAGCCCCGTCTACATCGCCGACGTCAGCTGAAGTAACAGATTCGCTCCGAGCCACTGTTCTTGTTGCACGAAGGACTTCCAAATTCAATTAATCATAGTTCGGATTAGTTCCCCTTTGACGACCTGAGGCCAGACGTGACTGTCTTGCTTAATGGCACTTTAATACCAATTTCGATAAATTTACCGACAGTTTCATTGAAGCCCTTTAAGAAAATCATAAGCAATAAATATTAAAATCGCATTGTTAATTACACGAAATAAAAGCCAAATGTATCCTATAGTTAAAAAAAAAATCTTTTAGTGTCACACTTACGAAGGTTGCCAAAGCAACAAAACTATTTTTGTTTTAAAGCAAGGCGAAATAGCTCCGCACCTCTCGATTAAAAATATGTACATATAAAATGTAATTAATACGTAATTTGTAATGAATGTACTTGAGAGAATATATGATTCTGATCCTCTATATACATATATATGATAGAATGAATTCAATTATGGGTTATTTAGTAAAAAGATGGTGGAGGAATAAAATTTTTGCAGTATTATATACATGTATATATATATATATATATATATATATATATATATATATATATATATATATATATATATATATATATATATATATATATATGCATTATAATATCAATATAAAGATCATTCCTTAAAATAAAAGACAAACTCTTACCTTTAAATCAACATATGAGAGTAATAATATAAAATTAGTCAATACATCACAAAATTAGCAACTCTTTACAAATTAGGAACACAAACTACAAGTATATCGGTCGGTCAACGTTCAAAGTGCTCTAAACGCTAGCAAGTTAATTCTCACTAGATCCGGATGCCCTTCGGGAATCGAATACCGGACGTCGGGTAAGCAGTAGATTTATTAGAACGTTATTCGTATAACGACTGGGGCCAGCGTCTGGGATTTAAAATTAAATCGCGTCCTAATACGATACTAAGCTGTATTACCCAGCTTAGACTGTTTGATACTGATATTGAAGTAATTATTTATTCCTTTTCGTATATTCGCTTAATTACTTTCTTATTATATCAATCGAATATTTTTTGTATAGGTACATAAAGATAATTGTTCTTTTATAATCTTTACGAATAATTCACAGTTAATTTTAAAAAGTATTTACATATAATATAGTCGTTTTTAACTATTGCAGATGCCCAAGGGTGGTGGTGATTACTTACCATCAGATCACCCTCTTGCTTGTTCGCTTACTTCTTTAATAAAAAACATAAAAAATCGAAATAACTTTTTTTAGACTAAAAGCGTCTAAAATTCGTTACTTGAACTCTTTTTAAAACAAAATAAAAACCATTTCAAAAATGTAATTGTTTAACAAAACGAGCGCAATCCTTCCGCCGCAGAGAAACTTGCAACAAATCAGAAGTCTAATAATGACTACGCTTGCAACTCTTGCGAAGTATTTCTTTCATCGGTCTCCGAAGTTTCAAGTAAGGAATTTCCTGCGAATGGAAACAAGGGGTTGAGCGGAACTGCAAACGACTTCCGTTCACGAATACACACTGCGAACGAAAACAAAGCACTTGTTTTTAGTTTTTATTATTGCACTGTCGTGTGCATTAATAACGTACTGGCAATACCAAGCAATATAGTACCGCTTGGTTTAGCGGCTAGCGCTCATAATTTTTCAACCAATGACTAAAGGAAATATTCAAATCTATTAGAAATGAAAATTAATTTAAAATACAAAAAATAATTTTTGTCAATGTATTTTCGTGGCGAATGTAATTTATGACTCAAAGATATTCAAATTCTCTTTTATCTTATATCGTATCAAAAGAGTCGTTCCATTAGATAAACGAAGTTTCAGATCAGAAAGTATCTTCTGTGTATGCGCAGATACTACAATATAAATATTTTCTGCACATTTGATAAAAAGAGGTCAAAGACACACATGAAGAGGTCGCTGTAGCTAAATCGGTTGCAATAATATAAATATCAATGTCCTACTTTCTGTCTACGGCCTATTGTTGTGCATACGCCTCATTTATCTTTTAAAGATAAGCTACACATATTGTAGATATTATTCTTGGGCATACAGCTTTCCACATCATACTTTCGTTCACCATAAAGTGCATGATAAATCCGTTACTTTTCAACATACAAAGTCAGTTTTTATTATGTTAAAGATATTTGTTAATATTTTTGTACTTATCAAGTTAGCTCTCTATCAAAAATATAGATATTATATTCAATAACTAACTTTACTTTGTTAGTGCAGCGACCCAAAATAGATCTTGGCCTCTGAACAGATCTTACGCCACCGTGCCTGTCGTGCGTCAACTCCTGCTAGTTGCAGATTTGAAGGCTGCGCAAGTCATCCTTGATCATGTCTCTCCAGCGGTACCTAAGGCGCCCCACAGGACATCGTCCAATGGGGCGACTCACATACGCTCTCTTGACTGCGCGATCCAACCCTATCCTCTGAACGTGGCCCCGTCAACGAAGTCGGTGAGCTTTAGTCACTCCTATTACGTTGGTACATATATCATTGACCATTTTTTCGATTTTGCCAACTGCCATAATCACTTTTGGCTGGGCCCAAGATCTTTCGGAGGACTTTTGGTTCTGCAACTAGAAGTTTCTTTTATTCCTCTAGCGTTAGAGTCCAAGCCTCAGAGCCATACGTTAGAATAGGCCGAATAATCGTATTATAGATTAGGACTTTCGTCTTTATATTTTATAATATATATTTGTTCGATAGGCTATTCAGACAACATTCTAAACTATAACAACGTAAGTTAAACACAACAAGTTATAACAAGCGAACGTTAAATAAACAAACCAGGTCAAATATTGATTACAGTTAACCTAACAACATTATCAACGGCAATTTGTCTAAAGTTTGGACATCGAGACGAGAACACATTTAAGATTTGGGAGGTATTACTAAGTAATTCAGAAATGTGGACATAGCAACACTGTCGTAAAAAAAGAAATAGATATAATCAAGTTATTTTAAGGATTTTTTAAATCTATGTTGTAAGTTATATTTCTATTTAATAACTTATGTACTCACATAAGTGTAGTATTTTGTTTAAATAAATCACAGTTTTTGTTCCATAATAATGTAACAAACATTATAGTGTATACTATATATACGTACAAATATAATGTTTATTATTGAAATTAATGTATGAATTCATGTTCATTTAGATATAATTTACGTAACTTATAGATATATTTACGGTGAGGACAGGTGTTGTGTGATATCTATACACGAAAACACGGTAGACAACTTTATTGGCGCACATATGATGATGTAAAAGAGGATTGATGCTTATTAATGACCTGCTAAAGTAATAGTAGAGTAGAGTAGTAATAGTAGAGTAGAGGTAGTAGATAATTTAACACTTCTTTCTTCAATCAATTCTTCTTTCATTAATTCTCCATGCATAATGAAGAATTGATTGAAGAAAGAAGTGTTAAATTATCTTGTATAAGTGTACTGATACTAAAACCTTAACAATAAGAATAATGAGCTTCTATATTATTCATTCTTACTATTAAGTCTCACATATTAACGATCTCGAATTCGCCTGCCAAGAATAAGGATGACGAATAACATCTCACAATTTTGAGGAAAGCCATTGATCAGCAGTGAAGTTTTGCAAGAAGATTGTTATTCCAATAATTATTCTTAAAATTAAATAAATCGATAAGAGTTACTATACAACACTTCCAAAACATATACTACATAAAGGAGATGTATGTACAAACCATTCTTTTACCTCATGACGGGTAATGTGAAATTCTAATGTCAGTAAAACAAATGTCTGTTATCAGTATTAATTTCCTGTGAGAATACTTCATTGAATAAAGTCAGATGTCAGTACTTAACTGAGAGGGAATGCCAAACAATAGATGTATAAACTATATTAAAGTTGTGTAAACTATAAGTTCGGAATGAGAGTCGGGGTGTAATATTCTAGAGTTGTGATTTACTAATCCCTTTATTGATTTACAAGGTCTGAGAGAGCTATGCCCGGAGATGAAACTGAATTAAGTAATCCGCCGAAGAACCAAAGAAACCGGGATAGTTCTCCAAGTTAACAAATTGAAGTTCAATGAACTTACTGGTCACATCCTTGGAGAATCAACAATCACTTAAGTGACTTCCCGTGGCCATATAGTGTCGGTTTTCGCCGGGCGACTGGCAAAAACTGAATGCATGAAACGGCGATCGGACTAGGCGGCGAATCTTGGGGAAAGTCCATGTCTAGCAGTGGACTGGCGCAAGTTATTACAGATAATAGTGATGATTTGATTAAATAATATATATACATATATTATTATATTACAGGTTATTCTTCAATCGGTTAATACATATAAATCCGTCAGTGAAAATTTCAATATTATGGAATGTAAATGTGAATGGAATCATAAAAGTCGCCAATATACGTTCACTTTATAACACAGTAAAAACGAATACACACTCGACGTATAATCAAAAACGCCCAACGTCAGACAATTCAGTTGAAATAGAATTTTTTCGCTCTTAAAAATTGCGATCACGTTTCTAATATAGTGAAAACAATATTCTAGTGACCGGGTGATTTCTGCACAGATGCTTGCCCTACAGTATTCTACGTAGGGTAAGGTGAAACTTGTCATAGCTTTAGAGTACAAACGTCACATAAAGTACTTAATACATATTATATTATCTCATTTTACAGATGTATTTACTCATTGCAACGATTAAGAATCACATTTTTTTTAAGAGAAATGATCAATTATGTATATTGATCATTAATTAATGATCAACGATCAATGATGCGCATATATACTCCAAGCAAAATTTTAACTTCAAAATAATATACTATTGCTAAAGATATTTGTATGATTCACAAACAATTAAAATATGCGTTTTTGCGACCGTTTATACTCCAAAATATATGAAAGAATAAAACAAAAATCTAGAAATAGCTGCTTATTTTTTAATGGTAATTTGGAATTGCACAGTGATTAAGAGTTTGCTTTTTGGATCAAGGATCGTTTTCTCCGTCAAAGTATTTAAATGGTTTAAAAGTATACATTCGAGTATATTCTTGTCCTTCTTGTTTCCTTTGTCATTTTTTTGTTTATAATGGCACCACGATTTAGGGAATTCTAGTAAAAGTAAGTAAGTAACTATGCATGTAAAGTATTTTGTTTGGTCCTATATATATCCCATTGTAAACCCGTACAAAAATTGTAAAAAAATTCGTAGAAATTGAATCATATTAAGGTATACAACGGTTTAAAAAAAAATTTGTAATTATCGTTTATCATTACAATACTATTTAAAAATTGATATTTAAAATATGATATATTTAAAAATTTATGTAGAATTATTGCTTTTGTGTAATATTCGTATGTATGTATGTTTGTATCTCGTGGGCATAAATTAAACATTATAATTTTCTTGTCGTTTACAGCTGATAACAACATGGAATAGATCCAAAGTTGTTAGCTACAACAATACATTGTGTACATAGCTATTTTGATTGCGATCTGTCTATATTTTTTGAAATATAAGGACTTATTAGCATTCCAATATGCAGTTACATGGTCTACCCTCATCATCGCTCCATCTAAGCTGGGACGCGTCCAACTTTACGTTTCCTATGACGCGGTCTCCACTCGTCTACTGTTCAGCAGTTCATTGTCGCAAGCGGCTATTAAGGTCTATCTATATACATAGAATTCCCGCTTTAGATCTTTTTATACATTTCAACTAATTAATACCATAACATTTATTTTGCTTTTCCTTTAATGTGAATAGATCTGATACATATACTAGTATATTATTTTATCTTTATTATTATCTCACATCATCATTATGATTTTTAATTGATTTATATTTTTAAACGTCATACTAATTTAAATTTGGATAAGAATATTTGAATTTTCAAAATGCCACATAAGGCATATATTACCATAGAACATGCATACAATTTTTTTGTTATTTCTTCTCCGATAACGCTATAATCATAATTTGAAATCACATACATCGTGCGCTGTCGCTTTTTTAATGCTCCAGAGGGGTGTTCGCGAAACCTCGTATCGATATAAAAACCACATTAATCTATACTTATCTCGGCGATATTATTTAATGACGTGACGTAGCGCGGTTATTTGTAACATTTATAGCTGATATAGGCCACGTTGGATGATGCTTTTGTAGATAAGAATTTTTATATTTCACTATACACGATTTTTTATGTGAATAGCTAATACACAATTTATAGCGCATTTCTTTTTTTGTTTGTTTTATAAGTGGGTATGATTTAGCTTTTTTATGGAAGATATATACCTACAACAAACAAGCGAATGGGTCACCTGATGGTAACTCAACAGTACCGTCCATATATGTACATCTGCAATACTAAAGACACAGATGCATAGGCTACCTTAAGATTAGGATGTGAATAATATGAGGGGAAGGATTTAATTAGAGAGAAGAAGGAATTAAAAGAAAGGGAGAGGATTTTGGCCTACGGATCCCAGCACTCATTACGAAACAGTAAAATACTAGAACTTGACCCCAATATTCTGTGAGGATGTGATCGAGCCGAATAAGGTGTGATTTCTGTGTAAGTGACAGTAATGACGAAGAATTATATGTATGTTGGTGCAGTATGCCGGTTTATTAACTCATAATATAATTTTTATTTTTTTTATTTTTCTCGAATATTTGTAAATATTATCTATCCTTGTTATTATTATTATATATTATATATTAACACCTGATTGTATAAATCATACTTATTTTCAAATTATTAAAATTATTGAATGACCTTCAATTTAATCAAGAAAAGTAAAATGTAAACGTCTATAACTCATTTAATAAGTAATTGCCTTACAAAATGCCGTGATATTAGCAACAGGAAGGCGAAGTAAAGCGATTTGCATGAAATATAAAGGTGACCGCATACATAGTTTCCCATTGTTTATAGCGGTCAGCGAACGCGGTCGTTTTGTTGACTCTCCCCTTTCGCATTCCTGTCTTAGTTCCTTTATTGTCTTACCTTCCGCTTATGACGACGAATAAGGCATATTTATCATAAGGGAAACAAAGAGCAATACTGGCTGTAGAATAATAGGGCAATGGATTTTTTTTTGGAAGAGGCTTTGTAGAAATGTTACATATGTCAATGGGTGATGTAAACCGCTTTAGGAAAGACGATACGTTTGCTTTTTGCCTTCCTAACTGATAAAACTGTGCTACTGCTAAATTATTATTAGTAGAACCATGCATGAATGAGCCGGTTCGACTGGCGAAGTACTCTTACAGAAGATCGTCATTAAGTCATCATCATCATCAAAGGTGCTTTAACCGCGGGTAAACTTTGGCTTGATCCAGAATATCCTTCAAGTCCGATCTATTCTTCGCTTTCTCCCTCCCAATTTGTTAAGTCGAGAGTTTTTAAGGTTTTAGTCGACTCTGACACCTGAGTTTTGGAGTTAAGTGGTAGCATTTTAATAATATTTCGATCAAGAAACAAGCGAAATGAGCTGATTCTCGCGAAGCTTGCACTAAATAAGTCATTTATTACGAAAAAACTGATCTCGTTTTGTAATGATAGTCAGTTTTTGTTAATATTACTAGGCCAATTATTACTTGAAGATACTGTATTATCTTAAAATCAAGTATATTTGCTATACAGTTCTTAGCATAGAATATGTCATACGAGGTGAATATAGGTGCAAATACCATGAGATAGACAGCAGTGTCTACTTGAGTAATAAAAACCAATATGCTAAACACAATTCGCCAAGCGTGAGGAATACGGCAACACCTTTCAATTTTGTGGGAAGCCATTATCCAGAAGTGGACTGATAAGGCTGAATTGATTAATTGATTTTTATATTATTATATCAAGTAAGACAATATTAATACACGTGGAAATATAGTTCGCTTTGTGAACAATATGTAAAGTGTATTCAGTTTCGAGACAAGTGTATCTGCACAATGTTCTTCCCCGCTTCACACTTCACCGCGTCCTCCTGTCTCGCCGATATTATTCAATTATACCGGGAACTGTCAATTGGCTGTCATATTGCCCACAATCGGCACTCGATCACTCTTCTTTTTCTAATGAGGGGCGACGTTGAAAGTCCGAAGTGGAATTATTAAAAAACCATTAGATGTAGGGCAACGACCGTGATGGATGGACTCTTGAATCCGATCCATTTCAATTTCAACGCTCCGGTGTCTCTTTATAAAAGGGTGAGTATCCCCGGAGTAAAAGTATGGTAATATAATCCATTCAGCAGTCAAATCTTTTATTCTTTTGTGATGGACAAATAATTATATTGTAATTGTAAAATGATTTTCAGTCATTTTTTTAATTGATCATTTCAATTCAAGTTACAGCTTAAATTCAAAGCACAAAACAACTTCAGATTCTGATATGTATGATTTGTTCTAATAATTGGCACAGTAATAATACTGTAATGTTTTATATTATAGCAAGATGCTATAATATAAAACATTACATTACTTTTTTTTTTATATATTCACGCCTATCCCCCGCAGGGGTTGGCAGAGACCACAGAGCTCCATCCGCTGCCATTTCATCGCAGCGAAACGGCTCGTCATTGGTCGCTTTTCGCCCTCGTGAGAATCAGGACGTGACGGGTGGCGAACCACGTCGCCGTCATTTTCGACAAATTAGGTATATTAAATTCGTCTTAGTGAATTCCACGAGCCGCAAGGGAGGATGGAGGTCAGCCCCAGCAGAGCCCTGCATGCTGAGGTAAGGCACCATAGTCCCCGGAGGAGCCCGACCCCGGGACGATCGGCACGATTACGATTAGGCTCGCCCCTAGCCACGCATCCATTGGCACGGCAGACCGTGGATTGGCGGAAAGGAAGGGAAAGGATAGAGAGGAAAGGAAAGGAAATACGGATTGGGGAGGTTACCAGACTCGGAATAAACATTTATAAATCCATATAAATATTTATTCCGATGCGGGAATCGAACCCGCGACCATTGACTCCGCGGGCTGAGGGCCCCGCCACTGAGCCAATTGGTCGTCCATTCCAAGTTACATACTTAAACTAATGAATTGAATTAAATAACTACGAAACAGTAGTAGAAGTTAAATTGTCATCAAAACAAAATTTGACAAATAAAATCTAATTTATTAATATATATAATATATATATTATAAAGAATTACTTTTTTTAAAAAACTAATCTTCTAATACAAGCATTATTCGACTTAAGGGGCCAACAGAAATTTTAGCAGGTTTGTTTTATGTAATGTAAAAATTTTTACAAAGGTAATGAATTTCAATATATTTAAGGGGTAAAGAATACCATAACATAAACAAGTAACATTTATAATGTTGTAATAACGTGTGGAACATTACTCACGCCTAACCAGGAGTGATGAGTTGATAAATCATATCTAGTCGCCGATTTATATCGCAATAAACTCGGTTGGAATGGCGTTCGTAAATAAATGGTATTATCAAATATCTACTACGGTTTGTAACTTACAATTTTGTACAAAAAACGACTTAGTAATTTATAAAAATGCAAAACTAGTCAGTAATAACGAATTTAAAATCTTCTATGTTTATATTGGAGCGTGATCACGAAATTTTATTTTTCTAATTTTTTATGCGTATTGGTAAGATGTAATTTTTTGACTTTCTATCTTAAGAATCAATTGCTGGAAAGGTACCTCTGACTCCATTAATTAAATTAAAAAACTGAATCACATAAGCGTTAGGTTTAATTCGTAAACATACAAAAGGCCAATGTAAATGTGAGCTGAAAGTCGGGCCCGTTAGCTTCGCTCCGCTGTATAAAATAACCATCTGTGGAAACCGACGTTTATCCCTTAAAAAAACTCTCTTTGTGAGGATAACTCGCTCTACAGCCCCTCTTATGATATGTTTATGTACTTTGAGATTTTATGTGGACGTTCTAACGCCGAGCACGAATTTTATTGGGTTTATAGAATTTTATGACGCAATATACCGTAGAAGTGGCCGCTATTTTTCATTGTTTATTGATTTGGATGGGACGTGATGGTCCTCACATTAAACTGTCCTCGGTATTAAAAGACAATGTTTAGGAAGTCACCACTATTGAAATTGATTTGATATATCTTCAGACATAAGTGATATATCATCAGACATAAGTGAAATTTAAAACTTACTTTTTGCAAATAATATTATAATATACTACTATAAGACGACCGATTGGCTCAGTGGCGGGGCCCTCCGCCCACAGAGTCAATGGTCGTCGGTTCGATCTTCGCATCGGAATAAATATATGCAATCCGCATTTCCGTTCCTGCCCTTTACTTTCTTCTTTATCCTTTCCCTTCCACTCCGCCTCCGCGGTCTGCCGTGCCAAAAGATGCGTGGCTAAGGGCGAGCTTAGTCGCAAGCGTGCCGACCGTCCGGGGAACGGGCTCCCCCGAGTACTATGGTGCCTTACCCCAGTATGCAGGGCTCTGCTGGGGCTGACCTCCATCCTCCCTTGCGGATTCACTAAGACGAATTTAATATATCTAATTTGTTGAAAAATGACGGTGACGTGGTTCGTCACCCGTCACGTCTTAATTCTCACGAGGGCGAGAAGCGACCAATGGAGAGCCGTTTCGCTGCAATGAATGGTAGGGGATGGAGTTTTGTGGTCTCTGCCTGCCCCTGCGGGGGATATATATATATATATATATATATATATATATATATATATATATATATATATATACAAACTCACTTACATAGAGCGTAAGCACCGTCCCTTACCAACACAGCTAAATATTATACGTATGATATTTGTTGTAAACATAATCGAAGGAAATAACACACATGTCAAAATAATGTTTATTGCATATTCGGATCAAAAAAATAACTACGTCGAACAGCCTGAATCTCACAACCTTACGACTAATAGAAACTGAGTGATCAGGTACAATTTTTTGAAATCATAATCATAAGATGCTTCAACAAATTATCGTTTGCAAGCACAGCAAATAGTTTGCGGACATCAAAATACCGCAGGAAAATTTCTGTAACATACGAAACAACGTTTCAAGCTGGCTTTAACAGTTTGACGGCACACTTAATGTATTTATACCGGGCAACGGGCAGCGGCATCTGTGGCTAATGATATCGCTGGACCTGCCACCACTCAGTTCTAACCCCCCCAACCCCAACCCGACCCCCAATAGGCCCCCATGACTCGGTCATTAGTTAAACACGCGCAACCGCCCGCATGTCGCAAGTTTATCTTTGGCTAAACTGTAGGTATGTGGACTCGATTAGCCCTTTGATCAAATAATCCAGCGATAAAATAGGGTTTGTCGAGGAAATTAAATTACACTAAATGTCATTGTTCGAGTTCATTGGCATAGCAACAGCGCGCACCATGTGCACCCACTCCACCAACTTACATTAAATACAATTCATCACTACACTACACTTCCTCAAAATGTTTGAGGGACTTTCTGAGTATTAACATTTAAAAAAAACTTTTAATTCTTAGTATTAATTTCAAGCAAATGCATATAATACATACATATCAGTCGAAGAAAATTCTTTTTGCATATAGTATGGGTAAATTTGCAAAATAAATTACTTGTCATTAAAAACGTTACTTTTTAAAAAAGAAACAAATTACTATTGCCGCATTTCGTACATTGAGTGCAGGGATCCAGAGACCTACTTTTCTTCTTAGCCTCCCATTACTCTCTCTTTCTCCTACATTAGATCCTTCTTCCTAAGGTAGGCAATGCATCTACTATGCCCTTGCTATTATGGATGTCCATGAACGGCGGTTGCTTACATGCTTGTTTGCCTATTTCGTAAAATAAATTTGAAGGTATAATCGATATCGTTAAAATAATCGATATCGTTTATGTTAGTGCTAATTCTATATAAGTTTTCACTTAAATATACATATATAGAAAAACGAAAATATATGTGAATAGGGAGAAGAGGGAATATTAGATTTATTCATGTTTTTATTAAAAACCTGTTTCTTTGTATTGTAGTTTTATATTTATTAATATTCGTGTTAGGTTGTATAAATACTAATTTGTTAGGTGACGTTAAAGCAAGGCTACCAGCGGTAAGTGATGCGTTAGGTATGTATACAGTATCGGGTAAGCCTTTGCGGTGGTCACTCGATTAATACTAACATTAATCTCGCTGCCCCGGGCCCGAAGAGGGGGACCTAATTTATACCCTCGTTTTGACAATTGATGGCGTTCACAACAACCAAGATATTTCGTTTAAAATTTATTTTAACTTAACTTTTAAGTAAATAACACGAGTAAATAAACATGACGACCGATTGGCTCAGTGGCGAGGCTCTCCACCCGCGGAATCAATGGTCGCAGGTTCGATCCGCGCACCGGAATAAATATGTTTATGGATTTATAAATATTTATTCCGAGTCTGGTAAAAAAAAATAAACATATCGTGTTATAATAATATAAACTTCTTAGTTATTCTAGTACAAATAATATCTTTATTGCCTAATAGAAACTAAAATGATTAACGGAATTCTTTCATAAAATATTTTTATAGCCTTATTAACATTTTTAGAAGAACATAGAGAAGGTACGCTAACTATCAAAACGGGTTATTTGCCTGATGGTAAGTGAATGCCTCCGTATGTACTGGAGTCTATAAACACTTTACACTCATAGCCCCACAATATACCACTAAAGACAATATAAACACAATGTGATAGGAATAAACAAACATGAGTTTATGTACTATGAGTCGCCATATACGACCATATAAAAGTTTAATTGCTTAAACAATAAAAAATATACAGACAAAATAATTGTACAATTTATGTACACAAATTTGTTGCAGAGTGGCGCTGATCGGTCGGCTGAAGGCAAGGCATGCATGAGCCAACGTCTCCTGCCGCTGACGTGGACTGCCTCGCGCTGCAGCGCTATTTTCCCTGACACAAACTTCACTTGCAGCTAAATATTAATTTAGTGGATTTTGTATTTAAGCTATATTTAATTAATCATTGATAACTGAATTGTAAAAAAAATTAACAATTCTACAATACTAATAAACAAATGTTTTTGTCGAACCACCATATAAGCATTACAACTTTTAATAGATCTTTTTATGAGAAATAAATAATATAATGTTATAAACAAAAACTAGTTACCTAACAACCGACAAATTCATAATAAACATGTCAAATTCAGATATGTCTATCGCTTTTCCATTGATAACACAGTTCTTACAATTGTCTTAAAAAATGCGAGAAATTTCAATAGTAAAATAAATAAAAACCTTCATTTTTGATATAATCTCAATCTCTACTAATACTCCTATCCCGCAAACTCTCGTAATATAATGTAAAACATAAAACCATTATACTAAACTTTATAGATTGGTGTGATCGAAAGTTTTGTGTCGATTATGTAAAATATTAATTTTGCCCATAAAATTATAAATTCTACGTTGACAGAAGGGACTCCCAGCAAAACTGATACGGAATAAATTTTCAACTTAATTTAACTATACAAACAGAAAGGGCTGAACGAAAGGGACCGACTTCATTTCAGTATTGAGGTGGTAACTAATGATAAGGTAGTTTGAGCACTATCACATAGAACTAAGACCAGCTCTATCTAATGGATATTATATTTATTTTAGTTTAGTTTAAGTTTAGTTAAGGGTGAGTTCCATAACCTCATTATGATAAATATTAATATGACTTTTGTGTTTATAACGGTATCTATGTAAGAGACATAATGATACCGTTTTTTTATGGAAGAGTTAGACAAACGAACAAGAGGGTAAGAAATCACCGCGGCCATTGGATACTTTCATTACTAAGGGCACTGCAAATACACGGCCTTATCTTAAGAGAAGAAGAATTAAATGGAGGGAGAAGAAAGAAGTAAAGGAAGTGAAAAGAAATTCGGTCTCCAGATTTCAGGACTGACGGTACATAACGCCGTAACGCAGAAGAATACTACAATTTATTGCCGATATGTTGTGATGGTGTAGTCCTTCCCCAATCGAGCCAGCTCATTCATGCATGGCTCTACTATTATTAAAAAAGTCTGGTTAGAAGAAAAAAAAAACCACATCCAAAATAGCGCGTCTAATGTATTATAACCTCGTAACTCAACGTCCCGCGTGAAGCTGAGCGATTTCGCGCTCGACTGTACACCCGCATCTGTCGCGCAGCGTCCGCGTCCGCTCGCGCGTCCCTAATCTCGGAAACCCTCTCGTAATTAGCGAAATATATTAAATTGTTACAAAATTATTTTTAAACAATACCCTAGTCGTCTACATATGTGTTGGCTTGTTAGCGATGTGTGGAATTCAAATATAAAAAAGATTATCAAGTGGTATAAATATTATAATCTCGGTGAGGATTTATATTGCGCAATTTGATATGGAGCTCGTAGCTGGCCCCCATGAGCCAGAGTCAAAAAAAATGCAAGGAAATCGCAGCTTGTCTTGTTGATATTAACTCAAAGTAGTAGTCTTGAAATACAACGAGGTAATGCCATTAGCATTGCGGGTACGCTTCCGCAATAAAATGTTGCAGAGATTCATTTATTTAATAGCTTTGGATACGATATGTACTTTTTTATATAGTTTGTTTACAATATCATTAAAACATATTTAAATAAATATAAATGATAATATCAACTAACGAAAAGAATCACTTCGGATATTAATCAGTTCAATGAAGGAAGTTTGAGGAAGGTCAGTGTCCACTAGTGAACTGTTATGGCTATATTGATCTCTTTAACAAGATTTTGTTTAGGCGTTGTTTAGGTTTAAGTTTGTGATTTCATTTAGGCGAAGTGGTGTGTATAGGTCTCAATAATAATAAAAACTTTACTATATTTAAAAGCAAATTTGATTCATTGTAATATCGTTCGATAATGCCTCATGATATTTTCATTGTCGTTAAATTGTATGCGTTTATGTGTGTATCTGAAGGCTGGTTATTAAACTCAGCGCAGTTATTAAACCGCAGCCTGTGACGGCCAATTTACATCGTAGCCAGTCGAAAACATATTAAAATTTAATTTACCTTTCAACGCATGTAAATACTTGCCGCCAGTACATATACATATATTATATTCAATGTGTAACCAACTAATATAATTTTTAACAGCACTTTACAGTTTCACATTTATTTAGCGGAAGTGATTGATATTCAAGAAGATTAAAACTTTGAATGATGATTGTTATAATTTGAAAGAGCAACAATTTCTTTTCATTAAAAAAATATTAGCAATAAACTTTTTTAGAAAAAAAAATATTTGTTTTAATCGTGCAAATTAGTCAAACTATCAAACGTTTAATTTTGAAATTGTTCAAATTTGTTTTTTATGGGATAGGAAAGAAAATAAACAGGTGTGTCACCTGATGGAAAGCAATCAATGCCGCCCTTAGACGTCCGCAGCGCCATTGGTAGTGCGGAAGCGTTGCCGACCTTGAAGAAAAGTGACATTATGGGAGTGGGAGGGGAAGTAGGAGGGGGAGGGTGTCGGGTCTCCGGAACTCAGGCCGCTCACCGTACAAAGCGCGGTAGGTAAACTACCACTCATATGCCGGTTTTCTGCGGGAGTGTGGTACTTCCTCGGGCGAGCCGGCCTATTCATGCTACAGACAAATAATGTGCCATTCTTGACAAAGTATTCGTCTGCAGCGTGGCTCTACTACCGTCAGATGTCTGTAAAAATGGAAATCAGTCAAATTTTAAATAATTAATAGTTGAACGAACACATTTCTTTGTAGTTTTTTTTTTATAATTCCTAAAAATATTTATGAAGTCGCTCGTAATGAAGAATCATACTTAAGCTAGGAACGATAGTTATATACCATGTATTAAAATTACTGCTGGCTGCTAATAGTGTTCTTTGTAATCTACTAAAGATTAGCAATTTCTTTAATTTTAATTCTAATAATTGATGTCATCCTACTAATAAAGATTTACTAAAATCAAATAATACTTATTTTACTATGACTTCTCTCTATTGATGTAGTTTCTTTCTTCCTCTGTAATAACTGAATGAACTTATCTTTTTCTTCCTACAGCTGTTTACTTTCGGACGTAGAAAAAAATTAAAGCTATTTTAACTTTGGACACTGTATCTCAGAGCCGCGATCATATTCTTATCATACTAATGGCGTAAGGTTCGTAGCTATGATATTATTTTCCTATCAGGCCCTGCCTTTCTGTAGATCTTGTCTTATATGATGGATGAACGTATTATATAAAGTTGTTGAACTTAAGAGAGGTATAAAATAAATGGACTAATTTAGGCTAAGGATGCATGAAGAACAGTTACTTTAAGTTGTTTCTGCGCCCGTACCTGCCACTAATGTGAATAATTTGGTTTCGTCATATTTGTGATAGTTCTGAGTATATATAAATCCAGAAAACATTTCTATCATATGTTTGCCACTTTGTCACACAGAACCACTTGAATTAGTACCATTTAAACTTGTTTCTCCAACTTTAAGCCACTTAAACCTCGTACATTTTCATTCGGGAACTACAACGCTGGGGGAGATAATTAATAAAGCTAATATGATTATAGTTCGGTTTCCAAATAAACACGACAGTGCCAGCGCTGTTAGCAATTTTTGTTAAGATCTCACGTTTTTTGGATTAATATGAACATAAGGAAATTGTACATTTTCTGAGCGCGACAAATCTTTAGCGCACTTAACTCATTTTTTCGTATTCTCTATGTGTAAGAGGCAGACGTATCACTGGTAATGAAATAAATTACTGCTTGTCTTTTAAAAATATTTCATTGGTCAAATTATATAATAATATCTTGGAAAAAAATCTTAGAATTTTATTTTCTTCAAAATTGACATCATTAAATTTATAAATGTAACGTAATAATACCTTGGTATAAAACTCAAAAATACATGTTGTATCAGTTCAGGTGCAATAACAGATCAGTTATAAAAAAAATGTCTTAACTATATTGGAATCAACATATATATATATATATATATATATATATATATATATATATATATATATATATATATATATATATATATATATATATATATATATATATATATATATATATATATAACAGATGAAAACAGTATAACGTGATCAACCTTCCAAATCAGTCCCTGAGTATATGAACGTAACAATATAAGTTTGCTTAATAAAGACATTTTAATTTGTTTCTTGTAAAAGTTCGTGATCTTTCATTATAAATTTTAAACGTCACCACCACAGAATGCACTTTGAAATACACCACCATTACAAATATTTTCTGAAAAAACCCAATCGCAAATTAAAGTAAATAAAATTAACATCTTTAATTATTAATGTTTGCTAGTGTACAGCATTAATTCAAACTCACAACAACAAACTCTCTTATTGTACAAAATATAAGATATATGTTGTAGTAAGATATACATATGTATGTAGATTTACCGTTATTATATGTAATAATAATTGTGGCATTATTATATAGATTCTTTAAACCAAACAGCTGGTAATACGGGACGCTAGTTTTTTTTTCTTTTCTTTGATGGCAATTAGTTATAACTATTATGCCAGTGTCAAGTAAAATACAATAATATCAAATCTTTTGAAATGCCAATCAGTTTGCGAACGTTACGACTTGATAAAGTGGTGGCTATTTTACCAAAACCTTCTATGGACTTTTTCAGTCTACTTAAAAAGTCACGATAAACGCATTTATTTCATATCACTTCACTTCTCCACCTTAATCGAACTATATTAAATAATACGTTTCCATAATTAAACAATATATCTAATTGATAATAATATAAGATTATAAAGATGAAATAAAAACACGTCACTAATGTAAGTTGGCGCTAAAAGTCGGGACGCATGTTTTATACCAAAGTTTATCAACCGCTGCCACAGATTATGTCATCCTCTACAACCGCAGTATCACGTGACACCAAAATGGGCGCACTTTACTCACAGCAAACTATATTTCACGAGTGCCAAGACTAGTTCGGGAATTAAGCTACAATTAAATGGTCGTAAATTCCAAGTTTGGGTCGGGTCACTTCGGGGAGCTCTGTGGCAATTTATCAATTATTTACGCCACTTGGGTCTCGCGCGACGTCTGCCGTCACCTCACTGCAAACTGGTCCTGCGATCTGTTTGACGACATATCCAATTGAAGCATTATTAGAATTTTTCAAATGAAATAAAATCATTTAGTGTCAATATCACTAATTTTAGACAATATAAGGAATATATCATTTACGAAATTGAAGTGGCTGTAATATGGAAATAAGTGATTATTCTTAAGCTGACACGTTTATTTAAACAACATCGAACCTCAAAATATGGATTTTTAATTAATTTTTTGACAATTCCTCCCGTTTGTCTATGCAGACTAATCATGGAAAAAATCAAACAATTTCCACGGTTTCAAGATAAAAAGTAAGAAAATTAATTGATTACGATTTTGTATAAGAAAGCCTTAGAATTCCAACGTACAAATTAAATGGGTGCTTTATTTTCAACACAATCATTTCGTTACCAGCCGCGTAGGATGTTGCCTGTTTTATAGCTGGATGCATTATTTTTTTTAATCATCATCATTCCATACATAGTTTTATTGATTGCTTAAAATTTAATTATTTATACATCTCGATATGAGTCTTCCAAAAAAAAATACAACACGAAACAGGTGCACTACAAACATAAGATGGGTTGCATAAGTTAGTAGTGACTGTGTAGACCAACAATCAGTCACTTAGCCGAGGGCTCTCAGCACCACCGGTGACTTGCGGTCGACGCATCGATCTACGTCGCCGACAGTTTGCCGTAGTCTTAAGTAAGGGATACAACTTACTCGTATTTGTTGAAGTACCGCTTTGAAACTATAAAATGACGTAGGTATATCAATATATGTAAATGTGACAAATTGTGGATAAATATAGTTGTAAATATTAAAAAATCTTTTTAATCACTGTTAATTTATTTTAATTATCTTATTTATTACTCGTATATTTATTTTTAAGCTCATTACTTTCAGCAGTATAACCGAACCAATACAACATTCAAACTTTAAAAGAAGCCTAAGCTCTCAAAGCAACACTTCTGTAATGCCTTTACTTTTTCACACGTCTCTTGGCAGCGTTTATTGCTTTCCAGCAGGGAACACGCTCATTTGTTTTTCTGTGCCATAGAACGGTATACAAAATAATAGCATTTTTACTACTGGTTTAAAAGAAAAAGCCAGCATTTTCTATCCATTTGTAAATTGACAATGTTATCCCAACAGAGATTTTCTTATATTTTTTCCCACACAAGGTGGCCAAAACTAACTGTTATATTAAACGTCTTAGTAAAATTCGTATATTTGATTGATTATTTTAAGAATTTGCATTATATTAATTTAATAGTTAAGTCTACATAAAATATAAGCGTTACCCAATCCGTCATCTGTTAAAGCAAAGCCTTTTATATGGACAGTTGAAACAAACACTGAAGAGGCGTCGAAGCCAACTTGAGCCTTTTGTTCGCTAATTCCTTAAGATGAAGACCCCGCGTAATACGCGTACACTGCTGTGGCTTTTTAAGTTAGTGATCATGTTTATTTTGTATCGAAAGAAAATATACTACAATAATGAAAGAAAATATAAAACATAGATTTATTATTTTCGTAAGTCTGTGCTTTTCGTGGAAAAGAATTTTTTTTCCTTATGGTCTTTACAATTTCATCACAAGAACTCACGAGTCTAGTCACTCACTATATAATTCGATGACTCAGGCTGCTTGAATCTTGAAATCTCGTTGAAGCGATGAAGAAGCGGTCAAGACAGCTGTAAGGGGTAAAGGAGTTCTTAGTCTGTGGTAATATTAAAAAACACACACACACACACCCATACACAAACACAGAAGCATTGACTTAATATAATATACATATATAAAATGTATTACGCCTTCCTGAACGTAGTTCTTCATGCTCTTTCACAAATGTAGCTCTGATCACCGGCTGAGCTATTTTGTTAGTCTCGCTAAAACTCAAAAACGGCTCGACCGATTTGAATATATTTTTTTTATTTTGTTCCCTCTAATACAGGGAAGGTTAATGAATAAAAGAATATAAGGAAAACCTAAAAGAATAGCTGGAAAAACGAAAAATTCAAAATTGCCAATTTCGTACTTCAAATTACTGTACATAAATGGTGTTTGGCACGAATTTATCATCTAACCGACGTGCATACAAAACTGTCTTTTCTTTTGTGCGATTTTAAAATGTTTATGGCACTTTAAATTAATAAAAGAAGCAAAAAATAGGAGGGAAGAAGATTAAGTGAGCAAGGAAGAAAGAAGTAAGGGGAGGAAATGAGGGAAGTCAAGTTAGGGGAAAGGATCTCTACACTCGCCGTACGTAACGTGGCAATACATAAAAATGCTAATACTTAAAACGGATATTTTGTATTACTTACTTCGGTCGAGCTGACCCATTTATGGATTTATAAGGCTCGTAACAGTGGCCTGCTATACGCTTTTATTGATTTCAATTTCATTTATAATTCAATTATTTTACATTTGACGTACTAAGACGAATTTAATATACCTAATTTGTCGAAAAATGACGGCGACGTGGTTCGCCACCCGTCACGTCCTGATTCTCACGAAGGCGAAAAGCGACCAATAACGAGCCGTTTCGCTGCGATGAATGGCAGCGGATGGAGCTCTGTGGTCTCTGCCAACCCCTGCGGGGGATAGGCGTGAATATATATATATATATATAATGTAGCTGTGTACCACCATCATAAGAGCCCCGTATTGTCTTGACGCCATCCGTCACGAGGAGTGAAAATTGTAACAATGGCGGATTAACTCTTGACGCCTTTATAAATATTCATTTTGACTGAATTAAATTCGAGGACCGTTTCGAGTTTTGTTTTGGGTGACAGATGTGTCGAGGGCTTTGGCAAAGGATACAGACTTTGTGACGAATAACTTTACACTTCGTAATAAAGAAAATAATTAATGCGCAATTATATAATTGCGAAACAACAATAGCTCATCTGTTTAGGAATCAGCTCAAGATCCATGGGTCGTAGTTCGTTTCTATTATTGGACTACTGATGTGTATCATATTTTTCTTAGCTGTAATGATTAAAAATATTCTAACGATATTAAAACATTAATAGTTTTTTAATATTTATATTATTAAAATCATTAATGAGCTTCGAAATAATTACAAACTTCATGTAATAAAAATTAGTAAAATTTAAACTAAAATTTAATAAAAATCGTCAATTCTACCGGTATGAATAGAACAAGTCTGTAAAATAGTTGGAATTGAATTGAATTAATTAATAAAGCTTTTAATATCTAATAATACCATTATATTAATAATACAAAATCGCTTCATTCGTCGAGCCACCGGTGCTTAGTGGTTCCAGCGGAATATCTAACTCCATTTTGACCTCAACTTACCGAGCGTCGACAACACTTTAAAACACTGGTGGTACAATCGGTCAATTATTCGCCCGATTTAAAGGCGCCCCGAAAAATAATCGATAATTAACGTCTTAAACGATCCAGATGACGAAATGACGTAATTCGGATCCACCCATCACATCAACAGTCACACGCACCCCCGCTATAACCGAGCACGTAGAGCAGGGAACACTTCTACACCGGCCGCTATACGATTCTCTCATATACCCGGTCGGTTCTCACCCCCTAGACCTTAGAGCCTAGGAGACTATAGCTACTACGTTCCAATCCACGTTTAACATAGCGTCATGACGAAATTAAAATCGGAATACACACATGTGTACCTCCGACACGGCGTCGAGCCGATGGAATCTGCGATTTGCGCAGATTCCCAAATATATTGTACTTGTACCCAGTATTCGATAAAGCTGTTAAAGCCAATATGCTACCAACATTAACATCTTCGAACCACATCACTATTATATTAAAGGTACCTAATAATAATACACTATCGTTTCCATGGCTATAGTAGATATTGGCATAGACAGTAGGTTATATTTTTGCTTTCGCCTGGACTACACATACATATATGTATATCAAAATAAGTTTTATAGTATTCGCAGTATCAACAAACATTGTTAGAAACTTCATATGACGAATAGGGATTTTTTTTCATTCAATAGTATCTAATTAATCTTTATTCTCAATATTTCTTGTCTTCGCATACGCTTTAAGGCATTTAAATAGATATCTTGGCAAAAACACTTCTGGGATATTTCAAAAGAGCTACCTGTTGCCGCATCAGTTAGTAAGCCGACGAGATTACAGTAAGCTTAACATCCTATAGAAAAATTTACGATAATGAAAAACTGTTCTTCCGTCTTTTTCGTAGCATAGCAAATATTTTGGTAATTTCTGAACTTATTTCCTTATGAACACAATAAAACGAAGCAATTGTTACGAAAAGCTCCATAATTTTCATATTATTCTAGAGAATTAATATTTTTAAAAACTATTCTAGTTTTGAACCCACTAAGTAGAGACCGAGCCAACGCGTATCACGCACTCTATAGTCAGGTAGTGAAGCGCACTATCGCGGTATCTTTACACTCGATGGAGTGGAATGCTTCTGCTTCATCAGGCACGCCGATCGGCCGCCTCCGCCTGACTTGACGGCTAGTTTGCATTTTCAAAACTATATCCTGTTTTCTCTTTCGTTATATATTATTCTTAGATTCCACAGTATATTTTTATTATCATACGGAATAATGATATCTATATTAATTTTAACTAACTATTTAATTTCTTCACTTAAAGTGATGAGAAGGAAGTTGAAAAGAAGAAAAGTTGAAAAAAATAGAAACAAAATAATAGTACAATCACAAGTTATTTTCTATTACTTACCAGGTTACTTTATTTTTAAAAGGGGCTAAAAAATATGAAATGTAAACTTTTAGTTAATTTACATACATATTTAAAATATTTTAGGAAATTGTTTGCTTTTAAATAATCTCCCCCCTGAACTGATGATATTAAGTAACATTAAACAAATTGAGGACCAATTGGCTCAATGGTGGCCCTCAAATGGCCCTCTACCCGCGGAGTCAATAGTCGCGGTTTCGATCCCCGCGTTAAAATAAAACACATTAAATTGAAATATAAAATATATTTAAAAATAAAGACCGCATTTAACGAGCATGTAAACGCGTGCATGGGAAAGACGATACGAATGACACAAGTCAACACCCGAAAACACGATCACTCTGATAACACTGTAAATAAATGACTAGGAGGAAAATATAATTAAAAGAAATTCAAATATATATTCAATTTGAACATAAAATATAATAAAAAAAAATATTCCTCAGTACACCATCAAATTGCGAGTGGCTCTCAGCATACAGCACGTATTCATGTTCGCGCACGTCACCAACGCGAAATTCAAATACGTCACGTAAATCGCTCTCTAGTATTGTTTACAAATAATTAATTGTCCAATGCAACTGTGGCTGTTGATATTGGCATAATAAATGCTAGGCCATATTGCATACACATTAACAAACATCAATACAGCTATAAAGATAATCAACATGTGAAATAAGACCTTATAGGGAAACAAACAGAACACAAAACTAAAACGAACATAGAACAGTTTTCCGATACCAAACTAGGCAATTCCAAACGGTCGTATACGGGGATTTTAAAAGGGAATTAATTTTATTCATTGGGAAATAGAGAATATATTGGCTTGGATTAGTTAAACGATTTCCTATACTGCCATACAGTGCAAGGTAATTTTAGAGTCAACCCAAATTGAACGTTGAACTATTGGATCAAAGTTTAAATTCGTATGTTAACGTTTGTGTGCATAAGAGAGATTGATGCGTAGTTGTGCAAGGGGTTTACAGGGTGGAGGATTCACTGCAACGCGTGCCGGTGAATAATTCGTCTCCAACGGGCGATTAACGTCCAACGTCGATCGCTTGTTTTTCCCTCGCCGAGCAATAATAATCTATCGCGACCAGCATTGTACAATACTTCACTAATTAAGTCTACTTATAACACTTTTCATTATACTCTACATATAGACCCTAGTGCTAGTGAAGACTAGAAATAAAATTATAGTATAGGTATCCTGTACCTATATTATTCGTAAAAAGCCTGACTTTATACTCTTTCCTAATTTTATTTTAAAATTATCATTATTTCTATACATGATTTAAAAGAAGATAACAATTATCGCCTTATATTAGTATAGATATTTTAATTATTATATTAATTAAATAAATTATTATATTACCATATTGCTGAACTTTGTAAGAAAGGCCAGGTCAGGAGTACCCTCAACCGGCGGGCTTGCATGAGGAAAATAATGAGTGTGGAGGAAGCAAGGAAAGTATGCCGAGATCGTAGCAGATGGAAATCTGTGGTCTCTGCCTACCCCTAACGGGAGACAGGCGTGACGATATATATGTAATAATTATATTATAATTGTTCTTGCTGTACTTTACTTAAAATATAATTTACGTATTTTATGAAAAGATTTATTATAGTATAGAACCTGTAAAAGTCATATGATGACAAGGTAAGCAACATTACATTGAGATTTCATGTATCAATTCTGAAGCTCCACACTGTAAATTTAAGTCTAAGAACTATAACTAATATCCAGAGTAACACTTAGCTTTTCTAGCTGCTAAAATTCTCTATGATAGATAGAGACACATTATAGCGTGTTGCAGTAGCTAGAAATATGAATTATTAAATAAAACAAAAAGAGCATTTAATGCTAATAAAAATTGTAACGATTATATGAAATTTGAGTATTAAGCAGATATAAGCTGTTTTTTAATGAATTTTATTAAAAATCCTTTTCATCAACCACAATAATAATAATTATAATATTATTTTTTAATTTTGCTCATTGGCCAAAATGTTGACTGAGCCTTTTGTATTCTTCAGACAATACACATTAATTTATTATTTTACTTTAACTTATTTAATTTATTTCAAATAAATGGATGTATCTATATATTCCATCTATAAAACGAAAATATACATTTACTTAAGATACAGTTTTTTAATATATAAAAATTAGGTAATATATAACTTTTTAATATACTTTTTTTTTCTTTGATGGCAATTATAACTATTATGCTAGTGTCAAGTAAAATACAATAACATCAAATCTCTTGAAATATAACGTCTTCATAAAATGGTGGCTACTATACTAAAACCTTCTATGGACTGTTTCAGACAAAAAGGAAAGGAAGGAAAATACACTTCTATTTTATATCATTTCACGCCTTAATCGAACTATATTGTATATATATATGATGTGCCAGCCGTAGTGAAACGCCGACACGGGATCTTTAGGGGGTTTTATCTTCGTTATAGTGAAACATTTCCAAGTGAAATGAAGTTATTAATGAATCACTTTACATTTTATATTCATTATTAATTTTTTATGACAGGAAAGGTGACATGTCACTCAAAAGATGTCAGTCGAACGAACCTTATTGTTTTTATAAAACAATTAATTTCTTTCGATTTAAAATTTTAAAATTACGAATGTAAAACGAAGTAATATAATAAAAAAGGTTTTATTATATTCAAATAAAAAGTTTTAATACATTAGTGATACATTTATCAATTTATCACTACAATATTATACAATATAGTTAAAAACACCACAATATAATAAAAATTAAATAAAAACACAACGTTACTGATTGGCGGGAAATGTCCTGACATACTTATAAATGTTGCATATTTTAAGTAATATAATCCCATATTAATTCATTAGTTATATGAGACAGGTGCTTACCTTTATATCCGAGTAGGTAACCGGATAGCTAATAGCTTAGGATTAAAGTAGATGCCAAACGGTAAATCAATGAAGCCCGTCTAGTCAGGTTAATCAAATGTATCCACTGGGGTTTAGGAATATGCGGTTGGTACACTCGCGACGATATTATTTTCAAAAATTTATATAGTAATAAAATTAGTTTTGATATAATATAATATATATAACTATTATATAACCTCTTGTTCTTATTTTGCGATGTAAGTTCAAAGAAAAATATTCATAGCTTTTATCTATGTACTTTCACTTTAAAAGATTACCTGTGAATTTTGTAGGTATTAGGTTAAGGATATATTTATCCCGGAAATATTAAGAGTTCGTGTACGAAAAATTCAAAATCTTTAAAAAAAAAGTGTCTTAATTAAACCATGGACTCAGCTTTCCTAGAGGCTCAACAATAGTATATAATAGATAACACTTATGTCTTATAATATAAAGTCTTTATAATGTCACTGTACACTTATGTCTTATAATATAAAGTCTTAATATAAAGTTAAAATAAAATAACAATTATTGAATCTCACATCACGACACTAATACAGTCAGTCAGTCAGTCTGTTAAAATGGTGACCATATATTTATTCAACAACACAACAATAACAATTTTTTTTTTCAATACGAGTAGTCAAAACGTAACACGTGGTATCTGAATAGAGATTCAATTCAGAATTCAACTGGGGTGCTATCGGGCCGTATTATAAATTATGAAGTATTCAACTTAAGTATTTATATTATAAAAGATACGTTTAGCTAATTTACAGTACTTACTAAGATATATAATTTACAGTACTTACTTATAGAGTAAAAATAGGCGATGGCTCAACACATATTTCGAACGCAACAGTACACGGCATTACCTCTACCATGTGAGCACATTCCTGGGATAGCAGAGCTAGGGCGGGATTGTTGGGTGGCTCAATGAAACGAGCTGAGTATGCCTCCTGTCTACTGGCGTGATGCCGCACTGCTTCTGTGAACTATCAAGGAATAAAATAATTGAATCAGATCTATTTATCGTAAACATTTCACAAACATTTTCAAGGGTAGGTAATCGATATCACGTTTTCCTGTAACAATAATAATCCTTATACATTTAATACATAATCATAGGAACTTAGGAAAATATACATACATATATAGAAAGCATATCTACATATGTATAGTTGTGAACATCATACATACATACATATCATCACGCCTGTCTCCCGTAGGGGTAGGCAGAGACCACAGATCTCCATCTGCTATGATCTCGGCATACTTCTCTTGCTTCCTCAACACTCATTATTCTCCTCATGCAAGCCCGCCGGTTGAGTTTTGAACCAAACAGGCAATATGTGATTTAATATGTTTTGCTACGGAGTAAATTAATTTTCAAAACATTTTATTTTATAAGAAAAAGTATTATTAATACCCAGAGATTAACATGATACAGACTAAGAAACTACTACAACTAGTAAATAAGATTTTAACTACATTTGAAAAATAAAATTTTACTATCTGAAATTATTTTACTGCTTGAGTGCAGTAAAATAATTAAAAACAAAGACAAGAAAACCAAGAGCAGTTTCGTAAAACAATATATCAGTCATTTATGAATATTTTTTTTATATAGGATAGAATTTAGAAGGATAATTTTATAATTGATATTTAAAATATATATCATAATTTAAAAATTGTTTTATTAGGTATTTCAAAGACTCATATTATATGCATTCAAATTTACTTAAAAAACCTTAGTTGGTACAATTAAGTATTTTTTATTAATTAAATGAATAGTTTTTAAATAAAAAATAAAAAAAATGTTATTATATATAATTTAAATTATAAGTTTAAAAAGACCACGGATTCGATTTCCGTATAAATAGCCTACAGGTTTGATTGGATCTTGGCGGGGCATTCGCTTTGGACAAACATAGGATAATGTTATTTTCTCCAGAAATGGCCAAGCCCAGCAGTGGTATATAAATTTATTACAAAGAAAAATATTATTAAAATAACAAGACCCTCCAAACAAATTTTAAAGGTTTACTTTACCTTTTATCATTCTTACACAATTGCCCTCATAAAATGGCATTTCACCGACAGTGAAAAATGACAGTCATCATTTCAACACCATTCTTATAGGCACAATTTCTTTCGCATAAAAATAAAAATCGGTCTGTCTTTATAAAAACATCGCCCGAATTGTCATTCATGGGAGCGGGGCGCGTATTTGTCACTCGGCGTTTCGGTGTCGCAACGCGTTCCAAATATAAAAATGCAATTTTAAAAGAAAAAAACTCAACCACCAAATCCGCATTTGAACCCTAACAATAAAAAGCAAATGCTTTGTGAAACCAGCAAAACATGCCAATATTTTTATCCAACTGTATCAAACGTATATTTTCTTTTAAACATCTTTCACGCACGAAGGTTGCTTTATATTACTAAGCAAAAATCTATTTACTTTCTTTAGAGCATAATTTCTTACGATATACGAATGCCTATATCAAAACTAAAGAATAATGATATATCAATATCATTTATCACCTTACTACTTTTTGCATATACGAGTATTTAAACGAATTGTCCAACTTTGTCTATTTTGTGTTCTTTGATAGGACCCATATTATTGATGGTTATCAAAATGTCAGAATATTAAATATTTTATCATATTGTCCCAATAGTTCGAGTGACAACTCTTAAGTTAAATCCACGCATTTGTATCCATACGAGTATCATCATCATCAACAGCCAGCGGCATCACACTCAGCGGGACATATGCCCGTTCTAAGACGCGCCATACTACTATAACTACTAATAATTATTTTAGAGTTTGTTTTTTACATACATTTGACACATACCTTTGAAATTCTTTTCAAAAAAAATTACAATAACTGAAAAAAATATTATCAAATTTAAAGTTCTGTACAACAACAACAAAGTACACACATCTAAAATTCACGAACAAACCGACATAAACAGTGAATAACGCTATTACGGCAAAAGTCGTATCAAATATAAATACAATCGCTAATAAATTTCGAACAGGAAATCAAACCTACGTCTCTCCAGAGAGGGAAAACCGTACACGAATTTTGTATTCACTGCGTCGTCAAGAAGACATCAGCAGGCAAAGTAGCAAAATATTATAATAGCGTAATGGTATCAGGTGGCGTTGTTCTATAGAGCTATACAAGACTCGAATATTAAGGGCCGTTCGTGTTTTTATTATCGATGTCGATATAAGCAATAAGCCGAATAAGAATAAAAATATAACCCTTCTAAATATATTTAATAACACCAAAACAAAACCAGAATTATGGAATTCGTTATTAAGCATTTTTTATTCATTGGCATATAGTAGCAGCATTATAGCAATAAGACGGCGGTCCTTAATCTGTCTTGTCACAGAATTCGGCAACGGCGAAAGATTATATCGAGACATGGACAGCTACAGCTTGTGAGGATTAGTAATGAAGTTCCTCAAATAAAAAGAAATAAAGATGGACAGTCATGGTTTGGACTAAAGTGAAAAGTTGGAAGATTTGCTGACGACCGTTTCTCAGTAAGAATAATTCAAGTAAGTAAGAGTAATTCTCTATACACTTCTTGACAAACACACATTTCTGTTTGCGGATCTTAGCAAAGTTATTTTGACTCCATTCATTATAAATATAAATAAATAAATAAAGGAATATCGACGTTCAATGCATGCAAGAATCGAAAGTCCCAACGTGTTACCCATCCACCCTACTTTCTTTTCACCCTCGCATTACCTACTTAATGTAATAAGGAATATATCAGTAGTGCCTATATTTTGGAAACGTCCATGGACAATGGTTATTACTTGCCTATTATATAAAAGCCATAAAAAGCATCGTAAGCAACGTAATTTGCCTATTATATAAAAGCCATAAAAAGCATCATGAAGGATTACACTTTCTACATACATACTATGGTCAAATGTAGAAGGAAAAAAGTTATTTCTTCTGCAGCCCATATACATACATATGTACCATTGCTTAACACGGGGAACCTCACCATTTCGGAAGGAATAGATGTTAAACCACCACTTCTGTCCAAAACGGATTTTAGGAAAAAGCCCACTTATTAATTTACAAATAAATAAAATATCAGTAGATTTAATTTATAAATTTTATTACTATCGATATATTTTGCTTACGTCACCAACTGTAAAACGTCAATGGCGACGCGTCGTCGCTAGTAAGGTACCGTGCACACTAAGCGAGGGTTTAGTAGGCTCGTGATATGAAAGCGAAGTGACGTCATATCTAAACTCCGCTAGCAAGCAAGATAGCAGTAACTACACGGGACCTCTGCGCGTTTTACTGTTCGTCAAATTTTCGTGTACTTAGTTTTATTGCACCCCCGATGTTTAGACACTTCGGCGAAGCGAATGCCAAGTAGCTACGAATATTCATGTATGACAATATCAAAGTTTGTTTTTATTGGTGTTTGAGAACTAGTTAATTCACACGAAATCCAAAATACTTTACATTCATGGTCCTAAAATTTATAATCCTTGTATCGTTTCATTACAAATACATATATATGTACATACATATATGAAATACAAATACCTATAGATGGTACCTGTTATCGATATAAATATCTTTTTCTTGATGCGAAAATTTATGTGCGATTCTTGGACATTCACTGCTAAACCATTTGGTAAGGCAAAATGTAGAAAGTCCACGGTTTCGTTAAATAACCTGCTCAATTAAGCGTTCATCTAGTTAGAGCAACTAGCAGTGCAATTTAAAAAAAATTAAAGAGAGAAAACTTGCTTCTGTTCATAAACAATTATTTAATTGAAAACGAAATCCTGGTGTTTATAGTGTCTATTTATTTATTTCCAAAAAACTCGCTATAACGAGTAATATTTTGTAAGATGGTTTCTATTTCTTGTTCCAATATAATTCAGTTAGGACGAAGACAATATAATTCAGTTAGGACGAAAACAATATAATTCAGTTATAATTCAGTTGGAACGACACTTTTTTTATTTATTTGTTAAACTTTCAATGTACATAAGGTGAACTAAATGCCAAAAAGTGTTACCACGATCAAGTCATATATTAAATTAATTTTGTTTAATCTTTTTATAGATAAACCATTTAATAGTAATTTAAATAGATCAAACAGTAATAAAACTACTAAACTACGAAAACTAAAAAAAAATTTACAGAATTACACTTAGGCTCTTATATTTTTCAACAACAAAAATAATACCTATGTTATATGAATACATACAAACCCCAGCATTGTTTACCATAATAATGGTGATTAGCCAAATGTAAACGCGACGCATGAAAATAGCAATTAAGAATGAAAAATGATCATTACTGCTATTATAATTAAAAAGCCCTGACATGTTCTTACAAGTAGACCTTTTCAAGTTTGATTAATATTCGTCTATGACAGCGCTTTGTCATTAAATTCAAAATGAAATGTTTATTTTTACCCAAAAACATCTATATTTATAGTGGTCACACACATTATTAACTTAATGAAAGTCGGTACTTTGTTATTAAATTTTAAGGTTGTTTTTATAACATAAAAAAAGTTCCAAATCGAAATAAGGTTTTTTAACCAACTCAAGGGGTTTCTTGATCAACCAACAGGTGGACAAACGTGGTGGCCAGCCGATTATGTCACTGAAGGTCACCGTCAAAAGCCGTTCCTTCGGTCTCGAATCGGTCGTTAAATCATTTTCTGCTAGGCTTCATGATGTACATAATCTAGAAAAAAATAAATATTGTGATGTAAAAGTTGTAATAGTTTTTCCGTTTCATTATTATCAAAGTCGTCTGATGATGCGGCTATATATCCGTATGTTTTAAGGAAATAAGCACATATACATATATGTTTAGATTTTAACCATCATCATTAATAGTCCACAGCTGGTTATAAATCACAGCCTAGCCTGATCTAATTCATGAAAATAAAAATCGTATCATGACAATTTGTTATTTTTTAATAATATTATATTAATTGACATTATATTAACGATATTTTGTATTATTATTATTAATATATAGGTCCTAAATCTAAACATAATTTTAGTTAAAAAAATTACAGATAATTAAGGTAAGAAGTTGAAGATCTCCATCTCTCTTATTTTATTAATACCTAAATATACTTTTGGTATTAGTAAATTTATTTATACAAAAAATTGATAACATTCCAATAAAATATAGCCCTGTGACAACTTAACTTGGTGTGTGTGTATATGTGTGTGTGAGTGTGGTGGATATAAATTCGATTCATGTGTGTACGAGTAAAAGTACTGTATAATGTTCTATACTATAGTTTATTGGGTCATAACATTCAACCATAAATAATATACGGCTAAAATCCCGTCAAATCAAACTGTCTCGGCTTACCCTGCATAGCTTGATAAAATGAATCCCCTGCAATGTATATGGGTAATCCATATCAGTCAGATTTACATCGCAACGCCAAACGAAAGTGTCAAATTGTAATCTATGTAATTAAGTGAGCGTCAGAGTGGGTTTACTGAAGCCTTGCGACACCCCTATTGTTTAACTGGCCCGTATGATTATGACGTCATAGACAAATATAATTTAATACCAACGTATTTTACTATTTTCTTTAAAGGAATAAATACTAAGAATACTTTTTCTTTTTAACCTATCATGCTTCTTGTATGCGGATTGGTAGGACACCCAGATTCGTAAAAATACCTGTAGGCCGAACGTACATTTATCCCAATACGAGTATTATATCCGTGACCATTGAATCCGTAAATAGTAAGTTTGCCACTAAGCCAACTATATCATATATTATAGTAATTACTTTTCTGCTAACAAAGAATTCTTAAAAAATAATATTATGAATTAATCAAACATTTTAATGAAAATGAATCTGTGAAACAGAATATCGGACTAGATGACGTGTAGAGTAAACGTATGTCTAACTGTGGACTGCCGCAAACTGTTGATGATGATAACGATGACGGTAATTCACAAAAGTCGCGCTATCCTTGGGTAAAAGAGAATATTAAATTATTAGTCTATCAATTACAAACAAGTTCTAACACTTCACTCACTATATTTAAGAGCACTACTACACAGACGACCGTTTTGGCTTAGTTGCGAAGTTACCGCTTTCTGAGTCAATGATTGCTACTTCAATCAAAAAAGATTTATCCAGATAAATATATGTAATACCTACTAATTTATTCCAAGTTCTAGTGTCCTGCCGATCCACTGGTTTAATTATTATTCTTCCAGAAATAAGAAGGCTGTGTGATCATATATGGTCTGTAAAAAATACGGAAAAGAGCGTAATAGAATTTTAAGTTAAACCTACACACTATCGAAGTTTTGAAACCGTCAAAACGCAATAACTTTTCACTGGTATATCCATCCACCTATTCCAAAACTGTAACGGCGCGAACGAAATACAAGAATAAATTAACATATTTGAGCACGGCTGTCGCGAACACCCTGGAGAGATTTGCAAGTATAGAATTCGCGTGTTAACTCTCGCTAAATGAATTATTCCTTCCCGTCGAGGTGGCGCCCTCTATTGACGTAACAAACTTCGCTAAATAGTTTCGTTCCCAGCTCTATTATTGTTGAGAAACTGTCGCGCAAGTTAGAAGTGACAGTGTCTGCCGGCATAATAGCGTCACGTGAGTTCCATTTAACGGCATAAAGGTAGACTTCGAGATATTGTTCAACGTAATACATTGAATTATATATGATTTTCTTATAGTTCCAAAAGTTGTCTTCATATCTGAGAAATATTTTTTTTGTTTTTACTGTCCATATACGTACATATGTTTCACTATTTCCGAAACCTCTTCATTTATATAAGAATGGATAAAAACTCATCATGCTTGTCCGAGACGGATTGACGGGATATCCGGACTCGAAATAAATACCTATTGACAATACGTATATGAATCCGCGATCATCCACATCGAAAGCGGTAGTTCTACCACTAATCTAATTAGTTCATATTTTGGTTTAAACGCCTAAAACAAAAAACGTTCGTTATGAGTGCTCACACAAGAGATAAGTAACACAAAACATTGAGACGGTAATATGTTTATAAATAGTTGAATTGATGAACAGTTAATAAGAAAGTATGCCAATTAACCACAACGTTTTAAGATAAGATAATTATATAATAATTAACAAAAAATGAGGTTATTCTTTGTTTACATTATCATAACCCATTATCGCAAATATAATAAATACATTGTTTTATATATAATCAAAGTCATAATAAAAAACACAAGAGTTTTTTGCCCAAGATTTCTATGTGTATGTAGATACGTAAACGTGATACTGCAGATCCATTTCCAATCTTAGGTGCTAGTCCATATTAGAGTGACCAAGCTTTCAATATATTAATTTGTGTTTGAATATTCAAAATATTTTTCATTCCTATAAATACAAGTTACACTTTAAAATTTAAAAGATACTTTGTTGTGAAGTTTAAATTTTATTATATTATAACGTTAATAATAATTTGTCGTTATACATTAGTAAATAAACATTTTTCAAGTGTTAATTTAATATCATGATCGTCATCACCAGCGCATTCATCAAGAAGTTGCGACAGTGCACTGCTGGACATAAGCTCAAAAGAATAATAGCTAGACGGGAATGCCCAAGTAGCCCAATTTCGCCCTAACTTCGAATTCAAACGTCTGGCCGGTGGGCGTTCCATTTGCCAAGACGCGGTCCAACATTCCTCTACTACAGTTGTTATCAGGTCCGACAAACGTAACCATCCCATTGCTACTTCAGTTTCCGGTGGATTTCTTAACTACGAATCATAACAGCTGGAGAAACTCCCAGCGTAACCCCCTCCAAACTCCCTGCTGATCTGAGCGTATGCTTATTTAATTACTAATTAAATTACAGGAAATTTATAGACATTCGATTACATAAAGAATTATGCAAAGCCTAAGCTATAGTACGGAGAGTCCAAACAATTCCTTTGACACATTGTCCTTCTTTATCAAGACGACTTGGTTAGCCTGGTCTGCGATGTAAAGCAGGCTTACTTCGTCGGATCCTGCAACGGTTCTCAATTAATATGTTAATGTTTGTATAAATTCAGAGGGTATGACAACGCTGCACTCGTGTGCACGCTCTCGTAAAATCTTACGCGACGAGACTTACATGCCAACTCCCACAATGAAATTAGACAAATAACTGTGATTAATCTAAAATTTTAGAATTAGTTGTCTATAAATACAATAAAAAATATTAATCACTGTCGCTTTATAAAAGTTAGAGAGCAATGTATCCCACATTATACAAGAAGATCACAAAAGAAGGTGTTGTGGCGAAAGTTGAAAAAGGGATGCTTAGATGGTTTGGGCATATAAAGAGGATGAATGAAAGAAATTAACGTTGCGAATGTGGATGGAGGGGTCGGTAGGTAGGAGGAAGACCACGAAAAACATACTTTAATCAAATTTCTGAATTTTTAAAGAAAGGCCAGGTCAAGAGTACCCTTAACCGGCGGAATTGCATAAGGAGAATAATGAGTGAGGAGCAAGCAAGTGAAGTACGCCGAGATCGTAGCAGATGGAGATCTGTGGTCTCCGCCTACTCCAACGGGAGGCAGGCATGGCGATATGTATGCTATAAAAGTTAACTTTTTTATATATTATCTGTACCGTTCTGAGACATTTTCTTTTCTTTTTTTTACTTATAACGACTATCTTATGCCCAGTTGTTACAACAACGTAATATAAAAATGGCAATCATTTTCAGAAAAAAGAGAAGAAATGAACGATTAATAATATTTATAGGTAATAAATTCAAGGTCAGATTAAATTTAAATATGTCTTTTAAAGGCAATTTTTTTTATTACAGTATGAAAAATTTGTTTACTTTAAACAAGCCTCCTTAGGAAAAATACCAAATCTTTAAATATTTGTTTCTTTTAAGACCCTAAAAGCTGAATTAAAACAGTAAATATAAGTTGTAGAATCCGAGATCTTTTATACTAGATATTGATATAAAACATATCAATATCTTGCATACTTGTCAAGGTAAAAAAATATTTATGAGTAAGTCATAAATACATGTATAAAAACATCATTATCCAAAAATGAATGACGCAGCAGTCAATCAAATTATTTTTAAGCAATGAAATACTCATTTAACAAATGTACTATAGTATAATAATTAGAAAACTGCATTATTGTTATAATTGCATATCTTTTAGATTTTCATACTAGATTACGATAACATCAATATTTTCGGAAGAAAAAAATATAATAATTAAGAGCACATGTTTAATTTATTTCTATGAATGCAACAAATAAAGGAAAAATGAGTTTATCATAACTATCGTTAAAGATTATCACGTCAATTATTTCTTTATTTATTGCAATTAATAGAAATAACTTGAAAATTGTTTATTAGTAGTTAAGTGCTTCTTAGAAAAAAAAATATACTCTTCTTCATTCACTTCCCTCATTATAAATCGAAAAACAAGAAACAATTTATCGATGTTAATGTGTTAAAAATTACAAAGGAAAAAAATCTATTCTCCTTCGAGCCGGATTTGAACCAGCGACCTATGGATGTCAATTGAATACCGTCTACAGTCCACCGCTCTACCAACTGAGCTATCGAAGGCACTACATATCTTGTGATACTTTATAATAACATTCTCTTTTAAAATGAAACTGGTAAAAGTACGTGATGAACGCTGCATAATTTAACATAAATATACCTACAAACTAATCCAGTATTTCTGCTGAATGTGTGATATAGTTATAACATTAGCTTGTGCCAAGATTTGAAATCCGTGTTTTTAAAACGTAAGTTAGATTTTAAGACGGTTCTTTACTTTTGTGATAGAATAATTTATAAGCACTACATCGCACGTAAACGAATAATCTTTAATATATTATCAAAACTATAGTTTTAGTTATTATTATAATAGTTTTGATTTTATACTGAGGAAATTGCTATTTACTAATTGTTTTTTCACAGCCCATATATGTTCTACTGCTGGGCACGGGCCCACTGGTGAAGAAATGGATACCCAACAAAATTGTCCAATAAGTATAGCCGGAAAACCTAGACTCAGAATAAATAGGTAGGTTGTAGGGCATACATACAATTTTCCGATGCGGGAATTGAAACCGTGACCGTTGACTCGTCAATTTTGCCTTTGAACTAATTGGATACGTAATATGGTAATTGGTAAAGTAGTATAGGTGAGTCATAGTTAGCTTTATAGTAGTGAAAATATAATACGATCTCGTTCGAATGATGCATTATTTTTTTTTTCTATATGATAGGAAGCCAAACGGCAGCATCATGTCACCATAACATCATGGAAAGCAATCATTGCCGCCCATAGACATCCGCAGCGCCATAGGCAGCGCGGAAGCGTTACCTTTAAGGAAAGTGTCATTATGGGAGTGGGAATAAGAGGGGAGGAGAGGGAGGGAGGAGGGTGTTGGGACTCCGGAACTCAGCGGCTCACCGTATACATAACTTTCCTTACTGATGACGTTTAGAATAACCATATCCTGAGACCGCTTTTATTGCTTAATTTTTTTTTATATATTCACGCCTATCCCCCGCAGGGGTTGGCAGAGACCACAGAGCTCCATCCGCTGCCATTTCATCGCAGCCAAACGGCTCGTCATTGGTCGCTTTTCGCCCTCGTGAGAATCAGGACGTGACGGGTGGCGAACCACGTCGCCGTCATTTTCGACAAATTAGGTATATTAAATTTGTCTTAGTGAATCCCACGAGCCGCAAGGAAGGATGGAGGTCAGATCCAGCAGAGCCCTGCATGCTGAGGTAAGGCACCATAGACCCCGGGGGAGTCCGACCCCGGGACGATCGGCACGCTTGCGACTAGGCTCGCCTCTAGCCACGCATCCATTGGCACGGCAGACCGTGGATTGGCGGAGAGGAAGGGAAAGTATAGAGAAGAAAGGAAGGGGCAGGAAAGGAAATGCGGATTGGGGGGTTACCAGACTCGAAATAAACATTTATAAATCCATATAAATATTTATTCCGATGCGGGAATCGAACCCGCGACCATTGACTCCGCGGGCGGTGGGCCGCGCCACTGAGTCAATCGGTCGGTCTTCGGTCGGTCTTTATTGCTTAATTTTCTTAAAAAATACATGCGGTCTAAGACAGCCTCTAGTTAAATAAAAGTAATCCATTTAAGAAGTCAACCGTAAATCAAATTTTAAAGGTAGAGAATTTTATTAAAAAATTACTCCTTCGAGCCGGATTTGAACCAGCGACCTATGGATAACAATTCATTCACCAACTACAGTCCACCGCTCTACCAACTGAGCTATCGAAGGCGTGATGTTTACAAACTTAATGTCTGTACACATTAAATGTTTATCAGTATCATGTATAATATTTTCCAATGAAGTTTAATAACGCAATATAATAAATACGTGCATTTTATAAAAGATAAGTTTTTGTTGATTTTTGTCGCACAGAGATCTAAAGTAGTACCTTCAAAGTTTTTCACTCTCCCATGTAAGTCACATTAAAATCAGCACAGCTGGTTCTAAGATTGACAGTCAAACAAACAGACATTTTTACTGTATTCATATTTAAGATACACATGTGAAAATATATATGTATTTGGTAACATTGCGATTCTCTCCTTCTCAAGCCAGTCACTTTCACTTACGAAACGAATGAAATGTAGACCACGAGAACAAGTTGTACCCGTTTTTTGCATTAACACACAAGCCTTCGATAGCTCAGTTGGTAGAGCGGTGGACTGTAGTTGGTTAATTAATTGTCATCCATAGGTCGCTGGTTCAAATCCGGCTCGAAGGAGTTTTTTGTTTTACTTCATCAAATTTGAAAAGCAATACCTAATGCAGCCGAGGCATATACGAGTACACGAAATACTTTTGATTTTTATTCTTAAAAATTTTAAAAATACTAACTTAAATCAACAACTTGAGTTCTACATAGACTTGACAACGATCAGTATTATAAACTTTTTTAAATACTGTGATACTCTTAACAATAAATAAGGTTATTTGTATTTTGAGATTATCATTGAAATTCCAAAATTTGATTTCAAACACAAACGAAAATTTACGGAAAATAAAAAGTATGTAAGTTAAAAAGAACATTAGAAAAGATGTCTCCGGCTTTGCAGTTGTCTTTGAACGGCGGTATCCCTTACCACCAGGTGAGCCGCATGCTCGTTTGCCTGCACTGCTATAAAAAAAGTAGACTTAATAAACACTTCCAATGCACGCTCTAAATTGTCTAAATTTTATAATTCTGAATATGCATACGCATGGTACATATACATATGTACCATGCGTGTTGAAATTATCTGGGAAGATCTATGGATATTAAAAACAAAACATCTCAAAATCCATCGCTGTTTCTAAAAAAAATGATAGTCAACAGAGCACGTGCGAATCAAAAAATTAGTGCCGTGAAACGAAAACCACTGATACAGAAAAACGAAGTAGAAACGCAATTTTTAATAATGTTACTTCATTTGACTTAATTTTTATTTTAACTAAACATCTAATAATTGGTGTTCACCATACACCACCAACAACCATTCCATTTTGACGCAACCTCCTACCCAACATTTTAAATTAAGAACAAGACAAGAAAAAATCACGACCTTCGGTATGTTCGAATGATATATTCAAAAATTATACCGTTCGTTCATTACTCCGTATTATCCGTATTACTCCGCCGTATTACTTAATTGCTTCCGATGTTGCAAGAATGATATTTAAACAAAAAATTCCTTCGAGCCGGATTTGAACCAGCGACCTATGGATATCAACTAATTAACCAACTACAGTCCACCGCTCTACCAACTGAGCTATCGAAGGTACGTGAGAAATAACGAAATACAAAATCGCTATCAAAGCATCTATTCAAATATCTCTAATATATGTATGTACATTGTGCATTCAATATTTTTTTGAATACTCATAAATCTGTTATTTATTTACATAATAAACCAATTCAATCCAGATTCACCTTATAACTCTCGTAAATAAAATAAGGAGGTTGGAGGTTTTGACTGACTCGCGCATTTCTATCTGTATGTACTGTTAATTTTGTAATAAATTAATGTGTAGAGGGAAATAAATAAATCTATGTATTTAAATCTGGGCATAGCCTTACAAGTCTATATCTTTCTCAAAGGCTGGCAACACATCTGCAATGTCTATGGTATTGTCCATAAGGTGACATGCATGTTGGTTTTCTTTCCTCTCCCATCAAATAGCCTCCCGCTCTTCGAGAGTCCATGTAACATGAGCAATTGCAAGCTGCAATGCGGATTAATTTTATTTACTTTCAAAAATAATCTTTAAGTACAAATTTCCTCAAGATATTTACTATTACTAAATAACGTGTATTTACCTTTTGTCCTAGAAAATATCATGAATAGACTTTTTCTCTATAAACAATTTTCGAAAAATTTACTCCCTTTTTGCTCACGCGCATAACTGTTATCTGCTTGGAGATGGTTTATATTTATTGAGTGGCCAAGTTTAAAATCAGTTATTTTACTTAGTTTTTAAAATTATTATATAAAAAACAGTTAAAACTGTCATAGAACAGCTTTTTAATTTAAAAATGTTGTTATATTGGAGGAAAATTCTAGACGCCTCATTAAATTTGTTTACATTTTAAAAAACTTCAAATGAAATATATGATAATACATATTTGAAATATTTTGTTATGAAACCTATGAGTGTAACTTACTGTACGTGTATTTCAGTTGCTTAGTATTAACACAAACACTATCCGTGATAGTCTCTCCGTTTCACGTACAAACGTACGTGCCTTCGATAGCTCAGTTGGTAGAGCGGTGGACTGTAGTTGGTTATGTAATTGTTATCCATAGGTCGCTGGTTCAAATCCGGCTCGAAGGATTTTTGCTTTTATTTTCATTACCCAATGTTGTGCAAAATTTAATAAAACTTTTTTAAACTTAAAAGCCAGCAAAACTAGGACTGGGTATATTTTATGTATACGATTTATACGAATAGATGTAAATGCGATGATTATTTTAAAAGAAGCAATATTAGTATCATTAGCGGACTTAGACTATAAATTTTACTTTCTTAATGTAACGTAACTATCATCAAATTAATACTATAAGCAAAATATGACATACTGTTATACTCATTTTAATGATTAATTAATTAATCATCTAAAATGTGACTAAACGGAATAACGCAGCACTAAAGTATCTGTATCTGTATCTGTATATCTTCTACCATACGCTAATTTCGACAAAATTATCAAACTTGATAAAATTTGGAATAAATGAATTATTCTTTTCATCACAGCCCAAATATGTTATTGCTGGTCACAAGTCTTCTATATTTCTGAAGGAATGGAGATTAACCCAAAACGATTGTCAAAGGTGGATTAACGAGATACCCAGACTAGGAAATACCTGTAAGTGGTACATACATTTATCCTGTTACGGGTATTGAATCAGTGACCATTGGCTCCGAAAACGACAAACCATCGATAAAGAATCAATAATTCAGTACTGGTCACAGACCAACTTTAAAATTAAAGGAACTACTGTAATCAACATAGATTAGGGATAATAGATTATTTAAAATGGCATAAAGTCCATAAAAAATCAATTTCCAACCTATAATAATAAAAATACATAAATGTTCCGTTAACATAAACGTGGCACATTGACAGCAATCATACAAAAGGGCGCTTTTCAAAGATCAAACGCAAGCCTATCAAATAATTCAGGGGCGGCCCAGCACTTAACATAAGGTCAAACTGACATTTCGTACAACATTTAGGTCGGCGTCGATTCATAATATCATAAGGGAAAGAGCGTTACGCTAGAATGATTCTAGTGATGTGCTAGCGAATAAGAAATAAATTAGGAAATACCATATGATTAGATTATTACCATAGACAAAACTACCGAAGCTAAGCTATAAATGATCATAAGGATTATTTATTTCATATCTGGATGCCCCGCCAATCTGCCTTGAATAAGCGCGTGATGTAATTTCCTCCAGAAATGGGGAGACCCGTACCCAGCAGTAAGACATGGTCAGTAAAAAACTAATTTTGAGTTCTTCTAACTACATCTAGTTGTCCCAAATATCAACTTTTTACCAAATACTACTTACTTGTGGTCACCATCGTTGTCGCCATCAACAATTTAACATTATCTTTTGGTTAATAGTATCTTAAAGTTCAGAGGACTTGTTCTAAGTTTCCCTTTAGGCCAATCACCAGATTGTTTATTTCAGTCCTTTTTACTTGATTAATTATTTACCATGATCATGTAATAACAAAACTTACCAAAACGCTGTTAATAACACAATGTCAAAAAAAAAATTATTGCATATTCGGATCAAAAAAAAATACTGCGTGGAGTTTCACAGCTCTATGACAAAAAGAAAATTTTGTAGAGTGTCAATTTCACTGTTTTTAAATTATCAGATACAATTTTTTCAGAAAACTTAAAAGTTCAGCATGCAGGGCTCTGCTGGAGCTGACCTCCACTCTCCCTTGCGGCTAGTGGGATTCACTAAGACGAATTTAATATACCTAATTTAAGATTTGGAGAGTTGTTTCGCTGCGATGAATGGTAGCGGATGGAGCTCTGTGGTCTCTGCCAACCCCTGCGGGGGATAAGCGTGAATATATATAAAAAAAAACTTAAAAGTTTTGTTCACTCTGATGGTAAGTTCTCATTTTGCGGTTTACTACGTTTTCGTATTTTTGCGTCAATATGTACATAAAATTACACCACAATATGTACATAAAACTACAGTCCACCGCTCTACCAACTGAGCTATCGAAGGCACATAAATATTCACAAAATAACAAGTCATTTACATAATAAACTTACATATATTTATTACATAGCATGCAATATACTACGATTATAGAATTCTTCAGTTCAGTTTTCTATATTTGTTGATATTAATTAGAATTGGGATGTGTTTTATTTAAATTCTATAGAAAATGACCTAAGCCTAATTTCTAATCCCGATTTCAGTACTTACCTCCTGTACAATGAAGAAAAACGGCGTAAGAAAACATATAAGATGGAAAGGACTTTCATATATGTACATGTCAATATTTCTAATTCGGGTATGGAGTTCTATAAGAGCTCTCATTCCACATATTTTCATTTAAGAGAAGAGGCTTATATCCAATAGTTAAATATATCCACATGAAACAAGAAAGCGAAAACGTAGTAAACTGCAAAATAAAAACTGTGGTGGAAAGTGGTAGCCAATAAAATGTTTAAGATTTTAGAATTTTATTTTTTGATTTTAGAAAAAGTTGTATCTGATCACTCAAAAATAGTTTCAACACTGTACAAAATTTTCTATTGGTCCTGGCTATGAGACTCAGATCATTAAACGCAGTATTTTTTTGATACGAATATGCAAAAAAATTTGGCATCTATGGTACAGCGTTTTCGCTTTTTGCGTCGATATAGTAGTGATATGCGTCGATATAACATACATATAACAGTGGTGGAATAGTAGTACTACACCTTCCAGAATATCGGCGTCAAGTGGTAGAATTTCACTGTGCTTACACGTTTCGTACGGTGAGTACAGCGACCTGGAGGTCCAATTCCTTTTATCTTCCTTTATTTTTTTCTTCACCACCCATTACATTCTACTTCCCATCGCGTTAAATCCTTTCTTCCCTGTCATTATGCACATCCTTACCTGGATAGACAATTCATGCGCAATGCCCTTAATATTATAAATGTATGGGCGGCAGTGATTGCCTATTAATTACGTTTGCTTATTTCTTACATAAAGAAAACATAATAACTATTGTTTACTTTATTGTTTTTTAAGAAAGCGTTTAAATAATAAATACATTACTTATCTAGATTCTTTATTCCGTGAGCGGACACGAACAACTATTAATTACAACACCTCACATCACTTATGTAACACTTATCGTGTCATTATACTGAATCAGTTGCAACTATTCGAATACATTTATCGTAGTTATGTCTTTCATGAACGTCATCGTGCCTTCGATAGCTCAGTTGGTAGAGCGGTGGACTGTAGTTGGTCAATTAGTTGTCATCCATAGGTCGCTGGTTCAAATCCGGCTCGAAGGAACTTTTTTTTAATATAATGTTATTCTTGTTGTTGCCTTTCTTATAATAGTTTTGTTATTTTTTTCAAGCCTAGATGCCAGTTTTGACATCTTTCAAGTGGGCTCTGTTTATATGAAATTTATTATTACCAAGAACCTCCCCTAGGACGTGCCACTTAGCCCAATCATCGGCTTCCCGCATCCAGTTTTTGCCAGCCGTCCTGTGCAGATCATTGCTCCATCTGGCCTTGGTTTGCCACACACTACCTTTGCCAAGTTTCTCTCCATTCTAGCACTCGTCTCCTGCAGTGGTTGTCGGTTCTCCGACAGACGTGACCACCTCATTGCCAAAACTATATGTTTTATGTCATATAATATGTTTTATCACACAAATGATTTGTATCTTTGTTTTTAAACTTTTAAAGTGTTCTTCAATCTTCTTTTTAAGTGTTCGGGGCAAAACATTAATATAATTGGATGAAATTGGGATCTGACTTTCTTTTCTTTGGATTGCTCTAAACTCAATCCATGACTTTCTTTTCTTTGGATTGCTGTAATGAATGCATTTTTCATCCTCCGTCACGAAGTGATGAAGGAAACCCTCCCTTTTTGCCGCCGGAGCAGTTGCGGAAAACGACGCTCAACGTCCCAAATCATTAAGTTAAGGAACCCAAGTTTCACTTAGAAACGGCTTAGCGGATAACTTCTTATATTAAAGCATGCTATTCTTACGTTTGACACGAATCATCATCGAGCAACTTCTCCAATTCAGCTTCTTCGAATGTTTTTCGCCTTCCTTCGCACGGACAGGCGTAAACTTCGAAATCACCGTCTTTAAAGCAACGGAACCCATTGCAGCACGTTGTTTCACTCAGACCAGCATTTCCGTAAACTTTTTTTTTAACTCGCGATGCACTTCAACCGCTGTTTTCTTTGAATGAAATAAGAAAAGTAACACTTCCCGAAAATGACGCTTATTTGGTACAAAATCAGACCTTTTCATACAACTAAAAGTATATGACGCCATACTAATGTGACAGAGCGGTTTGTTTACCATATATCTAAGCTTGGTTTGTGACGTATTGAATATGTCAAAATCAAACAACACTTACTGCTAGAGCCATGTAATGACGTTGTTCATCTAATGATGTTAAATAAGTTTAAAACAATTAGACCTCAATATATTAAATACAAAAAATTCCTTCGAGCCGGATTTGAACCAGCGACCTATGGATGTCAATTAATTAACCAACTACAGTCCACCGCTCTACCAACTGAGCTATCGAAGGCACGAAAACACGTACGAAATGAAAAGTCACAATAAAGTACATATATACCGAACAAAATACCAACCTACTATTATGTTATGTTGCATTTATTTATAATTCGTACAAATTATGGTACATAAGATGCACTTCATGTCAGATGGTATTTTCTACAAGTCAATCCTTATAGCCAAAATAATATTAAATATAAATCTTACTTTGAAGGCTGTCTAGTAGAAAGCAGAGTAGTAAGAATTAATCAGAAGAGCGTCCCACACAATGTTTGTCAAAGCACGGTGTTCACGCCAGTACCCTGTCTACTCTAACGGTTGTCGGTCCTCCAACAGCCTCCTCCAACAACAACCCTTGAAATTGTTTTCAAACATGTTTGTTGTGAAGTAGGTTCTCTATTCCTTTATTTTGTATAATATCCATCAGAAAAGTCCGACCATAACCTCAATTATGGACTATTTTTTAATCAGATAAATTAAATGTCAAACAAATCTTTTTAAGTAGTATCAGTCAAAAATACTTGCTCAAATTTACGATCGTGCGTAATTAAGTCAATCTCCCATTAAATCCCCCTTTCTTAGCGACTCGTCTCTCATCTGGAGGCGCATAAAACGCGCGAAAACCTAATGCCATTTCACGCCGGAGTAAACCTTTCTCTCGGAGTTAGCGTCTATTTAAACTCGGCTTAACTTAATCGATCGAGAAGGTCTTTAATTATGGCTTTATCTTAGAGCAATGAGGATCGAAGTGAAAGGATTTAACTTTGTTCTAATTTAGCACAAATAAACTTTTCAAGGAAGTAGTCTTTCGCAGTTTAAAGAAGGGTAACATTACAATATTACTGTCTTTCTCGATTTAATTCTTTTAGTTGTTTCAAAGAATACAAATTACACTTCTAAATGATATTTAACGTTTTATAAGCCATCTATACAAAACAATCGCTTAATCAATGGATTTAACTTAAAAATACAATAGAAGATATAATGGACTTACGAGGATTTCCTTTCACTGCATTTCCAATGAACAAGATTTTTTTCATGAAACAGGCAATTAACACCCTTAGAAATTTGCAACACAAATTTTATTAAGGTTTCACTGTCGTATTAATTTTTCACTGTCGGTTCGGAAATACCGCTGAAGACATCTGGTTCCACAGAGTGATGATGCGTAGAAAGAAGTTTTTGGGGAAAAATGCATCGTACTGGTTCAAAATAAAAATATTAGGTTATATTAGGTAATTGTATCGTAAAAATTTAGACGTTGTGGCTTCCCGCACAGTGTGACAAAATAGCATTTTAGTTTTAAATCTCTTAACACGGTGACGGTGTTAATGTTATGTATTGCACAAGAGAATCCACAGTGCAAACATTGTTATTAATATAACCGAGGTTGAATCGCAATTCGGAGGAGGAAGGTTTGTCTATCCGAATTAACGTTAAACCGCTAACGTTGAGTGTCGCCGCCATATTAATATTCATAATCGGCTCTCCTTACGCGTGGTATTTCAGAATATGCAGCCAAGGAACTTGAGACATTAATCTGTTTTGACTTCATGGAGACATTTAATGCTTTAATACTAACAATAACAAAACCGTAAAAATAATTTTTTACCATACCATACCATTGTTTAAATGTTTTGGTATAATAAACACTCGTAAAGTATATGTAAAGTAACCTTTTTATTTTTTAATATCTTAGAAAATATACAATAAACTTAAATAATTTTATTCGATTATATTATTAAAAAAATATATTTTTTTATTAACATTAATAAATACTGTACAAGTCTGCATATCCCGCCAATTTGATGAGGACAAGCTAGGTGTGTTAATGTCACTTCTGCCCGCTCAATCAGGAAGCCCCACACGCAGCGATGGGAAATTTGTGGGCTGTAACAAAAAACAAACTTAGGATACACAAGATATCCATGATATTTACTAAAATCTATAAGCTTATTTTTCAATATTTGGTTACCAAGATGATTTGTTAAAATACGATAAACCCATGTTAAGTCCCTGTGACTTGCAGTTCACGCGGAAAGCGCTGCCCGTCGGGACCACAAACCCTAATTATGTTTGAAACAATACCGCCTTATTTTTACCCATTTTCTGCTCAATCATAATTACCTCATCTTTCCTAAGGGAAGCATTGTTACGGAAAATCATTGCCTTGCCTTCAAGCCCTTTTCATTATATGTGAAAATATTCACCTTTGGGATTTGCAAATAGCAAAATGACTTTAAAAACGTACGCATTATTTTGAATAATACATTTTAACTATAATAAAAGATTATATTTGTGGTTATTCAGGAATATATAGGTTATCAGGAATATATGTATATACATAATAGATTTATTCTATAAATAGTTCAGTTGATAGGGATTGGACTTACGATCTGAAATCGTGATTTCGAATCTTTCATTGGACTATTGATGTGATGTTAAAATGAATAATTCTAGTAATATTAAAAACGTTTTTATCCTATGTCATTATATGTAAGTCATTTCGCACAAATACAATAAAAGTATTTTAAATTAAACAACAGCTCAATAAAAGCGGACGCAATTACCTGTTCCTCGTATATTTATCTTTTTGCTCGATATTAATGCTTTGTGGGGTCGAACAATAGCTGGGGGGGTGTGGGAAAGGGGAAGCTTTATAATTTTTTAATTAATACCGTCGAAATATCAAAGTCACTGTATAGGCTGGGCTACTAGTGGGGAATGCTTTTAAATTCTGATAAAATATTTTTTAAATTTTATAAAGCATTCTACTCTTTCACATTGAACCGAATTGGACAGAACACTCGAATGCTTACTCCAATTATATGTAATTAAGAAATACGTTCGAAGTTTTCAACTAAATAATACAAATGCTTTCATTGATAAATATTTTATCATTAACGAAAAATTCGGAATACTTCATTTCGATAATTTGTATTTTAATAATAATTGGAACCGATGACCTTAATGGCTCAGGGGTGAAACTACCGCTGTTGGAGACAAAAATCGCGGGTTCAATCGCCTTTATTTTCAAGCTGGGTCAAATCTACCAATATGCATCGTATAAGCGTTTTGGGTTAATGTCTATTTCTCCAGAAATAATTAGAATACGTAAGTCTTTGTTTAACCCGCCGCGAAGTTATTGGTTTGGAAATTTATGTCATTACACAAGGGTAGTTACCCGGCCTTTAGGATATTGTCAACGTGAAAATCAGCCATCGAGAAAACCAGAACGAAAACGTAGGTATAAAGGATTTTCCACATGAAATATCTGATAATTGTTCTAAATTTTTCCATTGAGTGAACGGTACGAATAATATTTTAAACGTTACGACTTTCATATCTTTTGAAAGGCTACAAATTTATTATGATTAAATAATAACTAAATGAACGCTTTAGAGATGCGAGTATAACATAGTTTTTTAATCATTCCTAGTGCTTAAACGTTCAAATTTTTTCTAACATTTTTTCCAACCACATGACGATGAGTATGGTTAAAAATAACATCTATTTATTAAATAGACGATTTAGTTTTATTATTCAGTTATATTTTAATTTCTTCCTGTCAATTAAATTATGTGCGAGTGACTTAATTGGTTCAGTGGCGAACGCTTTTTGATACAATGATTGCGAAATCAATATTATTACATTGATACAAGGATGTGGATGGAAGAGTCGGTAGGGGAAGACTAAAGAAAACATTTTTAACACACCATATATGTCCCACTGCTGAGCTCCGGACACCACGCTTGTCCAATGCGGATTAGCGGGGTTATACCAGACTCGGAATAAATATTTGTAATCCATACATATATTTATTCCGATGAGGGGATCGAACCCGCGACCATTGACCACCGCCGCCACTGAGCCAATTAGTCGAAGGAAAACATACCTTGACCAAATTGCCGAAGTTTTTAGGAAAGGCCAGTTCAAGAGTACCTGATGAGGAGACTGATGAGTGTGCAGGAAGCGACAAAAGTATGCCGAGATCCTAACAGGCGGATATCTGTGATCTCTGTCTACCCCTACGGGAAATAGCCGTGACGATATGTATGTATGATTGTGAGTTGGATTCCCGCATCGGGATAATTTTTGTATGTCGGGATAATTACGTATAGGTCTTAAGAATCTGGGTGTCCTACCAATTTGCCTTTGATAAACGTGGTAAAGTTTAACGTTCATTTCTCTAGAAATGTGTACGCCAGCAGTAGGATCTATTACATATTAGCTATGAAAAATTATTATCCACACAATTGAATGGGATTGGTTGGCCATAAAAGTATTGTTTGATATAATTTTATTACATGAACAATGACCTGTGAAGATTAACGTTATTAACGTCCGCTCATTAAAACTGCTATTCTATATGGATTTAACTAAAGCATTACAATTAATTCAATAATTCTCTATGTTAACCAGAGGAATAAAGGTAACCATAGCAAGGTTCCATAGCATTTAAGAAGTCTTATCCGAATGTATCGTTTTATATGTTAGTCCAACTTGATTTTTAATAGTTAATCAAACTCCGGATTATGTGAGCATACATTAAACATTAAGATCGATGTGTACGTTATTCAGGGAATCAAAAAGGCAACAAAATCTATAGATTTTTTAGCAAAAAATTCTCTATGTACTATGAAAATCCATTTTAAGACGATACGTTTCAACAACTAAAGTTGACTTAACTGAGGTAAACTTTCTGAGGTTACATTCCGCTATAAATATTCACCTCATTTAACGTCGCTTTTTGAAGAAATAGTATATATGTGCAGAGAAAATTATAATATTTTTATTTTATATTCCCTTATTTGAAGTTTCTTGAAAATATTATTAAACAACATTTTTAATATACATTTTTACATCAACCAATTTGATAAAAATGTAAATTTTTTACGGATAATAAAGTGTCGTTTACAAAAGCAAACTTACGTTCATTAACTTACGTTAATTTTATTATATAATCTTACAATCATAAAATTAATTATAGGTATTTTTAAGTACATTAATAAGCACAATGTTAAATAATAATGATGAATGAGAAAGACTTATAATCTTCATTCCTGTAAGAATGAAAGCTCAAGTAACTACAGATATCAACAAATATCTTTTATTTCAGTAGGCAAAGGAGTGGTTGCAAATCCGGTGGCTTTATCTACACCGTTTAATTGTTGGCGGGAGTACTATCTCGAGGTTTACTGGCTCCGATTGCGGGCTATAAAATGTAACAGCCCTTTTGTTTCCCGCGCTTCGTATCTCTTGTCGCCTGTAAATGGTATTATGATATTCACTTTGATTCAAAAATGGCGTATTGCTTGGATTTGAAGATATTATAATTTCTTGTAATCAGGAACTAATAATTTTTTATGAGATTTACAACTGTGAAACACTTGCATTAAAAGTGAGGCAATGAAATAACATATACTATATTACTATATATCAACTATGCCAAAATTTTCTGTTATTATGTTGTTTGTATCATTAACCTAGAGACACAAATACAAGTTACTTGACTTATACCTAACTTACTAGAAAATTTCTTTTACAAATCAAAAACTTCTGACAATGAGCTACTTTTGTACTCCCTTCGGCGCTGGACCACTTTGTGGAAATTTCACTGCCTAAACGATCCCTTTCTATTTCTAGCTGCACTTAGGGTTCTTCCTCATCTTTCTTATAATTCCAAGATCTGACAAGCTATGCACTATGTTGATTAGCTTAAAAATATTATCAAAATGTGCAATGCATATATTAATGTTGTATATATTATATGTATGTATCTCCTCACGTATACGGGCTATGAATAATTTAGTTTTCACGCTTCCTCGTATTTCCCTACATCCGGTACATTGCGGCACCAAAATTGTTGTTATATGGCAGAAACGTGACATCCGTATATACTACATACATATATAACTAAAAAATAAGAGTACAATTGTGGTATATAACTGAATATACGTGGCTTCTGGTTTTTCAAATGTTTATTGAACCGTACAAAATTTAGTTTTAAAATAAGATGATATAATTTTTATAATTATAATTAATTAAAATAATATTTTTATTACAGTACGTCTGTTATTTATTTTCTCAACGAATTAACCGATTAACCCATTGACTGCCAGACATATTTAGAGCGTCTTGCCCTGGGTGTCAAGGTTTTATTTTGAAGAATACATGAAAGTTTACAAAACATAATTATTTTAAGTTACTAATATAATATTGTAATAGCATTTACAGTAATTTTTATTAAAAAAAAACACTACAACATAACTCGTAGCTGACGTCACTAAATAAAATTCCTGTGCTGGTTGCCACTACGAGATATCTCGTATCTGGCAGTCAATGGGTTAAGGTCATTTTTTATAGAAGAGGTAATTTGGACAGTCCAACATACGATGCTACGATCCGCGAAAAAGGTAATTGTAAAAATATGTACCGTTTTTGGGTAAGAGAGATTAGGCTAGTAATTCCATATATTCACTTCTTTTGTTAACACGCAATATTATTTTTTCTGATTCGTTTTCATTAATCTGGGCAAAGTAAGTTTGACTGAGCAAAGAAAGATGAACATTTAATAATAGATTTACGCAAGTAACACCTGACTCTATTAATCATAGAAGAAATAAGCAGACGAACAAATACGAGTAGATCATCTGATGATGCTACGTAAACACTGACTTCTATGACATCTGCAACACTAAGGACACCGGAAATGAACCGCTTACTTTACGGTAGAATATGAATAATGGGATGAGAAAAATGAAACAATAGGAACAGGACAGGAAATTCCTACACTCACCGTACAAAGCACATTACGTAGAAGGATAAGCAGGTAACGCCGGTACTTCTAACCACTCTGACAAGAGTAAGAACGAATAATAATGGTACTACGTTTACATCACGCCTGTTTCTCGTAGGGGTTAGCAGAGACCACAGAACTCCACCTGCTACGAACCCAACACACTTTCTTTGCTTCATCCACATTCATCACTCTTTTCATACAAACTCCTCGGTTAAGAATACATAGTCGGTTAAGAAGGGCTACTTCTTGAAAACTTCGGCGATTTGGTTATGAACTATTGTTCTGTTTATAGACCATAGTATCCTACCATCATTATCAACAAATGCGGCTGTCTACCGCTGAACATAGACCTCCTACAAGACGCCCACCACCTAGCCCAATCGTCGGCATCACACATCCAGTTTCTGCCAGGAGCCCTGGGCAGATTGTTGCTCCATCTGACCGGAAAACACCCTACGTTACGTTTACCAAGACGCGCCATCTTACCAGGAGGTATCCCACATTACGTTTACCAAGACGTGGTCTCTACTCCAGCACTTGTCTACTTCAGCAGTTATCGGTCCTCCAATAAAATATTCTCCGAATCATAGCAGTCAGTTTTAGCTATCCATCTTAATAATGGATTTAAGCAAATAACCGAATGACTCTATTAATCATTTATTTCTTTTTCACAGCCCAAATGTGTTCACTTGCTCGGTCCTTTCCATTTCTAGAAAAGTCAATATATACCGACCATGCTTGTCCAAGGCGGGGCGGCAGGACATTCAGACTCGGAATCAACACTACACGGCATCGGTATAATAATATACGAACTACAAGCCATATATTATTATACCAATACAGGAATCGAATCCGCGTCCACTGACTCTGAAAACGGTAGCTTCGCCACTGAACCAATTAGGTCTTACATTCACACAAATTATTTTTACCTATCATTCCAAATATATCAGTTATTTGTATACTTAAATAATATAAATAAATAGCTACTGAAGTTACAAACGTGGATCGAAGTTGCATTTTCAATCTGACAGCACCTGTATGATTCTATCTGAACATATCATTCGATGAACAATTATAAGTTTGAAGTATTATTTGTTTAATTAGAGCGTTAAATAAGGACTAGTTATCTGTAATAATATTTACTTTAACGTTGATTTTTGTTTTACAACTTATATAAAGTAATTAATATAAATATCTATCGTGATAAAAGCGCATTTATTTAAAAAAGATTGGTTGGTTTTTGGCAATCTTTATTGAATTTTTTAATATGTACAACTATTTTCTTTATTTTACTCAAATTTAAGTTTTTGGGATGCTTATATTGTTTTAATTATTTTTTTTCTATGTAAATTTAAAAGTTTGATATCATTTTTTAGAATAAAGTAAAATGCAAAAGAATAAAAACGGTGTTGACGCCGGAACCAGATTGTGGCGCGAAGCCCGTCCGCGTAGCGCCGACTGTTTGCGGCGCAAATACCGATCGCCACTATTGACAAATTCTATTCTATTTTATTCGCAACAGTGATGTTAGTAAACTTCTATCGATAATTTACTATACCTAAATTAAGTTTTATGCATTAATTTCCCACACTTTATAACTCTAATTTTATTTACATATAATAACTAACGTATTCTGAATCAAATATTTTTTATTCAAAACCAATAATTATTTCAATTTGGTAGGTCTATATATTTAAATATGTTTATGAAGTCGAAAAAAGTATTTTTAGAAATATCATTAACCAATACGATTCAAGGAGCACTTGAATTGCCAAAAGCCTTTGCTGTGGTTGGTTGGTGGTTATTCCATTATTTCAGCAGAGTTTGAAGACCACGGAACATCCTCGCTCGTCATCGTCATCGTCGTCGTTTTCTCCAATCTGTAAATTGTGGGCTTCCTCACGAGTCCTAATGAAATTGTAAGTGCTTTAGGGCAATATAATAATAACTTTTTTTTGTGCGAAATGACGTGGTGTGTAATGCTACGTCATTCTGCACAAAATTTAGTTTATTTAGTTTATTTACAAATATTGTTTTATAACTTCAAAATTACTTCTATATCAAAAAAAGCTGATAATGAAATAAATCAAAACACTAATTTTGCTAAAGAAAAAAAAACGACATCATCGTCATAAAATATAATTGTGAAGTTATCATGTGAATTACAATTAAAGTTTATGTGAAGAATTGATATTAGATAGATAGGAGATATGTAATTACAATGAATAATGATTTAATTTAGTTTATAAAATTAAATATCCTAATAGAAAAACTGTTTAAAAATTAATACATATAACATTTGAAAAATCTTTGACCTATCTATGGTGAATTTTATAGATATACTAAGAGCGTCACTAGTTCGCGATTTGGTTGAACCACGCATCGTATCAGCTCATGGTACGTGAGGCGTATAATGCGTGTGACTTTTCACAATACCTAACCATATAAAACTATATTTTATATTCAAATTTTTGCTCTATTTTTCCATATGGAGAATAAGAACTGCTTTTTTTGCATTATTTTCTAGAATATACATGAAGTTGTAGATCAGCGGCTGTGTGCCCTTCGTTACAGTACTAAGATTCGAGTACTCCTCACATTAAAAATATTCGTACATATTTGTTTTATTTATTTTCATTAAATAAATTCCAGATATTTTAATTGTTAAAGATAAATATATGAAATGATAATCAAATATACGAAATTGTGACATATTCATACCGCTTTTATATATCTGAAAAAAATTTTCAAATTCTACTATTACGAAATTTTTCTCTATAACATAATAATTAAAAACAATTTTGTTCAAAATATTACGTGTAAAAATTTTCAAATTCTACTATTACGAAATTTTTCTCTATAACATAATAATTAAAAACAATTTTGTTCAAAATATTACGTGTAAAAATATAATTCGTTATTTATATTTGGGAATAAGATGATTTCGTTTAGCGTGCTGACTGAACCAAACATTTTGAACAGCACAACGGTAGAATTACGTTAATTTGACGTCATGCATTACATTGCGGATTTCCATTATTATGATAGATAATCAAAACATATTTTGTTAAGATCCGTAAAAATGTTTGCAACGTTTTGAAGGATCTTAGCAAAGTGGATTTTGACTGTTCATCTTAAAAAATAAATGCTAATCTAATTTAAAACAAAAACCAAGATTTATATCTTTAATAATTTCTGTCGTTATGTAACACGTCTATAAAACAAGGTAAATGCCACATTTACACATGTTTAGGTACCTCACAGACAATTACATCTAGCATTAGTCTCTTCCAACAGAAACACATCCGCAATTCAACAAAAACAAACGTGGGGATTGCTGCGAACGAAGGCCATTTATCAGGTACCCATTGCTCAAAGAATATTAAGGTTCATCAAAAGAAGAGATGGCATGCAATATAAAGATTTTTATTGGATTTTATTTTTCGTACAATTATTTACGAATATAAAATTTTAGTTCATCAAACATTTTTTCTTTCTTATTAATTTTAAACTCAAATCATACCGAGCGAATACAGTATGTCAATTTATTGTATGAATTGTTGATTTTACGATTGTAGAATAAACAGACAAATGTACGATAATATGTATAAATTATTTAAACATACATAAATGCCAATATTTCGTTTTTTTTTTTCGTTTATTTGGTAGCTCAACAACTTTTTCTATAATTTTATTTAACAATAAATGTTTGCACCTATAATTAACGCGAAATAGAACTAAATTTAAATTTAAAAATAATATAATGCAATGCATGATTTGTATTAAAAATAAAATTAAAACAATTCGATACTAATTCTGTTAAAAATACCCATATACTTACACAAAATAATGCACCCAAACAAACACACAACAAAACTCTTAAAAAGTTATGCTTTCTTTTATAATTTTTTTCAATGGATTAAATTATATAGAAATTATTTTTTTTATCAATTTTTACTCAGTAGGTTATTTGGTTATTTTAGAAGTCTGCAATACCAAGAAAAGTCCTAAGAAAAAGTTTCACCTATATTCATAGGTAAGGATCTCATATACATTTGTAAAAAATATTATTTAAAATAATTTATTATTTGTTTGCTCTTATTTCTCGCAAATACTCTTACTAAATAACATTATATAATTACAGAAGTACATATATTTATTATAAGTTAAAAATTGGTAATAAATACCTTAAACCGTTAATAAAATATTTAAAAAAAATTTTGTGGTACTTAAATTTTTTTACAAAAATATATTTGTCTTTGGCCAAAAGCGTGGGAACAAGCCACGTCGGCTACGTCCCGTTGCTCCTGCTAACGTCTTCTTTAAGGGGGATGAAATATCTAAACGCGAGTCTCTTAATGGTGCTCATTTATTTCGCTCCTGAATCTCGTACTGAGCGTTCGTAATTATTGCGTTTCCAGTAGGGTTATTAAGTTTTGGTTCGGTTAAAATGAGAAATGGCCACATTTATACGATGCTCAACTTGATATCTCTGAACGCCAAAGGGTTTAAAATTTAATTTTCGGCAGTGTTATTACGATGTAATTAATATAATTGTGGCATGCTTTAGCGATGGTAATATATATTATGTTGGTTTAACAATTGATATTAATGCATTAGTTTAAATTTAACACAAGCAATATCTATCTATTTATCAATGTTTTTTTACAGAAAAAAACACTATTTTTATACATAGTAATATTTTCGTACCTGAACTTGTATTAACAGCTTTTATTCCTCACAAATGAACTTAATTTTAAATGCCACTATTTTCCGCTTACAATAAGCTATTTGTATGTTATGATAGCAACTTATTCACAAAGTATCATGCTAAAGAAATATATGCAAGTATCATCAACTTGCTGCAGTCCACTGCTGAACATATGCCTCCCTAAGGCACGCCACCAGCCTTTTTTTTTGGCTATATCCATCCAATGTGACTGTCCTTTAAATGTAAAACTTTATAGGAAGGCAAACGAGCAGGTGCGTCATCTGATGGAATGCAATCAACGCCGCTCATACACATCCACAGCGCAATAGACATTGCAGAAGTGTTGCCGACCTTTAAGAAAAATGTTTTTTGAAGGTTCTAATGTCGTATTAGTTCGGAAACACCGCTGGAGATAACTGGTTCCACAGAGTAGTGGTAGGTAGAAAGAAGTTTCTGGAAAAACGCACTAGATCGCCATTCATCCAGGTAGTGAGGATGAAACGTCTTTGTGGCAAGTACTGGAATTGAGCGCCCGGAATTATTCCGAATAATTACTTGAATTATTTAAGTGTATTGTTTAAAGGAATAAATGAATAACACTAATAAATAAGACGTACTCATATCCTCACTTAGTATAGGCGTTATATGATAGCATTTTTTTATGTTATCACGTTTCGTATGGTGAGCGCAGAGATCCGTTCAACTCCTTTCTCCTTGTCTTACTTCCTTCTTCCGCGCGTATTACTTAACTCTTCCCCGGCCATTATTACTCTAAGGTAGGCAATGCATCTGCAGTTCCCGTGGTATTGCAGTTGCCAACGTTTGACAATGATTATTGACCATCAGCTAACCTGTAAGATAGTTTGCATTCCATAAAAACAAACGCTAATTGGTCATATATGAAATAAAAATTACATATTACGCATTTATTGAATGTTATCACGAAGTAACACAATAATAAAGCTAAAAGATGGACTACAGTAAATGGCTAGTTACAAAACATAAAGTCCCCTGTTTCTCATTGTCAGGCAAAGCGATACAAGGCGTCGGCTCAGGCGAACTCATATTTTGTGGGAAGCCTGCAGGCGCTTACAAAATTCCTAACTTCGTAGAGATAACACGGTACTGGTAAGTCGGCTCGGTTAAGTTCTTCCAAATCCTGCATAATGATTACGTTACAGTTGGATAAGTTCAGTTTTATATCTTTGTCATGAAGTCAATTTTAGAGTAGAAGAATTATCTTTTAATACTTCAACTTAAAACCTAAGCTATACTAAGATCCGTAATATAAATTTGTTTCCCATATTGTGTTTTAACGTTACTTATTATCCACTAACAAAATATGCACATACAAAAATACTAAGCTAAAGTTCTTGACACGAATGTTGATTTTGTCTATGGTCGTTTTTAGGTGCAATATTTATTTACATTTTATTAATACAAAGTAACCAAAGCTGGTTTATTGATACTTTATTAAAGTAGTTTGTGACTTTTATTTGTAATTTTATATTTTCAATGTAATTTGTAATATTTTTCCTATTGTACTTTTGACTCCAAGTTTCGCGATTAAGGCCTCATTATATTTTTTTTATTCTATGAAAAATTTAAATGTATGTCTTTAAGTCTGTATGTCTGTATGATATGGCTTTACGTAATATACTTTTATAAAATGCTTGGACATACGTTATAACAGAATAACAAAAGCTGTGAATTTCTCGCAGCTTTTAAGTCATAAAACTAAATTAATGAAATAATTTAATTATTTTAGACAGATAAGATTTTAGTTTTCTTCATTATTATTATTGTCAATCGTTTATACAAGGCAAGGAAGTTTCGCTCCAACCTGTGTAAGGTATGCTCTACTTATTTATTTATTAATTCTTATTGCACAGTTTTTGGTACGAAGCCGCCTTTGTGCCGGAAGGCATTCTCTGCCAGTTTGGGTTGATGGAAAAGATTATTCAAATGTAGTTACAAAAATATAATAAGTTGATTACATATTATAAAATACATAAATATACACATCATATATACATATATAATATAAACATACACATAAAACATACTCATACATATGTGTACAATTATGACGAAGGAAGATGAATTATTTATTTTATTTTTAATATACATATATCGATCTTCGGTTTCATGCATCTACTTTCTATTATACGATATATTACAACACATGAAACTACATTCCATATTTGTAACAATAAAACATTATGTACCCTAGAAATGGTCTTGAAATCTATCAATAGGATTTAGATATACAATATAGTTTATATTAAAAATATATGGATTGTTAAATAAACATTGATTACAAATTCGTAAATGTTGCATATCTATTTTTCAGCATATGCAATGGCATTCAAGCCTTATTTTAATGAACCCAAATTTCCGCGTGATCGATCGCGAGTTGGATACTATCGTCGGATTTAATATTTGTATTAATTACAGGCTTTTTTATTGCGAGTCTGATTGTTTGTATGTTGTTACTATGATACAGTTCTAGTACATCTGTGTCTTGGATGCTATTATTATCGTAGTATAGCTTTGAGTATAGTGTTCAGAATTGGTGTTTATTGTCTACCTAAATTATATTTTTAAATTTACATATTTGCGGAATTATAATTTAAGTTGAGCATACACACAACATTTAATATACGCTATGGTCTCAACCTCAAATGCTCGAAGACCGCCTCGAGGCACGAATGCCAGCTAAGACAAACCGAAATCTTATCAAGCGTCCGCCATGTTGGTATCGTTAATAAGCAAAACTACACACAAGGGCCGTAACTTACCTGAAGGCTGTTTGTGGAACATATTGCTCCGCGCCATACGCAAACACTCTGTATACTCAAGTCCAATAACTTATAAGCACCCGTAACTTACGGCTCCGTATGTATGAATTGCATAGTTTTTTAAATAGTTGTTAAATCACTTTTTATTTGTAAACTCACTCACGAAATATAAAGCAAATTTATTTATGACAAATTAAAATTAAACCAAATTATATATTATAAATTAAACACCTAGAGTAATGTATAAACCTTTATCGTATCACATTATTAGTTCTTTAAATTTTTTAAATGTGTGATTTCTTCTAACACCTTCGATAATGATCGTAACATTTTTTTGTCCATTTTTTAATCTTATTTTATTAGATTCATAATCTTTATTTTTGTTTCTTCTTTGTAATGGAGTGTAATAAATAGTAATTATTAATCCTAATATTGTTAATTATTTTTACATATAGCATTGTTTCACTTTAAAATGTAATTTATAAAACAATGAGAATAAAATATGTAATATACGTAATATTATATAAAAATGTGTTATAGAAGGCAACTGTCTGTCGTAGTACAGAGCTCACTCTAGTTCGGCAGACAGTGAAACAAAATTATAAAATTGTTAATGATCAATAAATATATTATTATTTTAATATTAAAATTAGAAACCTAAAAACTTATAAAACGCGTCTAAAGTCTTCTTAATTTCAGTCAAAATTTCCTTAATTGCGACCCCTCATTGCAAAAAGAAATGGTCGGTTGAAAGGAATTTCAAATTTAATTTTCATGCGCCCGACACTTAATAGGATGTTGTGAATGATGACAATTCATTCCGTCGTCGTGCACAGGCGATTTCGATTAAAACAAAATCGGGGCGAGGAGTCCCGCGGGAGTGGTTCATTTTATAGCAATTAGTTAGCTACAGGCACCGGATTCGTCACGACCCAACGAATACCCCTTTCAGGAAGCCTTTTCATGTGTCGACTGATTTACTGAATGACTTATTGGAATTTTGCTAATATTAGCAATATTATAATTAATTCGTTTTACACAAATGCATTGCACAATTTTAATGGATACGTATACTCGTTTCTTGATTCTGCCGCAGACTGTTGATGATGATGATGAGTAGTTACTTGATTACCCGCAATGCTTTAATTTTTCGGGAATACTGTAGGATATACATTTTTCCACGAACAATGGAGAGGCCCCGTCCGTACCTGCATGCACGAGTATAGGCTGTAATAAAAGAAGCGCTGGATATATACACATCTATTTATTACATAATACATATATCATTTCTATATTATATGCTTTACACAACTTTACTTAAATAGGTCATTATAGCAGAACCAAACAGGCTTTACCAGAAAAAGTCGAAAGGTATAATGCGGCGCCGCGGAAGAAACAACAAACTTACTCATCTAAACTGAGTTGTCGGGAAATTCGAACAAAACGGCCATCAAGCCCAACTTCAGACAATAAACAGAGTCGGAGATAAGAGCGAGTTGCGTCTAGTTCATTGTTCTGTCGGGAATCGGCGACGCGAGGGGGCCGACGTCGAGCGACTGCTTAGAAAATAACTTTCCAACGTATAACGTAAAATTTAACACGAACATGAGTGGCTCTAACTGTTGTTAAGCTTATCAGAGCTTTATAACGTTTTAATATGATTTATACTTGCCGTTAGCAGGAACTTAAGAAACTGGAGTATATAGAATTTTACAAATTTCTTCATGGCTTTATATTCGGGGAGAATGCCAGTGGCTCAAAAAACCAACCCTGTCTATGGGTAACCGTAACACCAAAAACACTGCAGTTGCACTGCATACCTGAATATGAATGGAGAGACAGACGAGCAAGTAAGCCACAAACAACCAGCCCGCCTACGGACATATGCGACTCTAAGGATACGCAGACGCGTTATCTACCCTAGGGTAAGGATGTGCTTATTGAGAGCGAATGATTTAATGTGTGTGGGAGAAGGAAGTAATGTTAGGAGAATAAATACATAAAAGAAAGGAAAAGGAAATGAGTTTACAAATCCCAGCAATCACTGCAATTTTAAGTAAGATATAAATAGCAGAAGGGGAGAGGAAAAGAAATTTTGCCTTTGAATCCTTCTGTTGAAATAATTGTAAGACAATAAAAGCTTTGAAAAGGTTAAGTTTTTAATTACTTTTACCCATTAAAATTTAAGAACGTTAAAAACTATGAGCGTAAAAGCAATCATGGAAAACGCCTCGTATAAATATATTTATTTCAAGTACATCTCGTTGTTACATAAATAATTTCATTGCCTTCATTATAAAAAACACCTTCACGAGGAAAACCAAAATTTATTATTCAGCAAGCATCCATTTAAACTCCAGAAAGCTTTGCAGCAAATGTATCTTAAGTCGTATTCGAACCCGCCCTACCGACACGGTACATCGAAAGTTCGTTAAAGCAATGTCACTCTATCTCGCCCTAGCCCTCTCGAGACGAATGAGATAAGAATATAAAAGGTTATACGTAGGAACGAGATAAACTAACGACGATAATACCCTATAATCACAGTTTTGTTTTCCAATCGCTGCTAACGATTATTGGCTTGTTATTCGGGTGTCGTTTTGAAATTGCTTTAGTGCCTCGAGATAAGTCGTTAGCAAGTACAATAAAAAGAGAGGATCCAACCATTAGTCCTCTATGGTGTAATCATGTGTTTCACTACAAAATAAAAGTACAATTTACTGCTAATAATGAGTAAAATGGGAGGAATCGAAGTCAATATCACATGTAACAAATATTTTCTTAGCGTTATATTACGTTTAAAAAAATATTTATAATGGAAATTATTTTTTCACTACTAATCATTTTTCTAAGGTTTTTTAGTTAGTAGAAATGATATCATTTAGTTAGTAGGTGCATTTATGCATTACATAGATATATGCATTCATTTTTTTTATCTGTCCTTGACGAGGCACATAGCAATGTTACGGATGACAATGGTGAAGTTAATTTAAGATATTAAAGTACAATGTAGTAATATTCATTTTATCGCACTAATTGTTACATGTATATATTATATGAATACATAGATGCGAGGAAACTGAATGTTGGCTGTAACGAATATATTACTTAGAGCAAACGCATGACTAGACGACTACGAATATCGAGTAACAAATATGTATTCAAAAGAAATATTATTTTTAAGACATTTATTTGTTACAATTATGTAAAAGAAGTACGTTGCAGACAATTCAAAAATAGAATAAAGGAATGGCTATTTAGATATTGACTTTATAAAGGAAAAGATAATTTATATATAATAGTGCAATGTACGAGATAACTCATTGACTTTTGTAAAAAAATTGACATTTAATATTGGGTTACATAAGACTCAACTTTATTTATTAGACACAAGTTATTAAGCAAATGAAAAGTGAAATATATATACATATATATATATATATATATATATATATATATATATATATATATATATATATATATATATATATATATATATATATATATATACATATATATATATATATATATATATATATATATATATATATATATATACCATTGTGTAATGTGTATCTATGGATATATATTTTGTGTAAATAAAAATGAATAAAAAAAATATAAAAACATCTCATTCTTTTAAAACTTTAACGAGTATCTAAATTCACGGTCCCCCATAGTTGGGTTAAATCAGTATGCAGTAAGTAAGTGAGTACTTGTCGTATTTCAGAGTGAAACAACGCAACTAGGGAAACATTTTTAAAATTGCAGATTGGCTGGTAATATGCATAACCACTAAACTTTTGTCTGACCTAACTCATCTTTATTTATACGTTCGTAAAATGCATATTTAAATCCATATAAAAATAACAATTTGCAAAAACCATAATACGAATTATAAGTTGACGCTTGGTTTTATCCACTTACTTAATACTTATGTAAATATATAAATAATTAATGATCCTTGCTTTTCCGGTATTTATGGTATTGGTACACAGGTACGCGACCCCAGCCTCCCGAGCTACTACCGTATCACTCCTCGTCTTCCGTTGCGGTAGTATCATATATCTATCATCCTGTCTTAATCCATTTTTTCTTTCTCCTGCCTTTTCCTTTCTCTTCTATCCTTTTCCCTTCCTCTTCACCAATCCACGGTTTGCTGTGACAAAGGATGCGTGGCTAGGGACGAGCTTAGTCGCAAGCGTGCCGACCGTCCCGGGATCGGGCTCTCCCGGTTACTATAGTGCCGTACCTCAGCATGCGGGACTCTGCTGGGGCTGACCTCCATCCTCCCTTGCAGCTCGTGAGATTCACTTTGACGAATCTTTGAACGTTCTAGAAGTGACAGTAGTGACGTGGTTCGCCACCCGTCACTTCTAGAATCTCCAAACAGGTCGCCGTAGCCGACTCGGTTAAATTAATTTCATCATTATTTTAAGAATACAAGTTGATTTCCATGTAACAAATTTGCATATAAAAATACGCAGTCTTTAATCATGTATATCATTAAGCACTCGTAAAATTCGGCTTGTATATTTTAGTGCAGAATTATACCGAAAGCTTAACGTTTAAATTAGTTTGTTCCCCTAAAGCAAGACCACAACGAAGGGTTGCGAAATTTAAATTACAAATAAAACCACTGAAAAATATACACGAGTGGGTAGTGTCTCAATAGCACCGTCCTTTAATTAACGTTGAAAGGTAATAGAGCACAATTTATTCTCTCCATCTCAAATAAATAAAAGTGTAAATTGTAGAGTGCAAGTGACTGTTACAAAGATAATACCAAAAAAAGAAATGATATCGCTGTTCTCATCTACAAGATATAATCCATAGAATGATTGAGCAGAGGCCAAAGATTATTTTTTATAGCTCCTTCCCTCCAGTTCCTGCAAATATGGTCGATCGGTTAGTCCCACTAGACCCGAAGAATCTCATGCTTAATCATTATTTTTAATCAAACGACTTGCATGTGTATAATAATATTTACAATGCAGATAATACTTTTTGATACGTACGAACATCACGGTATTATAACAAAATAGATGTCCCAGATATTCACAATATGACTCTCTTATGAGTCTTTTCAGTAATTTTTGGATCCAGTTTAAATATTTTGTAGGTATTAATTTAAAAAATTAGCACAAAATATTTGAACTCATAAATTTTTGGTATAAATGTATGTAATACAATTTTATATTTTATACAATACATGTAAAAAGTATAATAACAACGTGTTCTATAGTATTGTACCCTCATACGCTTATTATGTGCTAACATAATATCTCAATAATATAAGAGCCTGCTATGTTAGAGTTCTTGTAATTCTACTTTCATGTAATCACTTTACAATTTAAAAAAAAAACTATTCCTTTTTTATAATTCCGCATTGGGGTTAACGACATCGGTTTCGCAAACCGTGACGGTCCGCTGCTCAGGTCGTTCGAACGTGAAAGATGTACCATATTGAAATCTGCCAGCCGGACAAACGTACGTCACGTAGCAACAGACCCACGGATTCTTCCCTTCAAAGTACTTATTTGAATTTGTGTGCCTCACTGGACATTCGCAAATATGTGATATGGCGAGTTCTATTTAATATTCGCATATTCAGAATAGGTAACATCGTTTCAGAGGAACATTTTTCGTAATTTTATTTGTTCAACTATCTAAATATACTTTTATATATGATTATTGAAGATATATTATATAAAATTATATCTTTGGCAGACAATAAAAGCAAAACATATTGAAACTATTTATTTTAAATTAAACATTTATTTATCACACTATTATATTTATTATTTATTACACTAACTGACCAAGCAACCAAAATATTTACATAAGCACCCAAAATCGTTCACCAGGGCCACATGTAGGGGGGAGCGGACAAACCCAGGCACTTGTGCCGGGCGGCACAGTTTTTATTTTTCTGATAAAAGTCTCACTCAAGAGAATAGTTTTGTGTATTTTTGGAAAACTTAAACTCAATTATTGGCAAGAAAGGGCGCCACTCTTATATCTTTTTCCCCGACTTGTAAAAATCATAAATCCGGCAGCGTCGTTCGCACTAATATATTCACACATTCTTTAATATACCTAATACTTTGATGAGAGTATCACTAGAAAGCATATAAGTATGTTTTCCTTATACTAATGATGCCTGTAATTATATATAAGTCTATTAATGGCACTTGCCTCTGTTACTCCTTGCCTATTCGGAATATTATAATAAGAGTCATCGTAATTTGTATATCGATGTCTGCTAGGCTGAAAATCCAGATGTAAAATGTCTGCCTCTTCACGCCTAAAGTGTCCGTTGCTATCTCCGTCATACCTTGGGTCTTCAAAAATAGTTATTGTTTTTTTTCTTTGACCAACTTGTGGATATTTAGGAATTTCAACGATTGGTCTTGATGGAAACTCTGCGTAACCGTATCTGTGGTTTGGCCCGTATTCATATCGACCGTCACGCCGTAAACCACCTTCGTAATATCCTGGACCGCTGTAATCTATACCCCTTAATCCTCTTCTATCCCACTCAGGACGTTCCCAATGGTTTTGAGATTCTGACCTCTGCCAATCCCACCCCGGATCATAAGAATCTGGATTAACTATGTACCCACGGCTACCACGAACGTTATATTTATTATAGATCCCTTGGTTGTTGCGATATCTGTTATGATTTATCGTATCATCGAGGTAATATTTTTTTGAATAATCTTGATGATCAACACGCTTATTACCTGCATCTCCGTAGCGATTGTAAGCCTTGTCATTGTAATTATTTTGAACATATTCTTGCCCATTTTCATATGCCGCTTGATACTTTCTGCTGCCTTGGTTATCATAATTATTTGCTTTCTTGATAAATGCTGACTGATCACCTTCATCATTATAGTCGTCAAAATACGTGCTTTTGTTGGAAGACTCATCTTTATGATAAGAATTTTGAAATCCTTGTTTATGATGGCCCTTTTTATGTGCCTTTCGGAGCCCATTCGTTTGACTATCTTCTATTTTATCTTGTTTAGTATTGTAACCTGCATATGCATCATTTTCAGATGACAATTTACTATCATGCTCTTTCTTTAAATGTTTAGAATCGTCGCTTACTTTAGAAAACTGATTTCTATGGCTGTCACTAGCTTGTCTCTCAATCTGATGATTATTCTCAGCCCTCTGTTTATCTTGCTTGAATAATTCTGCTTCTTCATTTCGAGAAATATCTTTTAAATGATCTTCTAACACTTCTTCAAACATTAACGCACAGGCTTTTGAGGTAAACAATATAGCATATAGTGATAAACAAACATATTTATAACAACAAAACATTATCCTGTAGCACTGTAAAGTACGCAACCAAATGATGTGATTTATTGAACACTTGAATGCGTAATAAATAGAATCTGTATTACATAAACAATTTTATATTCGGCTCTATCACGTTGAATTTCATGGTGAATCAAAACACAATAACAGGAACTACAGGAACATTATGATGACAATGAGTAGTCAATATCAACGTCAGTGTGGTGAGTTGGCCGTGACACAATGTTATTGAGACGAATAAGCTCTAGGACAGACGCAGCGACGTCAGTGAAACGTTAAACACGGTATGACGCTTACAGAATTAAGCTTTAGCCTTTAAATGGTATCATCTTATTCAACTAAAAATCAATGAACATAACATATTATTATTACCATAGGTTAATGATCTCAGATCAGTTAAATCAATTTGTGGTATTATTTCGTTAGCCGAGCGCGAGGGAAATATCATAAGAAATTTGGGGGCATTCTACATTATTTGGCAATTTTTGGCTTGCACCAGGCTAAGGGAAAAGTGCCCAATTTGTTTTCACATCGAAATATGAGTTGCTTTGATAGAGCCTGCACATTACTAGATAATGATTTCTCTTAAAAAAACGAGGAGTCACGTACATGTTGCTGCTCATCCAGAGGCGGCTTTATCTGTGGTGCAGGGTGTGCGTTGCAGCGGTTAGAGGGTGCTGGCCACTGCAGTTTTAATAAACTTGCGCCCGTGACGCTGGGCGTTATAACTCAACGCCACGTAAAAAGAGCTCCGGTTTGTGGGAAGCTTGATACGAGGTCCAATGTACCTTTTGTTTCTCGACATCATTTAAAATTGCACCATTTGCACCCGGATCGCCGTTCACCGTTGTAAATATAAGCCAAAAGTTTCCATGTTAACATGTGTGTATAAATGTTGTCAATGTCAATAAATAAATATTGTAAGAAAAATTGACTCTCCATACAAAATGAGTTAGTATGAAAGTCGATTTTTTTTTACAAATTTGACCGCGCGCTTCCTAGAGCTCTAGGGTAACGATTGCACACGGCCGCTACATGGGCAAGACGCGTCTATGTGCTCATCTACTGGTATTTATTTATTCCTGTAATCGCCTCTTACTAACTAAAAAATTGGGTGACCGTGTTCTACGCCGGAGGTCATTGCTTGCTATTTTTTTTCACAGCCCATGTATGTCCCACTGCAGAGCACGGGACTCTCCATTTCTGGAGGAACGGACGTTAACCCACCACGGTTGCCCAATACGCATTTGCGGGATTACCAGACTCGGAATAAACGTATGTAGGTCATACATATATTCCGATGCGTGGATCGAACCCGCAACCATTGACTCCGTAGGCGGAGGGCACCGCCACTGAGCCAATTAGTCGTCTGTAATTTTTATGTTGTTTTATTAACCGTAACTTTTTGAAGCTCATATTTATTTACAAGGTACAGAACTCAAAAACTATATCTATGAACTAGATCTAGTAGATACAGTATATACCTGTGTGAAAGTGAATAAACCTTCATAATTAAGGACATGGACAAGTTATGAAAACACGGGACAAATTTGCGTCAACAATTGACAAAAGTATTAGAGAAATTTGTGTTTATAATGAAGACAAATTGTAATGAAAAATTGTTGCAATATATATATTATGTATTTCGCATTAAATTTGGATAGAAAATAAAAAACAATTCTTTTGAAACGTTTATTTCAATCTATATCATAGAATATGACAAAAGTGGTTTAAAAGAAATGAAGGAACTTATTGATAAACGAAATCGTTTTATCTACCATATAAAATAAAGAAATCAAGAACATTTCAGTAAGGTAATGATAAGAAAATTAAAATATTTTATAACCAAATAGAAGCTGGAATAAATTACTACAAATATTAATAATTTTAAAAAATATTAAACTCAGAAGACAACCTGCAGTAACAATCAGAATACTTTTTGCTTACAAAATATAAATGTAAAAATAAATAACTTATGTGAAAATATGTATCAATAATGCATACATTTTTAAACATAATTTACAACGCTGCTGTGTGATTAGCGTCATATTATTTCCCTTCAGTGTCGTAAGAGACAACTATGGAGGCAAAATACCTGTGGATGGGCAGGGATTCTACCTGAATAATAAAGACCAATCTGCAAGCCTCAATCAACGTGTTAAGCATGGTAATCAATCTTTACTTTCCCCTGCCCTTTCCTTTCTTCTCTATTATTTTCCCTTCCTCTCCGCCAATCCACCATCTGCTGTGCCAATGGACGCGTGGCTAAAGGTGAGCTTAGTCGCAAGCAGGCCGACCGTCCCGGGATCGGGCTCCCCCGGGCATGACGATATATATATAAAAACAAACACAAAAAAGTTTTGATACAGCTCTTGTTTATAAAATTTAATAGTTTATTGTGAAAATTTAAATAATCATTTATAATACTATGCAGATCCATTTATTTCTTTGACATCCAATGCAGCTATTCTAGCTTTTAATTCTTCTACTAGCTTCTCTCTTGGCACTTCTTGTTCATCTCTGGTCTTTATGTTTCTGATTTTCACCAAACCTCGCTTCAGTTCAGATTCGCCAAGTACAACAGCTAAAGGTATGCCATTCTCTTCACAATGCTGTAGTTGAGTAAGCATTTTTGGATTTTTCTTGTATGAATGCTCTGTCTGAAAACATCAATTACATTTTGAGAACTTGCACTTTTAGTGATAGACTAAAAAGACTGTTTCTAAATTAAAGTAATTGTCTTTTCCAGGACAAGAGACGAGGCAATGTGCTATAAAAAGAATCAAATTATGTATTACTAAAATTGGACTGCACATCAACATCTATTAACTTAAATATTTGCAATGTAATTTTTTTAATTTTTAATAATTTTTATTGTATTTATTACTATCATAATTTCCTTAACAAAAACAAATGGAGGGACCATATAGAAAATTTAGACCATTATTATGGTTATATTAGTTGTGGCGAAGCTATTCCTTCCGAATTCAATGATCGCGGGTTCGACTCCCGCATGAAGATTAATAATTGTATGGCCTACAGCTATTTATACTGAGTCTTGGTACCACACCAATCTACCTTGAAGAAGCATGATGGCTTAATGTCCATTATTCCAAAAATGTTGAAACACACCCAACTGTAGGACATATATAAACTGTAAAAAATAGTCTTAACCTGTAGCACTTTAGCTAATAGTAGTAGCTTATAAAATCTTTTGTGTTTTTAAGTATATGAATACCGTAATGAATCATTTTAACGTCTATCATGTAAAAGACATTTTTATCACATAATATGAAGAAAAAATAAATAACCTTAATTTCAGCATTCCATAGCTCTGCACATATCTTCATTCTTTCCTCTAGGAAGTTCTTCTGAGCCGAAGCGACATATACATCTATTTCATTTGTACGCACTGATATATCTCCAGCGGCCAATTTGGATTCTAACACTGAAAAAATGCGCTCTACACCAATACTGACTCCGACACATGGTACCTGTGTGTGGAAAAAAAAATTTAAATTAAAATTTACACTACAGGATACTACGCATCATATTAACTAGGAGTGAAAAACAAGCCTACGCTTTCCTTAAAGGTCGGCAGCACTTTTTCAATGCCTATGGCACTGCGGATGTCTATGGGCGGCGTTGATTGCTTTTCATCACATGACACAGGCGTGTCTTGTGTGCCTTCCAATCTCATAAAAAATTTAGCAGAACTTGTAATTTCTTACGTACACAACAACATGGCAGTTTGTTGCGAACCAACTCCCATGTTGTTATATGGTCTTTAAAATACATTAATGAAGACTTTTTACTATTTACGTTGTCTTTTTATACTGAGATAACCAAAAATAGATAAAAGCAATATATTAAATACCTGGGATGGTGAGGTAACTTTGAATGATAAAATAAGGAATGGAGATATAAGAGAGTGGTGTAAAAGATGTTACAAAACTTGAGAAACAGATACTTAGATGGTTTGAGCACATAGTGAAGATAGATGCAAGACGACTGACAAAAGAAATTTACGTTGCAGGTTGCGGGTGCGGGAGCGTGAAAATTAAGGCGGGATAGAAGAATCTGTTAGAGGAAGACCAAGGAAAACATACCTTGACCAAATTGCCGAAATTCTTAGGAATGGCCAAGTCAAGAATACCTTGAACTGGCAAAATTGCGTGAGGAGTGATGAGTGTGTAGGAAACAAGGAAAGCGTGCCGATATCGTAGCAAATGGAAATCTCTGCCTACCCCTACGCGAAACAGGCGCGATATGTATGATTTTAAACTAACTGCCTGATAAGCTAGAAAGTTGAAAATCGAATATTACTCCATATTAAGAAGCAGTTAATAATAATTTTAATAAACCAAATTTGTTAAAAAATGACGGCGACGTGGTTCGCACCTGTCACGTCCTGATTCCCAGGAGGGCGAGAAGCCTGTAACGGAGAGCTGTTTCACTACAATGAATGTGAGAGGAGGGATGGATGAAAAGATGGATAAGTGTAGAGGAAGCAAGGAAGGTGTGCTGGGATCGTAGCCGATGGAGATCTGTGGTGTGCCTATCCCTATGGGAGACAGGTGTGACGTTATGTATGTATGTTAAGAATAATTAAAATAAAAATAGAAAGTGTTATAACCAAAACAAAAAATGGAGCATATGGGTGAAATATTCTTTTTTTTTTTACAGATATAAAGAGTACATATTGTATTCATTTATGTATTAATCATCTATTGCATGTACCCTTTATTTTTAGTTATTCTTACATTTAGTCCATTTAAAAAAAAGAATAATAAAAAATAACTATATCTTCATCAGAAATCACATAAACTAATTTGATTTTGATGGACAAACATTAATTTTCATATCTCATCTATCTCACCTGTTTGTTCTTCGAATCAAACATCCCAACAAGATTATCATATCGACCACCACCAGCAATAGAGCCCACTGTTTGTTCTTCATTGCCTACTTTGATTGGTTCTGAAGTACAATTGTTAATAATATATTAATGTGACAAATATCTCTTTCTACAGCAATATACTGATTTTAGTTTGTGTGTTAAATGATGGGTGACTTATTCAATTCAAATAGTGATTTGTATTAACTCATGAGGTATTTGCTTACCATCAAGTTCATTAACATTTATTTTGCAAATAAAAATTACAAATCAATTTTTCATGATCATTTGGTGGTAAACAATCACCACTATAGACAATTGAATATAGACAATTGAAACAACAAGGGTTGACTGGATGGAAAAAATAGAGATGTTAAAATTTCTGTATCTACATTATTCTGTATAGAGGACAAAGAATGTTGTAGAAAAAGGTCACACAATGTTGTAGATAACGAAGTTTTAACATTATTTAAAATATTTCTTAGTCATTTCTTCAACTTTCAACAGTTGTACATAATACATAATTTAAATTATTATACAGATTAGGGAAATATTGTGAAAAAGTGAAACAAATAGAATGCTGCAATTTTCATTATATTATTTATCAAGTCATATTTTAAACAAATGTTAAACAAAGAATATCACTTACGTGTCAAAACAGCCTCATATATAACTCCAGTATAATAATCTAAGCCACGAGCTAAACTCAAGTCAAAGACTATTTTACTTTTTATTCCTAAAATATCACAATAATTTAGCAATAACTTTATGCCTTCTAGACCTTCGATGGCTGCTTTAGATTTTGATAACTTTTCATCACTTAATAATCTTTCTGCTAACTCAGCACCACCATTCAGTCGAACATATTCTCCTATTTCATCGGCCGCATCCTCTGTAATACCTTTTTCATTTATCATTTCTGCTCTTACTTCTTCCCATGGAGACTGTAAAATATAGTATGTTTTTATATTTAATTAAATAATAAGTTTTTTAATAAGTTCTAGCTAGCACTAACACTCCATCTCCTATACTTGTTTATTATATTTAATATTGAGGGTTACTTGAATTAAATAAATAATAGTTTGTACCTGAATGTATTTTTAAGTCACTGTTCTTATTTAGTGTTTATGTGGTTGTTTTCTTTTGTTTTATGCTCATGTCTCTCTATATATTTATCTAAGTTTTTATCTTTGCAAATGTTTCGACTTTAATCTCTTATTAAAATGAGTTGCAATAACCTACTCAAAAATCAGTTTTCTAAAGATAAACATAACATTTGAATTGAGCTTTGAAGTTCATTTTAATTATCTTACCTTGTCCAATTTATCTACAGTTGAACAAGTTGTACGGAACTTATCGGCTGGTACACCACATGCCTCAAACATACCATCAAGTAACCGCCTGTGATTCACTTTTAACACATATTTTCCAATATCAAGGACATCCAAAATCTCTGTCACAACTTTTAGACATTCAACATCTGGAACCATGAGATCGTATTGGCCCGCTATATCAAAATCCTGAAACAAACATTAAAGATTCATTGTTATTGCTACAGAATGAAAAGACATTCATGTATATGTGTATTGTAATATTTTAAAAATATATAAATTAAAAATACTTACACATTGATAAAACTCCCTATACCTGCCTCTAGTCATGGCTGGATTGTCCCTTCTATATACCTTAGCAATGTGATATCTTTTTAATGTATTTATTTTGCTCATAGCCAAATAACGGGCCAAGGGTACAGTTAAGTCATACCTCAATGCAAGAATTTCACCCCCTTGGTCCTTTAAATCATATATTAATTTTGAATCTTCTCCATACTTTCCAGTTAAAACTTCCTATAACAGATAAAAATCAGTTTATAGTCATTTAGTATGTTCTTTCACAATTGAAAAAAATATATTTCATGTGTATAATTCTAGGCAAAACTTAAAGTTAACAAAAACCTTTAATTCAAACACAGGAGTGTCAATACACTCAGCTCCATGCTTTTTAAAGACTCCTATAATTTTCTGCAACACATTATTCCTTATAGCCATCTGTTGTGGATTATAATCTCTTGTACCTTTGGGAGTTTTAAGAACAAATTTCTGTGGAGCTGCATCTTCTGTTCCTAACTGAGACTTCAGTGCCAACAATTTCGCAACTTCTTCTTGAATCTATAATCAAACAGATAAAAATAATTATTATCTTTATTTAGTAAAGGTACACAAAATAGAAAGTAAATCACTTATATTTTTTACTACAAGCATTCAAAACCTATCTAATACCTTGCTCTTAGATGTGGTTGCAATATTTTTTATGAAACATTTGTCAAGTACCAGCTTACGTAACTGCAAGATGGTTACTTGGTTTTCTAAAAATCTTATTGATGTAAAGATCATGCTTCTTCAGTTGATCCTCTTGCATATAAATCAATAGAGTCCCCCTTCACCACTGATGATCATAATAAAGGACCGGAAAGAAAATGTAAGCATAAATATCAAAATATATTCTAACATTTGAACTATACAATTTGTATTATTTACTTTTATATATCACTATAAAATAATTTTTATCACACACCATATGTGGAGATTCAATTCATAACATCAGTCATGAGAAGGGACAAGGTGTTTCATAAATTATTTAAAAAATGTGCATATAAAATTAATAAGCACATCTACACTACATCTAAGAGTTACAGCACAAACCTGGTCACTAATAGACTTTTCACAGCTTGTTTTCATATTTGTGAATGAATGTTGAGAGTATTTTAGGGGAAATAAACTTTTTTCAGAGTCACTGAAACTCCGCATATGGTACCACCACCTTCCAATCGATTTATATTGGTGGAAATCTAAATTTTGTCCAAAGCCGTTAGCAAATTCAATATCTAATTTAGTGGGCATATAACCAGAAATATAACTATATTGAGAGAGGTGATTATCAAGATCTTCAGGATTGAAAGTACTTTTGTGGCTCCTTTCCTACGAATATTAACATTTTGTTAAATTTCAAATGATGCAACATATGAGAAAAAATCGTATATAGAGCAATATGGGAATACTAAGTAAAAAAATTAGATTCATTATTATTATTACTATTATAACCTTTTCGCTTGACTCCTTAGCAGCTTTGAGTTTTTTTACTAGATCTCCTTGTTCTTTAATCTTGATAAGTAAACTATCTTGAGTATCCGCCATAATAAAAAAATCACTTCACTTTTTGCTAAGCTATCTGTAACTACTACTCAAGGCCAATAGCAATATAGAAGTAAGTTAACTGGTATAGTATCTAACAAACAATTGTAGGTTAACCTTTCGCTTCACAGCTCCTTTCATTTCACTTCGTTGTTCCCCTTCCCCTTTAAATTTCACTTTCATTTATATAGTTCGTGGTTGTGTTCAATTTATTTCTTTGATTATGGCAACTATCAGTGAATTCTGCCAGTGTCAAATCAATCATGGGAGACACAATCAAATAAAAACTGATAATTGCTGGACGATAACTGATAATTGGACTAGAGCTTCATAAAAACAAGCAAAAAGTGGATTTACTAGGGACTGATAATTAAGAAAATTATAAGAAATGTATTTTTCATAACTTTTCAAAATACAAGGAATATCTTTGTCAACCCAATAGCAATATGAATTCACAAAATAATATTATTTAGCCAAAAGAGAATGTGAAGAAAGTCGAGCCGTTTTGTAATGAAATCGATCAGAAAGATATTGCCTAGCAAATGAAGAGGAGCTTTACAACGTTCAAGTTGAAGAGCATTAGTAGATGATGATTTCGTGGCACTTACCAGATACTAGTTAAAAATCTAAGAATATTTATAATTTTTTTGCAATAAAATGGTAACTTTGTAATTAAATAAAAGTCTGCTAAAGTAAAATGTAATTGGCCAGATGGGGTTATGGTAGAGTCTATGCTTATCGAAAAGTCCCTAAAAATACTACTTTTTGACAGATTTGATACGATACCTGTCAAAAAGTACTCGTTAAGTAAAAGTTTCTGATACAAAGTATCGAGTACAAAAGTATTGGTATCGAAAGGCAAAGTACGCGATGCCACAAAGTATCGATACTTTTTCTGTGTCCCGATGTATAAATTAATAATAAGAAATGTTTACGATTAATAAGAAACAAAATTAATGAGAAATATTTATAAATGATACAGGTTTTATCATAAATATTTTACAATGGACAGATTTGAATATATTGAAGCTCGATTATTCGAAGGTGAAAACTATCTTAAACGGGAAAAAAGTGTAAAAATATATGATGGTGAAGATAAGGTTAGATTAAATTCCTAAAACGGAATCAAATATTATTAACATTTCATATTGCGTTGCAAATTTAAATGCGAATTATTTCATATGTTATAAAAATAAATCTACAAACTGATTGTTATGGGAACAATACTTTAAGTACTTCGCATAAACCTGTCATCTATTTCTTTTTTAAATAACTTAAGGGTATGAAAAAGGTAAATATATTTATTACTTTTTAGACACAATTTGTAGATGGCGAAGTGGTTCTCACTACTCATAGAATATTATGGGGAAAGCCAGGTGATATACCTAAAGGACTCACTTGTTTATCTCTACCCTTGTATTATGTTTTCTGTTTGGAAGAAGAAAGTGGAGGAGTTTTTGGTCTTGGCGGTCCAAAGAGGATCATATTACACTTAGGACCAGCACTTCCAGGTAATGGTATGAAGTTATTTTCTCATTTCATGAAAATAATTAAAATTCCACTCAGTATCTAAATTATGTTTTTGTTAATCTACAGTTTTCGTCTTATCTTTATGCTTCAGCCTTTCATCTTATCTTTAGTCTCAGTTTAGTCTGTTTGGTAACATGCTTTAAAAACCAAACTGACATTTCCTGTAAATATATGATTCAAAAACTTTCACAATTATATATTTAACCATAGTTGTGTAGTCTAAAACCTCTGTAATGTATGTTGAATTCGAATTTGAATTCTTTTATGAAATTTATAAAATATTAGTATTGAAGCAGATTTAAGGATACTGAAATTTTTTTACAAATTTGCAATTTTTGAGGGGATATGGACTGATGTTCCTCACAAAGAGCAAACTTTTAACCAAGTATGGCCAATAATGAAATGAGAATGAGATGAAGACCTTATTACAAAGAAGAGTCTTTGTAATAAAGTCTTCATCACAATATAAGGTCTGTCTATTTCACAATTGACCTATTGATATAAACTAAAGAATGCAGAATTTAAATTTAATTGAAATAAAATTGCTAATAACTTTTCTTAGGACAAAACAAGTTAATAGATTTTAAAGGGCTTATTGAAGTTATCTTGTTTTGGTGTTTGTTATGTAGGAAAAGTTATAAAAAAAAGTTACAAATTACTTTATTAATATTTTCAGAGAAAAGACCTGGCCCGGCTGTAGTTAGTCCTTACCATTTTGTGAAATTTTCTTTCAAAGACGGTATTGATCCTGTCTTTTTTAAAGCTTTGAATGATGCTGTAACAACAAAAGCCTGGGAACGACCAATTCAACTAGCATCTCCAACTAGTTCAGAAACATCTGATACAGTATCTAAGCCTACAGTTGCACCCATACATTCAAAAATGCGTTCAGGGATTGTAGGCATCGAAAGAAGCATAGAGGAACAATATAGAGCTACAGATGAAAGTATAACTGTTGCATTTCAAGATTTAAAAAAACTTATGGAAAAAGCTAAAGATATGGTGTCAATATCAAAAGTTATATCTACAAAAATAAGGGTTGGTATAAATATATTATTTGTATTAAAATATGAGATTTTATGGGTCATATAAAATTTTGTTTCATTGCATAATATTCATTTAGACATAGTGCTTAATTTAGGTATCTATTTATTTGAATTTAAATTTTCATCTAAAGTTTTTTATAACAGTATGTTCTAATACAATATATATGTACAATAATACAATTTACATTAACAGGAAAAACAAGGTGATATATCAGAAGATGACACTGTACGATTTAAGTCATATCTTATGAGTCTAGGTATTGATGATCCTGTAACAAGAGATACATTTAGATCAGACTCAGAATATTTTATGGGATTAGCACAACAGATATCAGATATAATGGTAGCAGTTTTAATGGTAAAACAATTTTTCAATTTATTTGCTAATTTATTTTACTAAATAAATATCATATAGTTTGTTTCATGTTTGTTATGATCCTTACATCATAAAAATAGTATAGTCTTTTTCTTATGGGTTAGGAAAGCAAATAAATAGGTGTGTCACCTGAAGAAAAACAGTGAATGCCACCCATAGGCGTCCACAGTGCCATAGGCATTGCAGTTGGCTAAGTGTCAAGATGAATGTCTTCAAAATTTCCATTCATTTTAAAATATGTTGGTATTTAATACATACATACATATTGTCCACCTGTGTCCCGTAGGGGTAGGCAGAGACCACAGATTTCCATCTACTACAATCTGTACATACTTTCCTTACTTCCTCCAAACTCATCATTCTCCTCATGCAAGCTCACCGGTTAAGGGTTCTCTTGGCCCGTCCTTTTCTAAAAACTTCGTCAATTTGGTCAAGGTATGTTGTCCTCGATCTTCCAACCTTTCCATCTACATTCGCAACGTAAATTACTTTTGCCAGTCATCTTTCATCCATACATCCAGCCCAAACCATCTAAGCATCCCTTTCTCAACTTTTGTCACGACACCTTTTACTCCACAGCACTCTCTTATATCTTCATTCCTTATTCTATCATTCAAAGTTACCCTACCACCCCAGGTATCTAATATATTGCTGTTTTGTAGATTATCTACTAATATATTGCTGTTTTGTAGATTATCTAAAGTAGGTAGGTACTTCGTGAATGTATTTAAAAAAAAATTATATTTTATTTTTAGGATAGTGGTGGAATAATGTCATTAGCTGATGTGTGGTGCAGAGTAAACAGAGCGAGGGGTTTGGAACTTATATCTCCGGAAGATTTATTGAATGCCTGCAAGTTTGTATGAATTATTTAAATATCACGTACTATAGATATTTTGTAAATAACAAAAATTAAGATGGAAGAAAAAAGGAAAACTTTTTTGAAATGAATTCCGAGAATAGAGCACATGGCCCCAAACGAACATTCCCCTTATGGTTGTAAGAAATTTGGCGGAATTCTACATTATTTCACGATTTTTCTCTTGTTAGGTTAGGTGGGGAAGAAAAAAAAATTAGGTAAGGTTCTAAGAAATATGGCGGAATTCTACATGATTTTGCGATTTTTCGCTTACGCCCGACTAATAGAAAAGTACCGATATGTTTTATACACATTTATTTTTATTTTGTTTAACTTTAATTAGTTCAAAAAAGAAAATCAGTATATTTAAGTTAATATTTGCAGTTTGATATTGGAATTAAGAATTGTCTAAATATTTTTTTTTAAAGGCTCCAGTTAAAAGGATGATGAAAAACTAGTTCATTATTAAGAAACTATTCACTCTAGTTTTGAATATGTCCAAGTGGTAGTGCATAGGAAGAAGAGGGAGGTGATTATTATTTAATTGTAATGGTGATAAATTAATCTTGAGTAACCTCGCTCTGGTTCGCTTTTATCGTTATATTTATTTTTTTGCTAAATATTATAAATTGTATCTGTAGCACCTGATGGAGCGACGGCCCAGGGCGCCAAATTTAGTGTGTGGGGATAGCTAAACCTATTTTCTAGCGTGATGCGAAGTTGCCGATTTGTGTTCTTGGTTTCTCGTTTCGAGCGTCACTCAATTATACAACGAGAAAATCGTCTACAAGGTCTGTTACAGAGGGCAGAATTATTTGTCTTATTGGCTATGTAATATCGTTCTGCAAGTTAGTGGCCCAAACGCCGGCACTACTTATGTATATAGATATAAGATCATGTATTTAGCTAAGCCATTCAAAAATCTCATATATTCACAGATTACTACAAACAATCGGCGCTCCCATGTCACTTCGTAAATTTCCTAGCGGTGCATGCGTTTTACAGTTGAACAGCCATAGGGATGAAGAAGTAGCTAAAATTACGAGTAATTTAGTAAGTGTACATATATTAGTTTTAATAATTTCCTAAGGATACGGTTCGTATCGTTCCGTTTGGCTTATTTTGATTTAGATGAAATTGGGATGAAAATTGCAAGATATAAAAATGGGTATATCATCATAGCATCGATATTTAATTTGGGTAAGGCAAGCTGTTGGGAGTAGAGTTAGCCTATAACTACATGTAATTAAATGCATTATACAAACGGTTGAATAAATATATTTCATAACATAAATGTCCTAATTTTGGTAGCCAAATTTCCAGGTCTATTCTACTATTCTGTTTCTACGGTCAGGTGCCGATAAATAACTGTAAAATAGGTGTATTGCGGTGACATACAAACAATGAAACCTAACAAAATGGTTTTAAAAGATGTATTGATTGTATTATAAAGAAAAATGCAGATGGCCGTGCTATTAATGACACGGTAATTTTCTGTTATATACGGCAATTTATTTATTTATGTTTTAATTTACAACAGACGTTCGATTGTATCACAGCAACATGTCATTTTGATATTATCCTTAATATGACAAATCAAGTGTTTGGATTACTGATGTTTTGCATTGGGCGTTTTTAGTTACGTAGAGACCGCAGGAATCCCCTTTCATTGGCTTCCATAATTCCATGTACATGTCCCTTTGTTGGTCATGACTTGTTTTGAATTTATTTACATGATACAACTGTATCCTGTACCTAAATAATCAAAACAAGTCTTAAGGATGGCATACGGATGAGTACCACTGATTTAGATAATGATGTTCTTTTGTTGATGAGTTTTTTAATTTTTTAGCTCGAAGAAAATGGATACCTTACGCCGGTCAAGCTATCGCAACTGGCCAACGTTTCCGTTCTGCTTGCACGAGAGCAACTTTTCGCGACGGAACGTCTGGGGCTGGCGTGCCGTGACGAGTCCATAGAAGGACTTGCATTCTATCCCAATTTATTTCTAAGTAAAGCCTCATAAATGGAAATAATTCGTGAATTAAATAATTATTAAATCATGTCTTGTTTCGTATGGTATTACTTTTTCCTAAACATCCCAAGTTATTTCTAAGTAAAGCCTCAAATGTAAAGAGTTCGTGAATTAAATAATTACTACATTACGTTTACAATACGTATTTTTTCGTATGGTATTACTTTTTGAAAACTTCATTTAGGGTAAAGCAAAACTTAAGTCTGGTTGATATGCAAGGCTTTCATATTTCTTCTTCTCAATCTCATTGAACTTCAATTTATTACAGCGAATCCTAGATGCACAAATCCAGCATCGTACTACGCGCCATAAAAATAAGATACATCCCCATCGCCTGGATAGCTGCCCGTCAACCACTGTGCGATTTAGTCGCAGTGTTTTGCCACGAACTGTGAAAAACCTCATTAAGATTTCTCATACAGCCTAGAAATCCACTCTAAATGCTCGCCAAATAAGTGTATATCCAGCAGGTTGTGTGTTAACGCTCCAATTTGTATTTATTTAACTATAAAACTGCAAAACATCAGATCTTTCATTATTCAGTATAATGCAACAGTTCAAAATTAGATTTGATACGTCATTATAATAATACACTGAAACCTACAGACACATTTACCAGTTTTTAAAAACTAATCACCTTCTATTATAATTTACCGAGACTCAAACCGATGTAAAAGCTTGAAAACCGGTTATAGTTATACAATCGGTATAATAAACATTAAAATAGTGTCCACTGCGTGACGTTGAGTTATACTACAGTAACGAATTAAAGAGAGAAAAAAATAGGCTATGTGAGATACAGCTCAGTGAATTGAATTTTTCGTACTTCATTATCATTAATGAAAATGTAAGAAAAATTTAGTTCCTAATTTTTTGTGATTATTTAAATTGATTAGTACCTTCTTAGTTATTCATATTAGCGAATTATAAAAATTATTAATTTAAATAAATAGCTATACTCAGTGATCTGGATTTGACAGCGGATGGAGTTCTGTGGTCTCTGCCAAACCCTGCGAGGGGGATAGGCGTGAATAAATAAAATAAAAATTATCATTAATGAAGATATAAGAAAAATTCATTTCGTAATTTTTTGTACAACATATATGATTATTTAATTTGATTAGTACCTTCTTGTTCATATTACCGAATTATATAAATTATTAGGATGCTAAGTTCGTAAGTTTTTTAGTCATTGTTTGCCACAGTCATGTCTCTGGAATATTTGTAGGAAATAATTTAGGTTGTAATTGGTCATTTCTGTCTTTAGCATGAATACATTTGCTCGTTCATAAACTGTAGCACTTTCGCAGAATCGCTTTCCATTTTTATAGATAGTGTAGACTAGTATTAAAGCTCTAGACATGTTATGCCAAGGACACTGTAGATGCATCGCTTACCTTAGGATAATACGAAAATAATGGGAGAGGAAAGGGCAGGGAAAGGAATTGAACCCCAGGATGTTTGTTCACTAAAATGAAGCGCAGTAGCAAAATTATTAAGTCGTCACGCTCAAGACTAAGACCACCACCAGTAACCAACACCACAAATAAAATATGACACATAAATCAAGCAAATATTATTTAATATTGATAGCTTTCTACTTTCACAAAAGCTTAATTCTTACTCTAATTGTAATATTAATATAGCTTTTTAATTTATATTCCTTCCATATACCCCATTCTGTAAATCATGTCTCAAACTACTTCATTCCTAATATTTATAAATTACAGTGTGTTAGATATGAGCAACCTTACATTTTATTTTTAGTAAGTACACAGCTTAGTTAAAGCAAGAAAATGTTAACATTGAAGCCTTATTATAGTCACAATAAGAACCTTTGCAACCATCCATTGATTCATATAAAAATAAATTTTGTTTTTTTCACTTATTTACTATTAACAGTACAAAACTGTTAAAAAAGCTATTCATAAATTTTGCATTTTAACAATCACAGACATCAAAGTTTATTTTGGAAATTTTTATTTTAAAATCAGACAAGCTGATGATTACAGTAAAAGTGAATCATCTGTTTAAAACGAGAGACATCGGGAGTTTAGGGAATTTAGACGATGCCCTCGAATGCCTTGAAGTGATTGCCTATATCCAGTAGTGGAATACTGCAGGCTTATAATGATCTAGACAAGACAAAATCCGAATACTGATGATTCAAAAACATAATTAAGTAATTCATTTGCAACCCTGAGCAATTACAACACTCAACACTTACCACTCATAGTACTAGTATTATCAGAACTGCAACTACGAATCTTTAATAATTTAAGTGGCAAAAGATCCAAATAGCTTCATACAGTGCTCAAGTATTATAAGCTGTATAAAACTACAGCATTGCATTTATATTTAAATGTACTAAGAATTGAAATTATTCGTAGACTAAATTTTGGCCTAAATATAGTTTGTCAATCTTATTCCATAGCTTGAAGTGTGTTGTTCCTTATAAAGGGTATTGCAGCATAATAACTAGAATACTATTATAAGATTAAAATAACAAAACAGGTGAAAGGAGAGAGATGTGTGGGTTTAAACCAAAAATAAATAACATCCTAAGTCTACTTTTAATACACTGTGGAATGTATGCTAAACAGCACAAACTTAATACTCAATTGCACTAGCAAAATCCTTTGGTAGTTGACCAGATTTCCCAGAAAGTTCCCAAGCTTTGAAATCATCACATGACCGCATATTTTCTATGTACCATTCAATTCCTCTGTAGAAAGGCAGCATCATTTCCTTATTAATACATTTCGAGAGATGATGATGGTAAGCAATGTTTTTTGCAAGATTTTCTTTAACATTTGCAGGTAGAGGCCTTGTGGTACATTGTACTATATCCAGCTGAAAATAAATGACATTTTAGTACTAATTTTTACAGGATTTACTTAACATTACTGTTGGACTTGAAAAGTACATTTTCTCCATAACTTTAAATTAATTACAAAGCAAAGTAATAGTTTTTCTTTGTCTATTCTACAAATAGGATCACTCCATTTTAGCCTATGAATGAGTTAATGAGTACTAGCATCTACTAAATAATAAAAACCAATTTACAATCTGTTTCCCAATATGCACACTATGGGAACACTAATTTTTGTGAGGGAGGTCAGTAGTAATAGATTTTGACAGCTCTATTGATGATAATAATTGTAATTCATATGCTTTTTATCATTGAACTTAAAATGTGCCTGTGAAAGTTTATTTTTTTAGTTCAACTTTATACAAACCTTTTCTTCAATAATATTTGAGCTCAATCCAAGATAAGTGTTTAGACATTCTGCTAATGATTTTACAGTAGTAGGCAAGCGGCCTCTTTTATTTTTTGTTATAATAAGGTCTCCAACCTAGAATTAAATTTTTTTTATTTCAAAAAATTAGAAATCAATAATTAATAGATATATACATAAATTATAATTTTTTTCTTACCTGAGTATCAAATATTGAGTTTATCTTCACATTATGCTTGTGATACAAACAATCTGATATCTTCCTACAATCATGAATAATCTTTTTAGGAGTTCCACTTTCTAAGAGATTTTTTAACCCAGCATCAAATGCGTTATATTGCATAACCTGTGTATCAAAAATGTAAATTTGCTGTGGAGTGGATAATACCAAAAAAGGCATTTTACATTTTCTTCCCATGTTAGCCCCATCAATGCCTAGGGCAATATACTTATATTGATTTAAATCTTCTATTGCTTCATAAAAGCTCTTATCAACTTGATTAATATAAACATATTTTTTTGAAAGTTCAATAAAATTGTCGATTTCCTTTTGTGTTAAGTTCAGGTAATTTTTCTCCTTGGGCTTTTGAAGCTTCACAATTTCTCCAACTTCAAAGTCATTGTAATGATGAATAGGTTGATTCTCTTCACCTTTTGAATACTCTTTAACATTGTTCAAAGATATCATAGATGTGTCATTACTTATACTATAGAAATGGTCTCCATTTACTTCTGAAGTTTTAGCATAAACTTGGAGAAGTTCCCCTTTATTATAAAGACTGTGCATGTTGACTAAATTTACTGTATGTGATTAGACTGGATTGATTTAAACTTTTTTATTTAATCTTTCTTGATTGGTTTAGGAGCTTTCTCAGCTTCTGTGTATGCTCTATAAATATATAGACCTAATGTTATATGTAAAACAATAACAGCTACAATAGCAGAATAGACACTGCTAGTAACAGATTCCAACTGCAGTAAGCCATCAAATATGAGAATCTTAACAGTAAAGAATGAGAATATCGGTACGATGATGATAAAGAGACAGTATTTAATTACTGTCTGAAAGACTTGAAAGTCAGGTAATTCCTGAAAACAACAAAATGAAGTAACATAATATGTTCTTTAATTTCGATTTCTTGAAGATTGGTTCATACTTACATTTGCACGACCTTCAATCATTATAAAATAAAACAAAATAAAAATAAATTAATAATAATCACTGTTTTTTTTGTATACATGCATGTATATCACAAATTTATTAAAGATGTCGAATTTTTCGACAATTTATTAGAACAGATAAAAAAAAGTGTTTTAAGTGATGAAAAAGTAGAGTAAATGGTACTAAATAGTCAAAGAGAATATAATCACTAGATAGAGGTACCAGAGAGAATTTATCTTATCATTACGTGCTTTTAAAGTCACGACAAGAAAAGCAACATTTGATTAGTCAGTGTTGCCATTGCCAAGTTCTAATTTACATTTACTCCAAAATGTGAAATTACAATTAAGAAAGAATTTAAGGTATTTTTTAAATAAAGTTTTTTAAGTAATAAAAAAAACTTTATTTTATTGTTTACTTTTATACTTGAAATATAAAAGAAAATTTAAATCAAATTTTTGTATCAACATACTGACTTATATAAGTATTTTGTTACGGGGAAAGGAGCCAAATTAACATGCGTGCCACCTGATGGATAGCAATTAACGCTACCCATAAATATTTGTAACGCCTTAGGTATTGCAATCTTCCACTGCTTCATAAAAACTTTGAGATAAAAGTAGGCTTGTTTTCTGAAGGTTTCAATCTCGTATCAGTTCGGATATACCGCTGAAGTTCCATAAAGTGGGGGGGGGGGGGCAGTATCGGGACATTTATCTTTAACTATTAAATTTGTTTTCAATAATATATATTTTAAGTAGAGATAGCATGTTGTTTTTCAACCTTCAAATTTATGTTTGCTTTTATTATAATTAAATTAAGTCTTAAATTAATTTTTAATTGTTATTAAAAACTCATTATAAGGCAACTCATTATATTAATAACATATTTATGATATTTTAAAAAAAAAATTATATGATAGAATGAAAAAAATATGTGTAAATTAAACATTTTATATCCATCAAAAATAATCATTATTTACTACCATATAAAATTGTAGAAGGATACTGGATAGAAATTTCCTTTACATTTAATTATTAGACACACATTATATATTTTCGCGAGAAATAACTACTACCACTCACTTTGAGTAATACTACTCACTTTGAAAGATTTAAATTTCATCTGTAGTGTGGAGAATCTATAAAAGAACATAGTAAAGTTTATAAAATTATTTACTTCAATTAACAACGAACCAAATTTATTAGAAAAGAAGAATCGTGTAGGTGCTGTACTGTTTTTAAAGTTTATTAAAATAACAATTCCTTTAACTTAACTAAATATACTACTAAAGAGTATTCACGTAATTCTGCATGATTTGAAAACTAATAGTAACTAAAATCATGATAGGCATTATTTTTTTAATTTTTTAAATATGACTACAAAAATAAAATTTAATAAAAACGATAATGTTAAGTAGTAATACATTTATTAATGTATCACTACAGTGATACATTAATAAATGTATTACTAATGCAATAAAACTCTTTTTTTTCTTTTTAAATTCTATTTTTAAAATTAAAAAGAAATAATATTCTTTTAAAACAAAATGATTAGTTCAATTGACGTTTTTAAAAAATAGATATGTCACCCATTCGGCATACATAAAAAAATGTAAATTAAAAAGTATTAAATATAATAATAAATATGATATAAATGTAAAAAGAAATAAGAAGAATAAAACAATATAATTTCGAAGAATTTTATTAGAGGATAAAAACCCCCTAAAGATCCCGGGTGTCGCTGTAAGAAGAACACCACGCCACAGTACATTATAATTTTTGTAAAAGAACTTTTATCCGGAATTCCCAAGAAAATGACTTCGAAGTTTCGACTTTGAAGATCTGGGCTTGGGAGTGTCCGTCTGCTTTTTGTAGTTCTGCTTCTTATTTTTTAAGTACCCTATCCACAGCTAATGGAGGCCACCGACGTGGTTCTGGGAGAAATCTCTCTTCTAGGCCTTCGAATGTGGCATTTATCATGGATCCGACCTGTATCATGATGGATCGTGACGGTGCTTCAACATCTATCTGACCAACTCCACTGCCAGTGTGTGATGTAGTCTTCGGTCCTGTATCAGCTCTGCTCTTAATACTGCAAACTCTTTGCGTAGTGCGTTGAGCTCTGCTTGCAGACGAGCGTTCTCCGCCTGCAGCTTTGCCATCTTCTCAGAGATAGTAGTACGGTAGTACCTCCACTGCTTGTGTAATGTTGAGTGTTGCCTCGTTAAGGGACTTTTGAAAAGGACCACTCAGGTGCTTCAATTTGTGTCCACACAATCCATCACCTGCTTGTTGAGGGTCAAGGCTAATTGGTCGTCAACCTTAGCATCCAATATTTGAAACATGCGTGTTGGACACGTAGCCCTGGTGCGCCTCGTCCTTTCTATTGCTTGGGTTACTTTTTCCCGATGTAGGCGGACGGCCTCTGCCTCTCTTTGATTTCCATTTCTTTATTATAGCATCCGAGTCGGATTCCGAGCATGTTGCACTCGGAGCAACAGCTCTCTTCCGCCAGAACCGCTGATTGACATCAGGTTCACATGTCATCGTTTCCACCAAGCCTACCCGGTATAAATAACTCTGCTGGTATAGCCTCGAGGATCATTGGAACATGCACGCTCCCCCAACACGACAATGTAGCAGCACGTTTTCAGCATGAAACAAATGTGTTTGTCTTTAACATTTCTAAAAAATGTACTTAAGCTTACGCAAGTTGTGAAGAGTATTATTTATGTTTCATTTTATTTTTCCGAGAATCAATTTTTATCTTTTTTTTGTCATGTGATTTTGAAATTCTAAATATGAAGTCAAGGCCTTGCCATATAATTTCTTTTATATTCTAAATCAAATTAAAATACTTTTATAATATAAACATGGCTCTTTTTTCCATCTTAAAAACAAATTTTTTTATTGATATACTTAATTTGTTAATATGTCTCAGCCTTTGATACAATAAGAGACCATATTTTTCTGTACTGTATAACTTTCCGCCAACTTTTAGTATGAATCTTCAACAAATCCTTTTATTTTACCTCTGCTTGTACTTTACTAAGAAAAGCTTCTATCAACGACCTGTTAATAACAAAGTGTTTTATGTTCTGTTTAAGCAATGGTGTGGTGTGGAAACCAATCAAATGTTACACGCATGGAAACCTCTACAGCAAAATTTTATATGAAAATACCTGACAACCATTTTTTTTACAGCTCATACATACATATAATTATGTTCTACTGCTAGACACGGATCTCCCCATTTTTTGAAGGATCGGGACTATAAGCTACCATGCACATACAATTATTCAAGGTAACTTGGCAAATCACCCAGACTGCATAAATACCTGTATTATACATATTGTTACGAGCTGGGGTTCGGAGATCGGAAAAATTAAATCGGTCACTAGTTTCACTTCTTTCACTTTACTTCCACTTTTATGCAACAATATGTTTATTCTGATACGGGAATCAAAACTGCGACCATCGTATCCGAAAATGGTCACTTCACCATTGTGCCCATTAGGTCACCATCTCATCTCATCTCTTTTCTTTCCTATAATGTAATTCCTACAAAATTTTATTTAACTATTAAAATAAAAATCCAAAACAAAGTAGAAAATATTTAAATTAAAATACGCAGCGTTAAAATCATTATAATAGATCTCAAAGCGTCATGCCGTTTTGAGCATGAATATTAGTGTTAAATTGTTAAATGGTAGTCATTTGAATTGATGCTTCGAACGCATTGTTCATAAACTTCCTGTATTTCGGAATACTATGGAAAGTATTAACAATTATATTTTCACTTTTATTCTATATTTCGTAGTTACACGAACAACATAGGTACATCTGGTTGAACAGGAGTGAGTAACGCAATGAAAAAAATTCAGTACAGCTTTTTGTTCGTAATGTTTGTAAGTTTTTTATTTGCAAATTTCTTCAAAATTATTTCAATTTCTTAAATAATTGTTGCTAGTATGATCTTCATGAACAATAATATGTTCAACAGATCGAGATTAACGGTACGTTTGTTGATTTAAAGGAAGTACAAAAAACATTATTTCAATGGAAGAATCAAAATTTGTTTAATTTTACTGAGGTTAGAATTTTAATTGTAGTTTCATTTAAAAAAGTATACAAAACATTTTATATAATCTAAAATTTTTAGATTGGAGTAATATCAAATGGCATTTTTGATTTAAGCGATGTAAAAAACAAAATAATGCAATGGAAAACACAAAAGTTAGCAGCATTGTGCCCGTCTAATGGGTAAGTATTAATAAATTTAAAATGTCTATTTTTACTTTTTATACGGTTATTGTTATGAACCATGTTTTTGCATTTTTTTTCAGAGCAAATCTTCAAAATTTACTTAATCTTGTTTGCAGTACTGCACAATCGACTAATGTTACTGCGAGAGATGCCTGTATCACTTGCTTTTCTCGAGTTACCTCAATGTCTGAGGTTAGACTTAAAAGTAATTTTTAAATAAAAGTCGAAAAACGTATAATACTATGTTTTCAAATGTAAAATAAAATAGAATTTTTGGTTGGTATTTAAGACCGTCACCTCGAAGGTTTTTAAATCGTTTTTATGTAGTTAATGTCATTTAGATTCCACATATCATAATATAATAGCAAATCTACTCGATCGAAAAAATGGTTGTATTTTTTTAAAATAGTTTCTGGCAATTATTTTAGAGTAATGAAAATTATATAAGAATTTACATATGTATGTGTTAGTATAATATGTTTTTGTAATAAGGGTTTAATATTGATTTTATTAGCTCATTTTTAAATCGCCATTTTTATCGTGTAAATAATATCCGTAGAGTATACGTATGTAGATCTGAAATAAATATTTGTAGGCCATACATAATATTAATTCTGATCCGGGCATCGAATCCGTGTCCATTGATTCTGAAAGTGGTAACTTCACTGGGCCAATTTGGTTATTTATGGACATACTTAAATATAAGTGTATATATATACAATTCTCACGTATTATATAATAAAAAAATAAGTAGGTTTGCATGAATTTAATGAATGTTAAACGCATTACCCATGGCTCCGTGGGGTGTTTCTTCTATCATCCTTTAAGTTTAATTGAGAAAGTATAATCCTTTCTGTTATGTTTCAGGGACCTCAAGAATTAACCGCTCTGAGCGTATGTGCTGTACAATATTTTACGAATACTTCTTACGCGAGTTGCGCTACTGCAATTATGGTGATTATATTATTACGTATTTGATAAAAATTCAACTTTAAGTTTTAGCTTATAAAATTATGAAGTAGATATACTTCAGTCAGATTGTGCAATTAAGTGGAATCAATTAATGAAATAAAAAAAAAAGCCAATAGAAGGACTCAATTGGTTCGATCATCATTTCTTGGTCTTCTCATAATCCATATTTTAGAGACTAAAACTCTTCGATCAGCGCATCCACCCTGTACTCTAACAGTACAAAAGCGTGGGCACTGTCGGTGCAACTAGCTCAACGGAACTCATGTGGCTATGGAATATGTTAAGCTCCGAGTGTCCCTGATGGATCTGATTCAAAATGTAAAATTAGTTTCCACCGGAGAACTAGATTCACTGATACAGCTCTTCGAGTTAGCAAACATTTTTTACCGCTTCTAACATAGGGAGTACCCCGAGGAATCGTTTGGAATAATTCCCGCGCCGAATTTCACAACCGCACAATTCGCCGTAAAGGAAAATTTCATCGCCACCATCTGAATGAGTGGCGATCTACTACGGTGCGTTTCTCTCCTAACTTCTTTCCACGCAGTCTTTCTGAATCGATACGACATTGGAACCTTCAAAAAAAGCCTATACATACGTAAAATTAAAACAGAAATAGCAAGAGGCTGGACACATCTGTCCGAGATGCGATTGGAATAGACTAGTGCTGGAGTGGATACCGCGATAATTTTCAGAAAAATATATTTTTTGATATCTATAATAAAAATTCTGTGATAATTTTATTGGTGACAAACCCTATACAATACCCAAATTCTGGGCATTTTATTGGGTTTGTCTTGTTTCACTTTGTTATTTTGAACAAAAAGAAGTATTTTAAGTACAAACAATGTTTTTCCGCTTAACTAATTTCAGGCATTATCAACGTCGGCTCTTAATGTCCAACCATCTGGATGCTATATGGGATACTGTGATTTTGTTCGATGTTTGCGAAGAGTTAACTCTGTCAGTGTGGTAGGTTTTTTAAATATCATGTTCCATGTTTAAATACCAGGTTTTTTTAAATACCATATTGGTATTCGTTAAATGTTATTTAATTTATTTAATAATTTCAGATTACACAATGCACTCGTGAGGCAAGAACTGGTATAAATATAACGTTAGATAACGATAATGTGCGATTTTATACAAATGTAACATCTTGTATATTGGCAAAAGCTCGATGTGGCCCTTTTAATCCAATTACAGGGGACCCCCAAACTCCAGGTTATACGACGTCGGGAGTTAGGGTTAGTAACGCCCTACAATTTTCGGAGTCAGGAGAACTTAGGATATTAGCATTTTCTACGACTACACCAGTGAAATCTTCATTTTGTTCGATATCTTCAAATTTAACACAAACTAATTGGTTAACAAACATGTGTTGACATTAATTATGTAATACATGAAAAGTATCATAATTAATTTAATTTCTCATAATTAAGCATTTAATACTAAAGGATACCAACACATGCAAAGAATCAACAATTTAAATATACTAGAAATTAAGATCTTCCTACATCGTACGATGTGTTATTACGCAAAATCCTATAAATAAGAAATAATTCTAAAGTCAATCTATCTAGTTTAATATAAGGAATTAATTATATTATAGGCTATTTTTCAAAAGAAACTATGTTGATATGAATGTTATACACAATTGTTTACAAAATAAACGTTTCATTTGTCACCACTTTTAGTTTTATTATTTTTTATAGGATTTATCAGCAGTACCATTTACGTCAACGATCTCTTTTTAAATTAAAATCTAATTACAATATATGCGTCTGAATGACATCTGGAAAGTACCTGTAAGTATAATAACATTCAAAATAATTGAAGAGGGAATAGGCGTCGTATGCTATGATTGCCAAGACGCGGTCTCCACTCCAGCACTCATCTGCTCCAACGATTTTCAGATCTCCGACAAACGTGACCAGTCTACTGCTACTTCAGTTTGCTGATTCGAAAGACTATGTCGGTGACTTTAGTTCACTCGGTGGATTTCTTCATTCCGAATGATATTTACCAGAGAAACTCCTAGCATAGCTCTCTGAGTAAGTCTGAGCTTGTGAAGCAGACGGACTGTGTTTTCATGTTTTGGGCACCGTAAGAAAGTATAGATAGGACACACTACTTGAAAAGTTGTGTTCAGGCTCTGAGTTATGGGTGGCGAGAAGACTCGACTCATTATTGAACACTTTGGGGGTAATGACATCTCACTGTTTCACTCCACGATGCAACTGGATTTGTTTTGTTTGACTGCTCTGTACTCGAACGGATATAGTGGCGCCGTTGTATAGACGTTTCAATACCTTAATATATTGATGAGCTACCGGGCACCGCTGCAAGGTTTCCATGAAAGCCCAAATTTCAAAGGCCAGCTCATAGTCCACAAACGCTAAGCACAAGGGCTGATTATACTCATTTGTTTTCTGTATAATCTGCCGTACTGTGTGAATGTGGTCTATGGTATCGAATCCTCCTCGAAACCCAGCCTGGTTTCGGATTAGAGGATTCGGCACTAGAAACATCAGTCCACATTACTAACAATAATGTGGAGTGATGTTTGAGAAATGAAATTTATGTCGAAAAATAAAAATATTTTTTTTATTTATCGACAGCAAATTTCATTTATTTTATTCACAATTATAACTAACTTCTGAGCCGAGTGTTTTGAAATATATATATATATATATATATATATATATATATATATATATATATATATATATGTATATATATATGTATATATATATGTATATATATATGTATATATATATGTATATATATATGTATATATATATGTATATATATATATATATATATATATATATATATATATATATATTATTGAATTTCACTTTATACCTGTCAGAAGGAGTGGCTAGTAGGCTGTAGAAGGTATGGCTGTGGTAGTTAACACTACGTGATATATTTTAGCACTTTTATTTCACTGGTGATTAATCACCATCAGTAATTTTTTTTACACGTTACAATTATTATCATCGAGGGTGCATTTGTTTTGACTGATGATTATTAATGTCACAGTAGTAGTGACTCGACTCGGAGAGCAGCACCCAGATATTACTAGCAGTGATTTGTACTTACGTTAATGATCGAGTTTTATTATTTAATATTATTTGTCTTACATTTAAACCCGTATTTAAACGTTCATTGATTTAATTTAATCAACGTTTTCAAAATTATTAACACTTATTACTTTCGTTTTTTTATATTATATATTTTTTACGATTTATTAAATTGTTTTCCATTTTCATAAGACACTATTGCTATTAAAAAAATACTCGTTCTACTGTACCATGATTTTCTGCTTATATTATATGTGCTCTTTTCTATGTCAATATATCTTAAAGAAAACCTTCACACATTTTCAATGTTATAATGTGACAGAGCTCAGTAACATTGTTCAAACGCGCGCCAAACAAGGGAATTACATTAACACTTCAATTTTGAGAAAGGTAATGTCCTTAGGATGACGGGTGGGCGAAATCTGACAAAATAGTGGTCTTGATGCTCAATAAGACTCGAACTTTCCACTTTAACGAAGGCCGTTGACTTTGTTAAAGTTGCCAATAAGACCTAAATGAATCTAGCATGAGAGATGGAAAAATGGAGGTTAAGAAGGCTTAGACGTAAAATTATTGCTTTATTGGTTCTTTTACAAAATTATCACTTTAGTACTCGGTGATCATAATAATTCAATACTTAACGTAAAGGAATTATATCAGGTATACCTTAAAATAGGATTTATAGACTATTAATTTTTAGATGGAGCATCAACAATTACTTCCAACATACTGGTTTGTAAATAGGAAATATTGTTTGCTTAATTGGCTTTCGCGGATCTTAGCAGAGTAATCTTGAGTATCTATCTGTATAATGGATTTTTAACTTTCCTTGATTAACCTACGATAAAATTATTAATGTTAACTGAATGCCGTTAAGTTTTTCGATATGGTCAAGGCGGGCATGTCCTTATTATCATGAGTTAAAGGATCAATCTTCTCCTCAACAGAGATGTTTGCGTTAGTATTAACACATTGAATATTATTAGGATCCTTATTTGTTGCTGGTATGGTACGAGGTACAGATATGTTATTTGGTACAGTGACTATATACCCTGTACCAGACACCGTACTAACATTTTGAATGGCTACGGGTACTCCTTCAAAAACAACTTTGTTTTCTGTATGTGTTTCTGTGGGTACTTTCAATTTTGCCGCCATGATTAAGGATATAATATCCATTTGTAGTTTTGTGCAAACATCGTTTGGCATTTGTTTCAGTAGTAATGTAATGTAAGTGCTAAATATTTCCATTTGCTTCACGTGGTCATCGACACTTTTTTCCGGTAGATACTCGTCTGATGAAGAACTAATTTTGCGCTTTTTGGCCCTTCTCTTTGGAATAGGTGTCATCGAGGATTGCTTTTTCGTATAAATGTGTTCCGGTTTCTGGTTTTTCTCAGTTTCGTCTTCTAGATATACCATTTCGGTGTAGGTGTCATTATCGCCTTGATCGTTTTCTGATCCATCATCGATATTCTGAAACAAAAGTAATGATTAAAACTTAAAAATATTATTAATGAAGGTATGAATCACTCACTGCGCTTTAAACTCGTTGTTAGTCTTAGAGTAAGATCTAAACACTGGAAGGGAAGGAATGACGGCCTAATTGGCTCAGTGGCTACTGGCTACGGAGCCAATGATCACAGGTTTGATTCCCAAATTGGGATAAACTTTGTACTGTAATAAAAAAGGAATACTATTAATATCTTTTTAGTCTATAAATATAATATTTTGTGTTCAATCTGGCATTAGTTGTGTTTCTTGAATTGGTAAAATTGACTGGTGAAGGGTGTGCAACAGATACATTTGATTGTTCTATGCCATTGTTCCTGATATATACTAGTTATAGCTAATTGTTATCAAAGAAAAAAATAACTAGTTAATGATACCGATTACGTTCAAGAACGCTCATCCCTAGTCCTTCTGACACCTGTTCGAAATCTCCGGATTTTTTAATATATTTTCACTATTTATAATAATACTTACATGATTCATTATATTTTGGTAAGCAAACGAATGTTTACTCAATAAATGTTTCTTTAAGTTAGTAACACTCGTTTTATACGAGTATTCTTTGTTACACAGAGTACATCTTGCACTTCCTAATTTTTCGGGGATTTTTTCATAATGTTCCCACAATGACGACATTATGATTATCTTAGAACGTTGACAGTCACTACAATTTTTATTTACACTTAAAGTTACAACACTATTTTTTGACTTACTTCTATTATCTACTTTTGTTAAACAAATATATTCATATTTTATTATACACGACGATATTAATCAATTTAAGAATAACCAAACAAAAAATAATTCACTACTTTTAGCAATAACAGAGGCGCGGTGCAACGAGTAAGGGACGCCGACAAGTATTGAAATAATCACAGCTACTTCGGCCGGTTAGTACCTAAGCGTATTTTGAAAATGTCAAGTAGATCCAAGCCTTACAAAAATAACATTAAGATTCATTTTCACTTGAAGTTTTTAATGATACTATATTTTATGTTCCCCGTAATAAAAACTTCAAATCAAAACCTAACCTTCTTAATGATAAGATTCATTTCAGCTAGTACGGTCGTAGACATGTACGTTCGTGTTGGTCTTCTCTTTCTCACACGTAGCATTGGCTAAGTTACGTGTGACACCACGACTGAATTTTGCGTATTTCAATGTACGATCTAGTAAATAATCACTAGGACTGGATTAGAATGTAATTTAGGTAATCATATGATTAATAAGCAGTAATTCGTAACATATATTGCATGTGCCTCGAGGAATCTTATATGACCAGATGTTTCGTTTCTTACCATCAAATATCAAAAATAATTGTATCAGAATTTATGTCGATGGTAGGTGGCAATGGCGTCTTTAATTTTCAAAGTTTATTACCCTTTCACTTTTGCTTAGATTAATAAGTAAAAGTAAGTAGGTACTACATATGATCAATGATCACATTGATGATTGTGGTTATCTGCACAACTCCATTTGTTGTTCTATCAATTGTCAAAAGTATTAAAAATGTTTAACAAAAAAGGAATATAACTCATTATTTATTACTTCGCCAAGGTTCATATGTTTAGAATTCATAATACATTAATGAAGTAAAATAGTTACTAGCATAATTTTTCGTAAGTATATATAACTTCCAAATTTTGTATTCTGAAATAATTTTAAACTTTGGTTATATTTATATGTAATTTATATTGTAAACAACTAAGCATATACAGGCTTTGATACCGGGGATTTTCAGGAATAAAGATTAAATAATGATTAAAGCACATCAAGAAAAGCGTAGTTCAAATTGGCCCAACATTTTTGTCCTATGTTTAAAAAACACTTTATTTATATACCTCAATTTTGGAACTTTCGCCTATATTATTCTTTAAAAATATAGACTTTTTTTTTGTATCTAAATCATGATAATTTTGTTTTACCGATTTAGTCTACATTTTTTTATTTAATTTTACAATATTACATTTTCTTTGGCTACACTATGTACGTGATGGTTTTTATTTTCCTTCAATAATAAATATTAAACTCAATTAGAGTTTAATTTTTATTATTGAAGGAAAATGTATTTTTTGAAATTGTCGCTAATAATAATAAAATAAAAGCTTAGAATAATCCCATATGTAAGTAATACTACAATAATTATACATTGAATATTTTTTCTAAAAATTTAAAAATAAAAAGCAGATATAGTGCAAGAATAAAAACTTTTTAAAATGAACATATATTTTTTTTATTGTAAAAGTTTATATTGTAAATATTATGTATTAAATTTATATTACTATTTTACTAAATTTATTTTTAATTTTTAGCTTTTTAACACACTGAATATGGTTAATTACTAAAACAAAGGGGTTTAACTAAATAATACCTTAAAGAAAAAGCAGTTGCCATCTAACTATAAAGAAACTGAGATGGGAGGAATGAACCTTTTTTTAGATTTATTATTATAAGGTAAGTACATAATATTACATATAACCTTAATAAAAGCATTATTCAAAGTAAATTATTTATATGTATGTACTATGGCCAAACTTATAAGTCAGATGCTTGATGATAGTTTAATTGCGAACTCACCGCTTTCAGAGTTAATGGTCATTGGTTCAATTCCCACTATGGGGATGGGGAGGCCATGCTCAGTATCGGGATGTGTATGGGCTGTATAATAAATATATAAATTTGATGATGAGTTCATGACTGTAAATATTGAACTTGAAAGGACTTTAAAGTTATCTAGCTTCAACTTTATACAGTACTCACTATATTCATGTGATATGTTCACCTCAGTCTTGTCGGTTGTTCAGTATATAAGGGTTATACAAGAATGAATATGATAAGCAACATATATTGGTGGAGTAAAATTAAACTATGGCGAGGTAAAATTTTGTCTACAGCATGAATGGATTTGTGTTGGAAAAAACCACACAAAAGAGAAACCTAAATTTCAGGTTTTTTATTGTGCTTGTCTTAGTAAGCACTGAGATCTGTAGTTCTTACATCTTCTATTTTCTCTCCTGTATTTCTCCAATATTTTCTTTTTGTCCTATTGTCTTGTCCATATTGTCTTCCTCAAGGACAAGCAATACAATTGGTGGTACTCCTGGTATTGCAAGACCCAAAATAAAAGAAACGGCTTTACTAAGTTCTATAAATGAAATAATATGTTTTTTATGGAAGAAGTAGGCAAACAAGTGCCTAATCGTCGTGATGTATTTATTATTCACCTGGCACTGCTGCAAAGCTTCCCAATTCAGCTTAAGCTTAACAGCTCAGGTTTTAATGGAAACAATTGCCTCATAATCAATAAACGTTAGATTCAGTGGCTGATTATATTAATTGGTAAAATCCTTAACATAATAAAGCCTAGGTTAGTATTGTAATAACATGGTGTTTGTAAGTAAACAAAAACAATTTTGCTTTTCAAAATTAAACCATATTTTTGTATATAGTAAACATTTTTTGTATTTCCTCCTATCTGCAATCTCCAATTCTGCAAGTGTGGTGGGTTAATGTCTATTCCTCCATAAATTGTAATGCTCATGCCCAGCAATGGGACATATATGAGCTAATAGAAAAAAAAAACATTTTGGAATATCAAAGCAAATATAATTTATCAGAAATTCAATAATAAGCTAATATTAAAACTGCATGAAAAATGAAAAAAAAATGGCTAATCATTTAGGAATATTAGATAATGGTATGAATAAATAAAAAAGAATTAAATACACCTTATTTCTTTATATTACCTTATAATATAACTCCTTATAATATATCTTATAAGGGGTCAGCTGATGACTAATTGCACAAACAAACGTAAAAACAAAATCATTTGTAATTCCCCCATATTTCTCCCATAAAATGTTGTTTTTCAGTTTTAGACATTAAGGAGTATTTATCTAGGTTCCTGTGCAATTCTTATTATAACATACTTAAAACCAAATGCAAGAGATTTGTTTTCTACTTATTAGTGTTTCATTAAAAGCAACAATAATTATAATGTTCTTATCGCAGAGATTGAGCTTAATACAGAACATCAAAAAAACAAAAAATATATAAACTAACTATTAATTCATCATTTTTCATCATCATCACTGAACATGTACCAACTTGTTATATAATTAATAATTTAATATGAGTTTATTGAATTTTTATTTGATTTCTTTTGTATACATTATTATCCACAAACAGTTATTATTCAACTATAAGATAAAGATATTTTTTATATTTAAAATATCTCAAAGTGAAATGACTTTTTTTGAAAGAAATGGAATGTGCTCTATGTTTCTTATCAGTTCATATATAACTTTACTCCATATTCATTGTTGACTGTCAAAAAAGATGAAAATTTTGCAAATAAAGAAAGTTCCAGTTCGCTCACACATGTACAATAATTTTAAAAAGTACTTATACAGTTGATCTCCTCTTGTTTTTACGAGAAGAAGTGACTTATAAGACTATTATTATGTTATATTATTGTTGTCCATAGTAATTATATTTCTAATGTTTATATAATTGTGCTTATAATTTCTAGTCGCAAATTATTTTATGTTATATCTCAATCATTAATTAGTTTTTATACTTTATTTCAGAAGATGCTTTTTGTAATTTGTTTTTTGTTATTTTCACTTTCTTATTTACTTTTTTTTTTGGTTGTATTAATTCGTCTGTATCAGAATTATCAGTAACCCCTAATTGGGAGCTATTCATTTTGTTACATTTTTTATTTTGGATACAACTAGTAACCAAAGCACTCTTTCTGTATGCTTTAATTTGCTTATAGTTTTGAGGTATATCTGTAAAGCTTATGTCATTTGTATGGCTTGATATTTCTGATTTCGCATGTTTTAATCTGAAAAACATAACACAGTTGCATTAATCTAGTTAACTAATCTAATAACTTTATTAAACGAGTAAATATATCGGCGAAACTGTACTAACTTTCCTTTTTTCTTATTAGTCTTTGGTGGTTTGTTTATGGGTTCTAACACATCATCTGAGTTAAGCACTTTAATCTTTTTAATTTTTTTTCTCTTCTTTTTTTCTTCAGTAGTTTTTTTACATTGGCCATCTAACATTTCTAACTTTTTTGAACAAGACCTGAGTAAAAATATTTATATACCTATGAAATACATTTATAAATTTTATATATGTTTATAAAAACAAAAAAAAATTACCTAAGTAAAGCCTCACTGTCAGTAAAATATGAATTCATTGCAAAATTTGAAATACCCCATGATAAAGGTCCCTTTTCATCACTTTGCACACCTGTCCATACATTTTTTTTTAAAGAATTCAATTTGACTTGCAGTTCAGAAGGCTGTGCACTTCTGTTTTTAATTTCTGATAGATACCTTGAAAAGTTAAAAAAACTCTACTTGATATATAAGAGAAAAAAAGAAAACCAATGTAAGTTTATTGTAGACAGCCATCATTAAACTTAATGTTTGTGATTAAACAATAACATAATTCAAGTTAAATTTTGCTGTAAAATATATTAATTTACTTTGGTGGCAGAAAGCGCTTGAATTCATGCCATGATGCAGGAGTTAGTCTTGGCTTCTCTGTTGGTTCATTCATCAGTGATACACTTCGGGGTCGTCTAAATTTAGATTGCCTTTCCCGATCAGAATTAATTTCAGAGTCACCGGTCTGAAAAACATCTTAAAGTGAGAATGAAGTTGTATGTCATATGTATTATATATATATGATAATTACTGGCGCAGGAAATATTTTGAGTTCTGGTGGCATTCTCTTTTTCCTTTTCGGTTTAATTTTTGAATTTGAATGTAATAACTTATGGACTCTTCTAACAGGACTTAAGTTCTCTTCATAGGATTCGTCAGATGAGGCATCAGTTGTTAAGTCTATAGTCGCTCTAGAAACCTGAAATTTACTTAATTTACTTACTATTATACTATTTGATTTACTCTTGTGTTAAAGATCTTTTACAATCTCATGATATTTTATAATCTCAGGTAATATTAATATTACCTGCAGTGCTTCACGCTTTGTTTTCTTTTTTTCTATTTTTATTTTGTCAAGCTTCTTTCTCTCCTTTTTTGGTTTCTGTAAATTGTCAAATTACAGTAAGTTATTTTAACAATTTAATTTAATTTTGTATCAAATATATGTTTCTGATATTTTCTTACATCATATAAATTTTTTGTTAGATCGAGAAATATGGGCGAAGGGGGTGGTGCAGGTTGCTGCACTTCTTTTTTTTCTGATATAAATCCTGCTTCGGAGCTGCTAGTCGATGTATCTCCCTCATCGCTGTCAGCATATAAATATATTCATAAATTATTTTTTTTCTCAGTGATACTTTATAGAACAAAAACTATGATTACCTAGAATAATCGGATAGTTCTATATTAGTAGGTTCATCTGCATTGGAGCCCTCTTTTAACAGCCTTGTAATAATTTTATTTCTCAGTCTTTCTTTGCTGGGGTCTTCATCATAAAAGTCTAATAAAGTTTCACAAAAAGTTCTTCCAAGACTTTCATAGTCCTGTACGGAAAAATGTGTTGATAGCCTGCTGCCCAATTCTGACCCACCGAATGATGCTTCTATCGTATAACTGTTAGATACACCTAACATCCAAACGACGATGCGACCCGTACCTTCTTTACTGCGTTGAATGCGAAATTTGCAATTTTCGAATGAAAACTGAAACTCAATAGGAATAACTTTAACAAAAAATCACTATACAGTAAACTCCTGTTTGTCCGAAATCCGCTTTATCCGAACTAATTTTTCCGTTTTTTTCTTTGTTCACAACTTTAAAAATATGTACGAAAAAACCAACGTCTACTAGGTGTAAAACAGCCTAAGGTATGCGCACCTATCCCACCCCCACCCACCGACCGAACCGACCTCGACCTCGTGAGAATCAGGACGTGACGGGTGGCGAACCACGTCGCCGTCATTTTCAACCAATTAGGTGTATTAAATTCGTCTTAGTGAATCCCACGGGCCGCAAGGGAGGATGCATATCAGCCCCAGTAGAGCCTTGCATGCTGAGGTAAGGCACCATAGTACCCGGGGGAGCCCGATCCCGGGACGATCGGCAGGCTTGCGACTAGACTCGCCCCTAGCCAGGCATCCATTGGCACGGCAGACCGTGGATTGGCGGAGAGGAAGGGAAAGGGTAGAGAAGAAAAGAAAGGGCAGAAAAGGAAATGCGGATTGGGAGGGTTACCAGACTCTGAATAAACATTTATAAATCCATATAAATATTTATTTCGATGCGGGAATCGAACCTGCGACCACTCTGCGGGTGGAGGGCCCCGCCACTGAGCCAATCGATCATGAACTTTTGTGACACTGTTTGTGACAAGCCAACTTGTGACACTTCTATAAATATGTATATACATATTTTTTAACATGTCAAGATAAGTTTTTTCAGTCAAAAACATGCAGCTTTATTCACAACCATATCAATAGTATTCTACGAATGAACGTTTTACGATCAAATTTCGCGGTATGTACGTAATTCCGTACACGGAAAAACAGGGAACTTCGGTTTATCCAAAACTTTTCTTATCCGAACCGGTCGCCGTCCCTATCATTTCGGATAAACGGGAGTTTACTGTACTTAATGACTTCCATTATCGAGAACATCTATTACCTTATCGGCAGCGTTTTTATGTAACATCAACGGGAATACTTGCTCTTGCAAACGTCGATCAGTATTTCTTCTAGTTTCACAGCCATAAATAAATACATTGTGCTTTCGTGAATGTGCATGCAAATCCACGTACATTGCCACACCGCATTCTTCCTGTAATCTAATTCAGCAAACTTATTTTGGTAGGGTTACCTTAATTTTCTTTTTATTTATTTCACTTATCAACTTACCTTCGTATCATTACTTTAGTATGCCATACCGGTGGATACGTTTCCCTTATCACTGTTCTGTATTGCCTATTCAAGTCCTTTCCGGTCAACGAGCAGCGATTGTTGCCGACAATTACCTATAAAAAAGTGGTAATCCTGTAGTAAAATGTCTATCTTTTATGAAAAAAAATAAAAATAAATAAAGCATTACTTACACCATCCGGGTTTAACATTGGAACTAATTTGAAAATAAATTTCTCTCTCAATTCGCGGGCCTGGTTGGAATCTCCTGTTAAGTAGTCCATAAACCCTTTCATCATCCAAGACGATGGAGTTTCACCGGGGTGTACTCGTGCTGTTATAACGACTGCTTTCTTTTTCTGAAAATATGTCCAAAACAAGTGTTTCATAATAACGTTAAAAAAATCTATTTTTTTAGTTAAATCTATTACGTGATTTAAGTGTTTCGGTTGATTTTATTAAAATGTAGAATATTTGTTAAATGATAAAAAAGTCAGTTTTAGATTTTTATTTCAAAACAGCATACACTTTGTGAATTATTCCTTCTTAAATAACAATATCAGAATTTAAAAAACTTATTGACGTTACTAAAAAAAACATTTTGTAAACGTAACCAATCCGGTTGTCTTATGTGTTTGGTAGTAAGATTGAGAGTGTGTCTTTGGTCATTCAAAATATATTTATAAGTGGATAAGGATCGCTCCATATCCATTAAGCTAACTGGGTAGTATATGAATTTGGGTCCCATTGTTAAAACTATCAATTTGACAAAAAGGTCCAAAGCCGGTAAAACCTATGGCAATGCGGAGTTCATTTGGCGAATACCGTTAGATTTCATTCCTTTACTACCCTATTGAAAATATTGGTATCGCTATCACTAGATTTTAAATAAAATATGTTGCAACCGTTGAAAATAGGCTAAATAAAAAAAATCATATAATCCGTTGTCTATGAAAAACATACACAATCATTTGGATGACACGAGTATATAATATTAATACACAAACAGGTACGCTAATGCTATGCATTTCTCATATTTATAAAAACAAACTATTCCTTCGTTTATAATTCATGTTATTTTTATATCTAAAACTTTTAACGTAAAATAATTCTTACTGCGTTCATCACATCTTGCAGTCAAATTTCAAATACTTACTTACTTTTTGCTCTATTTCATTAGGGCATTGAGGTGCAGTAATGGTCAGATAATACACGTTATTCCCAGCCAATGTTCGGCAGAGCAATCTCAACTTTGAATAAGTAGCTTTGACCGGATGCACTTGCAGTCTCGATAAGTATTCTTGCAAATCTGAATATGTATATGGATAGCAGTGGGCTATGTAAACGGCGTCATCGCTATGTGGAAACTCTATATTGAATGTAAGTGTATAACTTGCAAATTGTTCTTCTTCTTCGCATCTGTAAACGATGAAAAAATTTCCGTTGGGTTAGTTCGTCATAAAATTAAAAAATATTACTCTGCTATCAGATGAGATGATAATTTTTTAATTGTGAAAAAAATGTTTATACGTGTTTAACATTACTTCCCAGCAGTTAGAACGATCTGTATTACCCATAATTAAATTATACATGTATGCAATACATTTTTATTATACTTCACCCGTAAAAAATATATTAATAAAATGAACAATAAATTTTTCATCTTCACAAAATAAAAGAACATCAAAGATTTAATTGCATGAGCAGATAATTTTTTCATTGACTTATTTGATATATTTTATAATAATGGTAAAATAAATATATACCAAATAATAATGACTATATTAATTAATAAATAAATATATATCAAATAATGATCCAAATAAAACAACGGTAAGATAGCATATTTATAGTCTACGAGCATAACGAATTTAAACGAATATTTTAGGGGATTATAGGATGATGATGTACTGAAGTAAACATTGTCCAGAGTTTTAGTCTATTTGATATGTATTTAATTTATTTCATTTTTTTATATTCATCTACTATTGGCTAACAAACATTTCGTTTCCGAAAGTTGAACTACTTACGTAGAATCATTTTTGTAATAAGCGATGTTGTCACCGCATCGTCTCCAACCGATCGAATGCAGTTGGGCGTCCTTGGTTGAATAAAGCAAAGGTCGCATACCCTCATTGTACAGGCTTTCAGCTTTAGAAAGGTTTACTATTGAGAACCTGTAACGGTAAGAATTTTAAATTACGTAATGTAAGGAAATACAGTTGTAGTCTTACCTTAATTTACGTAATGAAGGAATTTCGCAAAAAATATGTTAAGGTGAAAAAATTATAGTTTTTTAAGAATATTTCAAATCAAATTCTTTATTCTTTGTCAAGACATTACATTTCTTTTGCCAAAAGCCAGTCCGCCATCAATCAAACTACTACCACCATTTCGTAATGAAGTTTGTCTATACCTATAGAGATCCCCGCTATTATGTAAATATCGGGAAAAGTGTTAAACGATGACCCCGAAAAGCGTCAGAAATTCAGTGAAATATATTTTGTTCATGTGGAAAAATGAATTAGTTTATTTATCACCATCATCATCATATGAGACTGCGGCAGTCTACTGCCGGACATAGGCCGCCTTCCTGCTAGATGGCGCGACCTCTGACCACCGACAGTGCACAGGGCGACTGACAGAAATTTGGTGCATAATTTAGATGCAGAACAGCAAATGCGGTGCGCCGTTGGGATAAAAGAATGTTTTTAATATTTAAAAAAACTTGATTACTACAAACCTGTACATAGTTTGCTTTTTCGTGTTGGTTACACGAAAATAGAACCATTGCATATGTCTGCTAGTGTAAAGATCAGTGCGGAGATGCAGTTCATAGTATGCAGAAGTTATACGTATAGCTTTTGCCAGGTTTCCGCTTTCAAATCGAGATTCGAAACGTAACTCATCATCACCTCCAGCGCTTGTGCAAGCTGATAGGAATAATCGTGATCCTCCAACCGTCGATCTGCTAAACTGCAAAAATATTGTTGCGTAATACATATGGCAAATCATTTCTTTAAGAAATGATTAAAACCTCACTTTGAAATCTGAAAATCCTGGCAAAACAAGCTATTACAACTTTTAAAAATAAATTGACACAAGAACAGTTAATAGAAATAGCTGTGCGCGGAAAAGAGACAGGACGATGTCTAGAAAAGACTATATATTGTTGGAACATTTTCGAATTTTGGGAATGTTAGAACTTTCGATCGTTTTACCTATATAAAGGTGCGACGGTGCGTCGAAGAGCGCGTTTACAAGTTTTAATACGGAAGAAAATTGGAAGAAAATGGTAGAAGAGAAGAAGTGGAAGCAAAGTGAAGAGGAGTGAAACTTAAAGTGAAGAGAAGTGAAACTAGTGGCCGATTTCATTTTTCCGATCCTCGAGCCATTGTTACCCCAGCTCGTAACAATATTATTGTTTTTTTTCGTAAAGGATTTAAGTAAACAAGCAGGTCATCTGACGGTAAGCAACCAGCGTCGCTCATAAATATCTGCATGACTAAGATGCATTTTCTGGCCCTAGGATAAAGATATGAATAATAGAGGGGGAGAAGGATGTAATAGGGAGAGAAATTGGGTTTCCGGAAATCTGCGATAATAGTACGAAACGCGGTAATATTTACTGTAGTGCAACCACTTAACGCCGACAGTCTGTGGGTGGGGTGATTCCCCGATCAAGCTGAGACAATTTAATATCTACCATTATTTTATTGTAGCTTACAATAATCTTTCCCTACACTTTTTTGTACAAAAAGGTTATTGAAAATTTATATAAAGTATTACTTAATTATAGTTATGTATATGCGTGTTTTACGCTTAGGCCCTTGGGCAGGTAAAATATCTATACTACCCTCATAAAATAAAGTAAGTTTTTACAACTAACATAGTTAACTGCACTCATAGGATAATATTGAAAGATGACCGTCCCTGCATCCTCACCGACCGGTTGTGGTCGTAACTCCTTGCCTGTAGGAACGTAGTATGGCTCCGGGCTAGCTGGGCACCAACTTATATGTTGTATTCTTTCCTCCACCACCTAAATAAAAACCGACTGTTTATTTCCCATACGAACTAATTTTAAAATTTAAAATTAGGTTTTTTCAGATTCGGTTCCAACGATATAAGTGCCTTAACTATTATTTTTTCTTTTTTTATATATATTCACGCCTATCCCTCCGCAGGGGTTGGCAGAGACCACAGAGACACACGAAACGGCTTGTCATTGGTCGCTTTTCGCCCTCGTGAGAATCAGGACGTGACGGGTGGCGAACCACGTCACCGTCATTTTCGACAAATTAGGTAAATTAAATTTGTCTTAGTGAATCCCACGAGCCGCAAGGGAGGATGGAGGTCAGCCCCAGCAAAGCCCTGCATGCTGAGGTAAGGCACCATAGTCCCGGGGGAGCCCGACCCCGGGACGATCGGCACGCTTGCGACTAGGCTCGCCCCTAGCCACGCATCCATTGGCACGGCAGACCGTGGATTGGCGGAGAGGAAGGGAAAGGATAGAGAAGAAAGGAAGGGGCAGGAAAGGAAATGCGGATTGGAAGGGCTTACCAGATTCGGAAGAAACATTTATAAATCCATATAAATATTTATAAATCCATATAAATATTTATTCCGTAGCGAGAATCGAACCCGCGACCATTGACTCCTCGGGCAGAGGGCCCCGCCACTAAGCCAATCGGTCGCCAAACCTTAAGTATTAATATAGCTTTATTTAATTAATGAAATTATATTTCCTATACGATCAGGGAGAGGATATGAAAAAAGTTTTTGTTTAACAAATTTAAGTTTCGATCAGGATTTGAAGCTTAGCTCAGCACTCAGGTATTTTAGTCACTGCGCTTAGCGGCCGCCTAATTATTATTATAACTATGACAGTCAAAAGAGCTTTAATTAAGTTTTTGCTTTCATGGTTTTAATCACGTACCTTTTTTAAATCTTCACCGTAATAACAATATATTTTTAACTTAAAATGGCACACAATCCATGTATATTTTTTATGTTGAAATTACTAACTCAAAACTTGAAGTTAAAACTGCTTTAGTATGGGTAAAATGGAATTAAAAAATATCTTTAAAAAATAGGTATAAGCAAATATTTCTTCCGAATCTAAATATATTCAAAGTGGATTAACTCACCGTTCTGCCACTGGGATCGTATTTTAATAATAAATATTAACCAAAGAAATTGTTAAAGTGTTATTATGAACATAAACTCACTTGACATTCCGACGGCCAACGAGGTGCTTGCTGCGGGCAGTCAAGTTCCTTTGGTAGGGCAAATAAATCTCTTGGTTCTTTTAACTTAGCAGTTGTCCTAAATGTTTTTGTGTCAGTATTAATTTCAAGCTGATTTGTCTTGATATTATTATGAAGAAAGCTAGATATAAATGTTCCTATAACAGAAGAGAGGACGTTAATTTAATATTAATTAACTAATATAGTTTTGTTACATTGAGGTAGACTTTTGACAAGTTTCATAGTGTGATTTTTACCTTTGTTGCATATAGGGAAAAGGGTAGCCTGTAATGTTTTTACTTGTTCTAAATTCGCATTCAGCAGATTGTCTTGCAATACTGGGTCTCTGGTAGGCAGTGTAATGGTAAGAGTTGTGTTGTCTATATATTCTCTTCTTTGTTCTTCTTGCTCAATCATTATGACGTTTTCTTGGACACACTCCAATTGTTTCCACCATAACATTTTTAACGAATTTCATTGAAAAATTTAAATAGATATTGATCCATTTTTGTGTTTATTGCAAAATTCTATCTTATTAAATGGCAATTCCATGGCCGTGATATATATATTTTTGATAACGGCTAAATTTGGGCGGGTTCTCGTGTCAAGCTAGCGGACCGTACGGCGCACGGAATATAACTGAGCTTGTCGTAAGGGTTTAAAATAAGGAATATTCGGAGACGAATGCTTTACCAATGTCAGGTTTCGATCGAAAGCTTATCTGGTGATTGGCGTCATAAGCGAATCAACTTATCGTTTCTATGCAATAATGTTTCCCGGCAACTGATGTACAGTTATTGAAATATGTTAAGAATTTTTTTTAATGTGTACATTTTTAACATTCCCATAAGTTTTAAAACTTAATCAAAGATTAATTTTATATTGATGACTGAGGAATTTATAAGTGAAATTAATTTAAAATTATCTTTGTTTAAAATTTCAAATTTTACCTTTGTTAATTACTTCTGAGATTTCCTTGCAAGTTGTTAAACTTTTAATCGACATTGAAGTTATCAAAAGTCACTTCGTTAACAACTTTAACATTCATGATTCGTTTGTGTGATAAGTATTGAAAAGACAAAATGACTTCCAAACCCGGATGCTACTTCCAAACTTCATCGCTTGTATATCGGGTTGGTGTTAGGGGTTTATTAGTGTGTAATGTATTTTTACGTCTCCTACTACGAGACAAAAGATATATCTGCCTGAAATTATTCTTTATTCTCGGATTAATAATTTCCTAAACAGCTAATAAGAGTGTGCGAAGTAGTATTTAGTTATATTAAAAACTTGTAACTGTTATCTTATAGAATTAAAATGCAGTGATTAGCGCTGAAATTTGATTTTTTTTTCTTGACTGATGTGTCTCATCAATTGCTCTGTATGGTTGTGATCACAGCGTATACACACTGTTATACTGCCTACACGATATATCCTTGTATAGAATACCGTTTCTATGTGACTTTCCCGTTCTGATTGCGATTCACGCTGTCTCAATTTGATCTGATGGACCCGAAGATCCCTAGTAAACCTCACTTGCCAACTAACACTAAGGTGATGTATCTTTTATCATTTAAACGAGGTTCTAGGATTGAAGAGCAGTTTTCTGCATAGACTAATCAATGACTCTAGTCCTCAACTTGAAGGCTTCCTGCTCACGAGTGAACTTTAAAAAACTAAAATCAAAGGCTCGCGCTGCACTAGGAACGACATTCACAAAATAACGAAATATGTAAATGGATAAACAGTAATTACATGGGAATTTTGAATGTTATTCTCAATGAATTTAGTTTTTATGGAAATTATTATACCATATTTCACGTAAACATGAAAATGGTAACATCAGTTTCGTGAAAAAGGTGATTGTACTTCCTAGTAATGCAGGTTAAACTTGTGAAAGGTTCAAACTTCGCCGCGGCCCCGTCCACGGTCGGAAACTTTGATGTATTTATAGAACTACGAATGTACAGATATGTTCGAATAATAATAAAATATAAGGATTTTTTAAACTATTCATATTTAATCGTATTAATGTGTGGTACCTATGTTAATTTTAATAGGTCAATACTAAATTATATAAAACCCGTTAAAACAATTTTCACCGAACCTAACTTTTGAACTTGGCTTTTTTGAGCTTTCTGGATTTAAATACCGATCCAGGTCTCTGTATGAAATTTGTGTATGTATTGTCTTTCGAAATCACTGTCCGAATGCTCCTCCAGTCGTATCGCAAATAATAAGTCCACAAGTTTCAACAGCGCAATTTATACTACTATAAACTAGACCTTTTTTGTCTCATTGGATAAAAAAAGGATATCAACTCTGTATCATGCACACTAGGCACCTACTGTATAAGTTGCGCAGATGAAATTTGTGGAAATTTCTTTATTATATAAATTAAAGTTTAAAGTCTTTTTTATGGAAGAGGTAGACTAACGAATAAGTTGCTCACCTGATGGTAAGTAACCACCGCCACTCAAGGACATTTGCAAGCTCACGGGCACTGTAGCTGCGTTGCCTATTTAAAAGTATTTATGTTGGACATTGGAAGAGGAGATGGAATCAGGAGAAACTATTATATAAGAGAGCGGTGAGAAAGGGGGAAAGATATTGAGTCTCCGTGTCACATCGCTCACCCAAAAAAGTCTCAGAAGTCGGTTTTCTGCGATAGTGTTTTACTTCCCCGGATAAACCAGCCCCTTCATATTCAGTTGTTTTGTGGGTTTACGCCGTAGTTCAACGAAAGTTCAAGAATCAACTACGGCGAAAGAAATAGCGTAACTTTGTGAGTTGCACTTAAGAGTCCGTGTCGAAGATTAGAATTAATCTTCAACATATAAGAGTCAAAATGAAAGGGATAAAGGTATTGTTCTGTTTAGTGGTTTTGTGAGGTCAGCTGTGAAGTTTGTTTTATAATAAAACTTATATTTAAAAATAATATTGCCGTGATTTGGTCTGTAAAGCATTATATGATTACCTTACCTTGATATGTCAAAATAGATCCAAATAATTGAATTTGAAACACCGTAAAAATTTTATTATAGACTACACAAAAGGATCGTCTACGATGTTGCTATCGCTGCTGTGCACGCGAGTGATAGAAATAATTGCTCTATTAATGTATTTTCTGTATTAATAATTTGGTTTATGTGGAGGAAACTTCATATATTAATAAAAATAAAATCATACATTTTGTTTCATAAATGTGAAAAACTATCTGAATAAAGTAATATCTATTTATGATCATACTAATTGAAAATTTACATATCTTAACTATTTTTAATAAATTTCTATATGTTACTACGGTGTTATAAGCGAGATAATATGCAATTGTATCTCTTTGTATATTATCTCTTTTCTGTTCGTTTAGTGATTGTAAAATTCAACATTTCTATTACATAACTGTTTAGATGCACGGTTCAAATGTTTCCTTGACGACGGATCTGTGAAATCGATATTTCCTAAAAACAAAGCATTCCATTTTTCGCTGATTCAAAGGTAAGATCTATAAGCACATATAAATATAGAGATAGAAATGATATTTCATAGTTCTTATAGACAACTTAAATTACGATTTATTAAGTTTTGACGATTTCACATTTGTAGGTTTGTAGAGCATCAAATGTTTATAGTTTCTTTCACAGTTTGCCCTACAAGTTAATTTAATATTTTACAGAAACTTAATACTAAAAATAAACCTAAATAGATATTGAATTTAACATTCAAAGAAATTAATTTTAAATATCACTTTATTTTAATGAAAATATTTCTATCTTTTTAGTGCACAGTTGAAACCAAAGTTTTCACTTTAGAAGATAGATCTTAAAATGAAAGTATACATTTTCAAAGGTTAGTGATGGACAGGGCTTTACTATTGCAAATTAACCGGCTCTGTGGTTGTATATCCGCAGGTCTAGTGAGTTAAAAATCAATCTATAAGATATATTAAATATAGAAGTTTTTAAATTTAGACCAGTTTCCTAACAAATTTGGTGTTTCTTTTCCGGCGTAGAGTGGGGCTTCTATGTTAATTTCCGTGGGTGTCAAGCGAGTCGTAAGGGCTAATTATATCTGTCCGCGTGGCCAAGCAGCATGGCCGTTGTACAGTGAGATTACAGGAGATCATATGTATCCAATTATATGAACAGCGGATCGGCTGCCGTCCGCTCCCAACAGCGGATGGGTCCGCGCGGCCGTCCGCGTTTGCGGGTCAGAGTTGCGAAATGCGCACAGGTACGAACCTGTTTAGTACCGTCCCGTGGCCGCTTCACATAATATGCAAAGCGGTGGAGACGCGCCGCTTCACCTCTTTATGCCCTAAGGGAGTAAATACAACTAGGTTGACAGCAGTGTCTACAGGGTTAAAAACCAATATGTGATCACTAATGTACGCACCCCTTAAATTTTGTGAGGGACTTTCGTCCAGCAGTGGACTGTTACGGCTATTACGATGACAATGATTATGATAATAACATATTGCGGGTAAGAATAATCGTAGGATAGGTGTGTGGCACGGGCGTGTCGTAGCGAGTTGCCCTACTATTTACATCCCTATTTTAGGGAAAACAACGCACGCATCTCCAGTGTCCTCCATGATAGAAAAGGATATTATAGTTCTTTTTTTTAATTTTTGCTTTCGTTGGGGCTAATATTAGTAACAGCTGAATAGGTTCTGATGAACTTATTTTTTTTATAAAAACTTTAGGGATAATAGCGAGTAATGCGTGCTTATAACATTAACACATTTAAACCGTATTTCGTGTGACGGACGGACGTAAGGACGTGGCGACTAGTAAGGGCGCCAGGGGTGATTGGCCCGACCGCCGTCCTGGCACGGGTTGGCGCGGATCGATCCCGGATCCAGCCACCTATGTACTCGTGACACCTATCAATGAATTTTGTACTACGCTCTTACGCAATATAGTTTGAATTGAATATAAAACTGTTTTGTTATGTAAAGCAGATTTCACAGTATGAACTACAAATAAAATTGATTTTAAATGTTTTGACGACACATGAAGTTATTAACAAAAAAATAAATAAATAACTTCTCTAGTAAATGTTATTTATTTACCAATTGTTTTCCTATAAATGGTTACATTAGCTTATTTTCACACTTAATTAAAACAGAACCCTGTAATCGCGCTTCTGATTGCTAAAAATATTTTACTGACGTCATATTCATGATATGTTAGCATTCATGTTATCATTGTACGGTACCTTTAAAATGATAATATTAATGCCAGAACTTTTCAGGTCGCGTGTTATTAGGAATGGTTGCATGGTTGCATTTAAAATTATACTCCTTTTCTTGATTATTATTAATTATTGCAAGATACACGTAAGAAGTAAGTTGTAAAGCGCTGCACATGGAACGGAATGTGTTAATATTAAATTTTCTCATACGATTAATATTAAAATTTATAGGATTTTTTTTATGAAAGTGCTAGGCTCGTAGGTCACATAGGTATTATTAGTAATCACTGCAATATTATTCAAGCAAATAAAATAATAAATTCGTTACTAGAAGTGATTCTTTGTCTTAAGGTTAAAGTATTGCATTAATTTATTGCCTTTATTTTACGAAAGCAGGTAAAATCGGTAGACAATGTCTTAAGCAATTCTCTGCCAGTCAGCCACAATGCGTATAACGTATGTTTCAATTTATGGAGAATGCAAAACTTATAAACTAAACAATATTAGTGGAAATGTAAGTGTAGCTATTTTTTTTAATTGCCTACTGATTTTATGTTTCCAGGTAAATAGAAATATTGAACATGGGTCGTAAAGTCGTAGTGGCTGTTTGCACGTTGAACCAGTGGGCGCTTGACTTTGAGGGCAATTTGAGCAGAATCTTGCAGTCCATACAAGAAGCTAAAGAGTTGGGAGCTCTTTATCGGACTGGTCCAGAGTTAGAAATATGGTAAGACAATTTAAAAAGTTAGAGCAAGACCTCCTAATTTCCAGATTGGGGGTCGCAGATTGATTTTTAGCACGCAGGTAGACGTTGGTGTCAATCTACTGATATTTGCTTCTAAAGTCGTCACGTATAACAATCGCAGAAATGGTGTGGTTCTATTCTGTGCTAGAAAACCCATATAGCAATTAGATTGTAGTAATCATCATCTACTCTCATAGGTCCATTTGAAAGAGTAAACATATGGGCCTATTTTAAACTTATAGATAGGTCTTGCCCATAGTTACTACGTGAGGCTAATGGATTGGAATTGGCATTCACCACTGGGCTGTGACAATTTGTGTCTAGCGTTGATGAGCGAAATCCAGTTGAGATTGGTAGTCGTCTTGCATCATTAATTATCTTAATGTCTGTTAATTCCCTTACTTTAATATTTCCAGTGGCTACAGTTGCGAGGATCACTTCCACGAACCAGACACATACCTTCACAGCTGGCAGGTCCTAGCTGACTTACTCAAGTCTCCAACTTGTAAAGACATGTTGATAGATGTTGGAATGCCAGTTCAGCACAGGAATGTCTCTTACAATTGTCGAGTTGCATTTTTCAATAAGAAGCTTTTATTAATAAGACCAAAGATGATACTGTGTGAAGATGGAAACTATAGAGAAACTCGATGGTTTTCTTGTTGGACAAAGGTAAGCTAATTCACCATCAGATAGATTGTGAATGTAATGATTGTAGTTACAATACCGATGAAATGATATACTTACTAAAAATGTAGCATATAATTGAATCGTGTATTTTTATTCATCTGTGATTTTATAAACCTTTTGCTATCTTAGCCAATAAAACAAGCGCATTTGTTTCCAAATATACTAATTTAATATTTATCAACCCACCTTACTGTACCGTTTAGAATGTACATACATGACAACATCATCAATAGTGTCTCATTCAAGAGTAGGTGTCAAATTAAATTTTAATCGATTCGATGTGATGTTGAGTCGATGTTAGACTCTCTTTTACCAAAATTATAAGGTAATTATCAGTTGTCTTTTTTTTTAGTTTTGTAGTGATAATAAAGATTTTTGCCTATATATCTATTATAATGATCATTTTTAAGGAAAGACAAGTGGAAGATTATTATTTACCAAGGATGATAACAGCTATAACTAATCAAACAACTGTGCCAATTGGAGATGCGGTTATTGCAACGAAAGACACATGTATTGGATTTGAAATTTGTGAGGAATTATGGAATCCACAAAGGTAATTTACAGATATGTATTATAAAACGCGCTATACGTAAATTAAAAGTTTATAATAGAATTGTAAATAAATATACAGTAATATATGAACCTAACGATATAACAGAATAATACTACATATTACTATTACACACAACATGGTCTATAGTGATAGAGCCACGCTGTAGACGAATACTTTGTCAAGAATGGCATAATGTCTTTAGCATGAATGGGCGGGCTCGCTAGGGGAAGTACCATAATCCCACAGATAACCGGCAAGTGAATGGGTAGCTTAACAACCGCGCGTACGGTAAGAGGCTGAGTTCCGGAGGTCCCAACCTTCAAGATTAGCAGACTTATCAGGTCTTGTTTATTATTCCAAACTTATATTATTTTGAATGATTAAATAAAATCGAATGTATTAGTTATTTCCTGCAGTTGCAGGACATCAAAAATTTGGTTAAGACTCATTTGAGTGTTCCCCTCCACGGAAATCTTTAGTAAAAGGCGAAAGATTTATACGTTTTGAAGGGAAACCAGAGTTACTGTATTAATGTCAGAGTGTAACTATATTTGGCTGAGATACGCAAAATCACAACACGCTTAATTTTGATGCAACGCCATCTAGTTACGCAAATAGAATAATATCATAACATTTTTAATAAATGTCAGCTATCATTGCAAGCATTTCCAACTCTACGGTTAGGTGGCGCTAAATAACTATTGTGATAGTCAATAAACTTGACATTTTTATTTCAGTCGGCACGTCCCGCTAAGTTTGGATGGTGTAGAAATAATTTCAAATGGTTCAGGTAGCTACATGGAACTCCGAAAATCGTACGTCACAGTTGATTTAGTAAAGAATGCCACATTTAAAAGTGGAGGTGCATACTTATTTAGTAATCTGCGAGGGTGCGATGGTCAAAGAATTTATTTTAATGGATGCTCTTGTGTCGCTGTCAACGGTAAAATTGTAAGCAGAGGGTTGCAATTCGCTCTACATGATGTCGTGAGTATACGATAATATTTTATATAAATATATTTATAATTATGAACTCATTTTAAAGAATTTATAGTTAATAATTGTCTGTAAATTACTCTAAACATATTTAAGAAGAAAGGGGTACACAACTCAATAAATTATGAATATTTTTCAATATGTTTTTCGAGAAATGCTATTATGGTCATTGTTTGTCTTGCGCTTGGTGAAAGATAGATGGCGCTTATCGCTTAGGATATAACTTGACCTCCAAACCAAAAGTTTATATATTAGTTTTATTAAATCTTACATGATATTTTTCTGAAAATAAATTTAATTATAATATATTTAAATTAAATATTTCGTGAATTTATATTCAAATAATTTACAGAATAATTAGTTTTAAGCTAACTAAACGGAATAGATTTAATAGTTTTTTATACATTTTATTATAAAATATAATTTTTATATTAAAAGATTGTTTCTTATCATTTTAAATAATGTTTTTTAAACTATATTTTTGCAAATTTTTCCTTATTTGGAAATAATTTATAAAATTTTAGCACAACACTTAATTTTTCCATGTATACTTATTAATATAAAAACCTGTTTTAATCCTTAAAACTTAAACGATAACAATAAAAAAATTTAATTATTTAAATTTGAAAAAATCTAAATAATGCAATAATTGTTGCTTCCCTTGCATTAATTCACAACAAGCTAAAAATTTACAGGCACGTAGGGGATACCACTCTAATGAAATGCAAAACATTTTATACAAGAATTTTTTGGCCAAACGATTAATTTTATGACAAAAATAGCACAGACTAAAATTTTAGATTAGGTAATTATCTACTAAAATTCTCGTAATCCTTTTTTCTCTAAGATTTACCATTTCTGAGAGTTTTAGCCATTAGAAAGTTAGCTGGAGCTGAATTCTTCTTCGATCGTCCTTTTCAATATCCCTGATGAATTTCAATTATGAATTTGACAACTGTTTTTTTTTCAAATTCATAATTGAAATTCCGCGGAACACTAATAGGATTTTTCAAGTATTAAATATATTTATAAAAAAAGTTGTGATCTAAGAATTCATAAAATGTACCTAGGTAATGAAACTTAATTGTAACCAAATTATGAAAGCTTTATTAATAAACCATAATAAAATAAACAAAAACTTTAAGTACATCAAACCTTTATACAACGGATTATACATTCCTAGCCGCTTATCCAATGCTAATGGCCAGTGTGTACAGTATGTGACGAAAGTTTTTATAACTTTTCACGTATTGTTATGAATTACGTTTCAATACATCTTAAAATATAACTTAACGTGATGAGCACTTACTCATATATATATACCAAACTTATCTGCGTACCACCGACATTTTCTCGCGAATTTCTCGCAGATCCTTAGCGATCGCTGGTCATAATGACTTACATTATAAAAACAACGAACATTAAATATTATTTTCAGGAAGTAATAACAGCAACAATAGATTTGGAAGACATACGTTCATATAGAACACAAATTCGCTCACGGTCACACTTGGCGGCTTCAAACCCGCCGTTTCCACGAGTAAACGTTGACTTCGCACTTTCGGATGACGACGACATACATTTGACTATCAGCTCACCCATTGAATGGAAATATTTGACGCCTGAAGAAGAAATTGAACTTGGTACGTTTTAGAAATGTGGAATAATTTACCACCTTCGGTGTTCCTACATGATTATGACATGCGGACATTCGCAACGCATCTGCGACGCCTCCGGCGTTGCGTATGTTTATGGGTAGCGGTGATCGCTTACCAAATGGTATTAAAAATCAGGGCTGCCCCGCCTCTGAGACGGGGGCGCCCCTGTTTGTTTAATGAACGCACAAACCTCCAAGACAATATTTACGTCTATGGTTAAAGTTTACATTATTTCAATTGATCCAATGTATGCGTCCAGGATAATAGTTTACATTATTATGAGCACTACGTATTAAATCAAAAGAATGTCGGCTGTCGTCGCAATGTTGCTTTTATTCGATTGGCAGGTGCGTTCGAAAATCATTATGTCCTAGTTTACGAATGACTTAAAGTAGTTATTACAAAAGTCGATATAAGTCGATAGATTTATTTTGTCGCTAAAGTCATACAAAGTTTCCCTAATGTAAGAGTTAAACGAAAATAAGTAATTATTTTATATATTTACAACAAAAAAGGTAGGTACGGTCCTGAAAAAATAAAACTTTCGCTTATTAAATCTCTTTGCAATATGTACTGTTTGTCTCATATTGATTTATTTTATAATTGCTAATAGAGACACACAGATAAATTGTGTATTTCGCCGTCGATGGTGGTTCGAAGTAGAATGAATTATGGCTTTTATACACGAAATAGAAAGAAGAAGAAAAGAGAAGGCAAACAAAGACAATATACCGTGAACAAAGAATTTAAAAGTTGATTTGCTTCAGCATAGCAATATCTTTTTTAACAAATAAATGAAATTACTGCAACACAATTTTTAAAATACAGCTCAACATTCAAACTACATATTTATATGAATTTTAGATAATTCTAAATTATTTATTTTACATAAATTAAAATTATTTTATATACACCCACATTATCCTTACTTAATCTGCTAACAGGTGGTGCCAAAATACATATAAAACTAGTTTTGTTTATTGCATAAAATAATTAAATAATGATATTAATTGTAATATTATATTTAATTATAACATGTATATTTACAGGTCCGGCTTGTTGGCTGTGGGATTATCTCCGTCGGTCAGGCCAGGGTGGGTTTTTCCTGCCGCTCAGTGGCGGCGTTGATTCCACAAGCACCGCCTGTATAGTGTTCTCCATGTGCACGCAGATATGCGACGCTGTGCAGAAAGGGGGTAAGTCCAACTATTGCGAGTGTGAATCTAATAATAACAATTTCGTCGCCCACGGCCGAAATTCCTTATTTGAACCAAATGCATTACACATTTAACTTTTTGCAGAACAAGTGTAGTTAAGTACTACACTTGTTCTCCATATGACCTTTAACGTTGCCAATTTTCACATTCCTCCGTGCACGCAATGTGCTTAAGTAGGGGTACAATTAATTTTTTCACGTATGAATATACAGGCAGATCTGTTTTTGTGCCGTAAATAAATAAAAAAACCGCACAAAAAATATTTGGAAATGTCATAAATACTAATAACATTTTATTTTAGAGGTCATATTAAAAAACAATTTATGCAGTGGAGAACAACCGCGTGAAAAAGTCGCATTTAAAAATACGGCAAAGATTTACGAAATACATTGGAAAGAGCTTCCAAATTAAAATAAATAATTAAATTATATATTGTATGTATTGACAATTTAAAATATACATTAAAAAACATTTAATTTCTCATTGTATAAATGGAGAAATTTTCAAAATGCGCATACTTAATTTATTGCTACTCATCGTAATCCAAAACGCGCATTTTCTTGTGATGAATCTATTTCGTCACTTGAAGACACAATATCAATTGATTTATTTTTTGTGAATTCAAATGAATGAATGAGTACATAACCAAATTTCTTTCTGGAATTTCAATATATTAGATATATTTTAATATATTCACGCCTATCCCCCGCAGGGGTTTGCAGAGGCCACAGAGCTCCATCCGCTACCATTCATCGCGGCGAAACGGCTCTTCATTAGTCGCTTTTCGCCCTCGTGAGAATCAGGACGTGACGGGTGGCGAACCACTTCGCCGTCATTTTTCAACAAACTAGGTATATTAATTCGTCTTAGTGAACCCCACGAACCGCAAGGGAGAATGGAAGTCAGCCCCAGCAGAGCCCTGCATGCTGAGATAAGGCACCATAGTACCCCGGGGAGCCCGATCCCGGGACGGTCGGTGTGGATTGGCGGAGAGGAAGGGAAAGGATAGAGAATAAAGGAAAGGGCAGGAACGGAAATGCGGATTGGGGGAGTTACAGACTCCCCCAATCCGCATTTCCGTTCCTGTATAAATACTTATAAATCCATACATATATTTATTCCGATGCGGGGATCGAACCCGTGACCATTGACTCCGCGGGCGGAGTGCCACTGAGCCAATCGGTCACGAAGAGCCAAGTCAAGCAGTCAATTATTTTTTTTGGTGAGCCAACAAAATAATTGTAACCGTTTTCTTCTTTTGTTTTATATTTAATACTTTATTTTAACAATTTCAGAAAGCCAAGTGTTGTATGACGTACGCAAAATACTCTGTCAGTCGGATTACACGCCGTCTGATCCCATGGAATTGTGTAATAGACTGTTGGTCACATGTTACATGGCCTCGGAGAATTCAAGCCAGGAAACTAAACAACGTGCTATGCAGGTAACTAATTATTCGTCATTTATTTTTATAATATTTATATTAATAAGCAACTACAACATCAAAACAAAAAATCGATTGCAGTAATTAATGTGTGTGATGTGGAGTAAAAAGTCACGGGACAAAAAATGAGAAAGGGATGCTTAGATGGTTTGCGCACATAAAGAGGATGGATGAAAGACGATTGGCAAAAGAAATCTACGTGCATCTGCACGTGGATCGAAAGGTCGATAGGGGAAGACCAAGGAAATGTTTTCCTTGGTCTTCCCCTATCCAACCAACCAACCTTGACCAAATTGCCAAAGTTTTGGCCAGGAAAGGCTAGGTCAAGAGTACCCCTGACTGGCGGGCTTTTGAGGAGACTAATGACTGTGGAATGGAGGAAGCAAGGAAAGTATCTTGTCGTAGATCTTAGCTAAGTAAAGATTCTGATTGTTCACATAGTAATAGATTTCAGAAAAGTAACGCCTGACTTTATTAATCACGTTATTTTTTTTTATGTTAGAAATTTCAAATTGACTTATTACAGTGTGCAACCATACAAGTACGGTGATCCAGGGTTTCTTCTTATAAATTAAAAGATAAATTAGATAAAACTCTTCCAAATGATATTGATTTATTTTCATTGTTTGAAATCATATGTACATGTATACCTCACACTTTATCATATTATTTACTTGTGCAATGAAGGGCGATATGTTATACGAGAGACGTCTGTCGCCTAATGAAAATTCATGCGAAAAACAATTAACTTCTTTACGTTATAAATTTTAAAATTACGAATGTAAAAAAATTAATATAATAAAAATTGTTTTATTATATTCAAATAAAAAGTTTTTATTTGAATATAATAAAACTTTTTTATTATAGTTTGTATCTATATAATATCTGCTCTCTGAATTTTCAGCTGTCCAGTGAAATCGGCAGTTATCACTTCCCCATAGTGATAGATGCGGCAGTCAGTGCAGTGATCGGCATATTCACAGCGGCGACCGGCCTCGTTCCGAAGTTCAGAAGTAAAGGCGGCTGTCCGCGACAGAATCTTGCACTGCAGAATATACAGGTGCAAACACTGTCGTTGTCAATATCAATACTAAAATAACTTAATATCAATATCAATAACTTAATATCAATTAAAAAAATAATAATGTAACATTCGGAATATTTTTTGCGGTGCTCCAGGCTCGCTTACGAATGGTACTGTCGTATTTGTTCGCGCAACTGATGCTGTGGGTACGGGGTCGGCCGGGCGGTTTGCTTGTCCTGGGATCATCCAACGTGGACGAGGCGCTGAGAGGCTACATGACCAAATATGACTGCTCCAGTGCTGATGTCAACCCCATTGGGGGCATATCGAAGACTGATTTGAAGGCTTTCTTGCAGTATGCGAAAAACAGGTAAGGATTTTTTGAGGATTTTTTATGAGATAGGAAGGCTAACGAGCAGGTGTGTCACCTAACGGAAAGCAATCGACGTCGTTCACAGACATCCGCAGTGGCATAGATTTGTTTTATTGGTACTTTTCCGTGAGCAGGGCGCCAGCGAAAAATCGCCAAACCTAACCTTTTTCCCCCACGTAACAAAACCTAACTTAACCTAATAAGTTTTTATCATTTTTAAAACAAAAATTAAGATGGAAGAAAAAAGGAAAACGTGCTTTGCTTGAATTAATTCAGAGAATAGAGCACATGTCCCCAAACGAACATTTCTTGTATGGTTGTAAGAAATTTGGTGGAATTCTATGTTATGTGGACAGTTAGAACTTTTACTTAGCTAATCCGTGACAAGCAAACAACAACAGAAAAATAATAATGTGTGTTGTCTACTGGAAGAAGTGAATTTACGAAGAACTATTCAAACTAAATCTTATCGAAAAATGGCCTTCAGCAACTCACCACCTCCTAACCACTATCAACAACACCAAACACACACTACCACTTTTCCATGCATCTTGCACTGCACTTTTCCATTTTTGCAGATGACACGTGTTGCCCCTCAACACGAGGTATAGTAGATTCTACGGAAGATAACCGTTAAGTTAAGAATTCTACATTATTTTGGGGTTTTTCGCTTATTATCTAAGTATATCGCGTATTTTCTAAGTAGGGGAAAAAAGAAATTTGGCGGAATTTTACATTATTTGACAATTTTTAGCTTGCGCCTGGCTAATGGTAAAATACTGATTAAATTCTAATGAACACAAATATAAATCCATTTACTTTTAGAAAATCAAACTTGTGCCATTAATTGAGACGCAGTGGTGATGTGTTAACTTTCTGAACCAAGGTTCGTGGGTTTGAATTTCACACCAAGATAAATATTTGTAAGGCTCACATCTCGTTTCTTATGTGTATTTTAATGGTACATAGAGAATTCTAGACTGGAGCTATTATTGTGAAGGGTTTTATTTATTTAAGCGTTATTTTTATTATAAATTTTGCCTACTATAGCAAAAAGTAAAAATAATGAGTCGAAAGCCCGTTGGTAACTATTTTACTTAAAGCCATTATAAATATAAAAGAGGATCTAATCGAGGTTTTACCTGTGATATTCTATAAGGTGATCAATGTATATATTTTATCAGCCTTTAATGGACATGGTCTCTCAAAGCGCACCACACCTATAAATACTACTGTGTCCACAGATTCTTCCTGCCGTCACTATCAGAAATACTGCAAGCTCCTCCTACGGCTGAATTGGAACCGCTGGCTGATGGTCAGATCACACAAACAGACGAGCAAGACATGGGTATGACGTACGCTGAGCTTTCAGAGTTCGGTACGCTAAGGAAGACCCACCACTGTGGACCGTACAGCATGTTCCAGAAGCTCGTTCACAAGTGGAGTAACAAATGCACGCCTCAACAGGTATTTCTATATTATTAATTCTAAAATAACTTTATTGTGGCTCAAAAAAAACATTATCTTTTCTCTTCTCTTTTCCGTCACTTTAAATCGCAATGTACATGACTAATATGATGACGCCATTACTATGATTCACGAAATAAATGTCAGTATTGATACATTGACATTCACTTATATTCAATTACAGTTTCTCTTGTATTACAAAAGCAAAACTTTGTTTCAGTACTTCGATGTGTTTTTTCCTCTGAGGTTTCGTGTGCTTTCGTTTTCGTCGACGAAGTATTATACTTCGTGATAAGAAGACGAAAGATTAAGTTTCATTTTTTTCATTAAGTACACCAGTTGTGCGAAGCCGGGGCGGGCAGCTAGTTGATTTATATAGGGGCCAATATTTGTTTGTTTATGCAGGTTGCAGAAAAGGTGAAGCATTTCTTCCGGTGCTATGCGATCAACCGTCACAAGATGACTGTGTTAACACCGTCGTACCACGCGGAGACTTATAGTCCCGACGACAATCGATTCGACCATCGACCCTTCCTCTACCGAGTGCATTGGAATTGGCAGTTCAAAGCTATCGATGATGCGGTCAGTGTTTTGTGATTTCTTTTTGTTATTTAAGTTTTTGCTGGCTCCGCCAAACATAGAATCGGTCTACCCCAGTACTTCCCGTAGCTGGCGTACGAGAGCTTATTACAAGTAGATGTGCAGCAGCAACTCCATTCATCCATAACTTACGTACCACTTGTCGATGTAGAAATTTCCATCTACTTCAATGCTCTACCTTTGCTTTTTTTATTTCTATAATTATTTTATAGCAAAAATAAGTGGGTTACTTGGTTATCACCGTCCATAGATGTCCACAACGCCGGAGTCGTCCCAAATGCGCTGCCGGCCTGTTGCGATCACATATGCTTATCTCTTGAATTTTTTGTTCAACCCCGTCTATCCAAGTAATGAAAACCAATTTGTGATTCTTAATCCTTCATTTCATTTATAACGGAGGTTCATGTCCAGCCATATATATATATATATATATATATATATATATATATATATATATATATATATATATATGTATATGTATATATATATATATATATATATGTATATGTATATGTATATGTATATGTATATGTATATGTATATGTATATATATATATATATATATATATATATATATATATATATATATATATATATATATATATATATATATATATATATATATATATATATATATATATATATATATATATATATATATATATATATATATTTACATACATATACAATTGTAATAATATTCAAAACAAATTTGTATCTTTGATTTCCAGGTCGCTCAAATGACGAAAGGCAGGCGAAGTAGCAGCATTGATCGGCCTCAGCTTAAGCACGATCCTATTGGCAGCAACAGTTCCATCGCTTCTCTCTCAGCTCCCTTCAATATGCGTAGAGATAGGAAAGGGGTACTCATCTAAGAAGAAAATATTTTTCGGCGTCGACGGTGGTTCGAATTAGAATGTATCTCCCCGAGTGAATTTCGCCTTTTATGCACTGAATCGAGAAGGCAAACAGAGACAATATACAGTGAACAAAGAATTAAGCTATATGTAACCCTGCCTTTACAGTACGAAAAGCGTTAACATAGAAAATGTTGTGACGTGGCAAGACTACCACTATTAATAAATCGTTACGATACATAGTTGTTCTTTTTCTAATTAAATAATCTATTTCAATAATTACATACTATAGTTTGTATGCTGCGTCGCTATAATTTATCTTGAGCCACTGGCATATTCTGTTTGGCATATATTGGAGCTTGCTATTGTCACATATAGTAAGTAGGATAAATAAAAATTAATAAGTGAAATGTTGTGTGTTAAAATAATTGTAAAGTGTTATATAAAAGATATTTCTTCAGAGCTTGCAGTCTAGTTGAAAGTTCTTTAGAAATGTACTATCGATGCGATCAAATTAATATAAGAAATCTTATTTTCTACTATAATTGTACTAGAATAAGAATTTTTAGGGCAAGGTTATCAAATTAATTAAGCTTAAATTAGTTATAGCTGAATATTAAGAACCAATTTGCGTTGATTTGTTGCCATCCTTGCCTGCTTCAATGCCTGTATAGGATATAAGTTTGACAGAATCGTATGTGGAAATAAGAGTAATTCCTGTTAATATTATTGTTTGTTCGTATAAACATTTTGGGTATTTAGTAAATTTTTGGTTGTATCTACTCCATCCTGTCTATTTGTTGTAAAAAGGGGGATGAAATTAATTGAAAATAGTTATCAGAATGCTTTTGAAGCTGCGTCTCTATCTGTTCAAGAGAGATACAGTTTTCGTTTGTAAAATATGTTGTTAACTGTTGGTTTGTGCCATAATTAACACATTCTATTTCATCGAACCTCCGTTGCGATATATATGTGCGATAAATAAGTGTTTAAAAATAATATAGGTGCATCATTGTAGTCGATTAAGTACTTTTAAATGTAATTAAATTCTAAATATATGTTTAAAATATTAATAAAGAGAAATACGTATGTATGAGGGAAAAAGGTAGTAAGACAATGCTCATCTGCATCCTGAATCAATCAATATTGTACACGTAAGGCACTCAGCGATATTTGTGTATAAAACAATTACAGGCTGCTTAGTTCTATATTCTAGGGTGCGTTATTTACGTGCTTTGATGCCTGCGTATTTATAATGGGTGTCCGGTGACAGAATTAGGTTTTCAACTTTACTACTTTCAAACAAGAAATATTCGACCTATAACCTAATATATATATGGTCGAATAATCCTTGTTTGAAACTGCTAGTTTCAACTAACAATTATTTGACCATATTTAAAGTTGAAAACCTAATTCTGTCACCGAACTTCCTAGGTAAAGGGCTCTAGTAAAATGTTTATATTTTGCTGTAAAATGTGTCTCCATTTTTTTGGCAATTGTGTGAGCCAAAGCATTCTTGTATTCTTGTAGCCAAAGTACTTTGGTATTTTGTACACGCTCACGTAAAACATTTGACAATAAACCTTTAAAAAGGATTGACATAAATTTAAAAAAAATAGTGTGAAATGTTGTGCACAAGTAAAGTTTATTATTTTTTTAATCTTATTATATTTTTTGGATTTTTAGAATTATGAATATACTCCTAATGTTTTTGAGTGATAGTACAATTATGTAATAATGAAATATAAGTTGGAATTGTTTTATTATTTTTGCGACGAAATAAATACACTTGTTTATAGTTTTTGTTTTATTCTTGGACGATACGTATTTTTTTTTGAAGGAAATATTGTTACGTCTGTATTTTTGTTTTTCTGACATCACACAAACCTTGACCGCACCATCCGAATGGGAATTGCTATCCCTAAAGCGTATATATTCTATGTGCAGATAAATTATTGTGAACCGTATTGTTATATGGATTCGAATGTCGTTATCATTGATTAACATTCTTTAAATACAGTTCCAACCATGGTCGTGTAACAACGTATTGGGGGTACGTAGGCTTAATGATTGCGCTATTTTTTTTCATTTACGGCCGCCAGAGGCATGACGATAGATTGGTGTGCAACGAAGACAGGATAGCATTCTGTCTCTTTCTATGATACGTAACGCATGCATAGTAAACCCTCATAACACTTGAATTTATTTCGTATTGCGTAAATGCCATTGAATAAATAGATGATGTAAAAAATAGTACCCAGCTCGTATTGTTTTATTCGCATATCGCTTGTCATTGAACCGACGTGCGCCCATCGATAGCAGCGACGTACCCGCCGTACCCGCCGTACGTCGTTGACGCGCAAGAAAATTTATGACACGATTGTACTAACCTCACCACTGAAATTGGCTTCGTTCCAAGATTTTGTACAAGACCGTGGTTCCAATACGTGCATCCCTTTGATGGAGCATTAAGCAGCTTATTATTATTAATTATTGTAAACCGCTTCTAGATTGCCACGAGCGCGAGTGAGCCGGACTACAGCGATCGCTGTGGTCTAGAATCTGCGAGGTGGTATTAACTGTTCGGATAGAGTGCAGTTTTATTGAAAATTGCACGGTAGGAGCGAAGCTTTCATACTTCTTGCTTGCTTCTTAAATTCACTAAAGAGGTCTGCTTGTGCTCACTTTAAACTTATTACGGCTGTAGAAGTAGTTAGCATTTTTCCGTACACTAAATTGCCTATCGTACTGTTGAGGTTGAGTTGCACCCCTCACTATTTGTACCATACAACCTCCAGAGCTACATGGCTCAATGCATTATATAGGATGACCACTGGCAGAATTTGGTTTTCAAACATAAATAATAAAATATCTACAAAGTATATAAATAAAATTGAATAACATAAAAGTTTATGGTGAAAGGAAGAGCGGGTTTTATTATAAAATGTTGACCGCCATGACGGGTACACTCTTGAAATCTAGCCATAGTATTCTGTCCAACGTTAGTGATGTCTGGATACCGTTAGCCTCGCGAACGATGTTGTGATGCGCAGAAAAAAGTCCATAAGGGTGAGATTACACGCCCCACTCTTGCACTATTCTCCAGCGCTCATGATTAACACTCACCTTGTGCCGGTCTAGTTGAGGAATTATTGAATTATCTATTTCCTCTTTTAACAAATAGCCACAATTTTCTATTTTTACATTACATTACATTTTACATACATACTACTGCACACTCACTCTAAATACTTGTAATATTAATATATTTATTGCAATGCGGGAAACAAATTTGCGACTTTTGATTTCGAAGACGGTAACTTTTACACTGAGCTAGTTAGGTCGTCATTAGACACAATATAGAAACAAAATTATTTTGCTAAATAACTTTAATAATTGTATCTAAATTACATGATTCAGGAAAATTCACTAGTTAAGGTAATTGAACCGGTCTGCATCCATTTACATTTTACCTGAAAGATAAAATTTAACATGAAAACAAATATTTAGTAAGGAAACACCTGCCAAGGAACTGCCAAAATCATTATTTTTTACAGGTTATTAGGAATATTCTCTAAATTATTTCCTATCACAAACATTTTTGAAATACGTTCATTGGTTATTCGAATCTACCATTTGAGTCAGGTAATTTCTTATTTCTTTATAAGGAAAAAATCATATTTTTAAACTGAAATTATGTTTATAACAATCTGTTGCTACAATACATCTTTACTCAGGCGTTTATGAAAAATATCTGTACATCGTTTGGTACCCTTACAATTCAATATTTAAGTCTTGACTTAATAAGGAAGGTCATATAAAGTCACGATTAAAATATTGAATTGTAAGGGTACCAAACGATGCACAAATATTTTTCATATATTATATATTATACATATTTTATATCTTTGTATATTTATACATATGTATATATCTTTAAGGGCTGAGTTAGATTTTTTAGTCGTCCTAGTGGTCAAAATTTGATAGTAATTCATTAAAGTTTAAGTTTACAAATGATGATACATCCATACATAAATACACACATTATATATAAATATTATTTATTATTCGGCTTTCCTTCATATGAACTTTAAGATGCTTAATCTCACACTACGTACCTTTAGTGCTTAGAAAGGAGTAAAAAGTTTTTTCTTTACGTAATCATATATAGAATACCTTTAGATATATATCTAACTTAACATAACAATGATTGAAAAAAAAAATGGTTGAAGATGGCCTACAAATCGAGAAGAATACCTGAGAGTGAGTTCTTAGCAGCTACGTCACCGTTTCTCTCAACCTTAGTACGTAATGATAGTGGAAGCTTGACTGTTAACTTTGACGTTTGACAAATGATTTTTATTTATATTTCAAAAATTTATAATTTGTATTGCATTACACATCTTTATTCGTAATTTTTATCTACTGCATGATTGTGTATTGTATTTCCTATTTAAAAACAGTGGAAAATTAAAAAAAAATAGGAGCAATTTACTGTATAAGAGTGAGTATAAGTTTTTTCTGCCGCCCGGAGATGTTTCCCGCATTGGGCATAGGGCCTACACCAAAACGAATATATTATTAAAGAAAGTTTATAAAGATTTTTTTACTCCTTTCCCTCCACTAGTATATAAAATAATTTACATGTATATGAATAAAATGCAGAGTACATTTTATTCATATAATTGTAAACTTATTTACAATAAAGTATTAAATATACTATATTATTAGTATATTTAATACTTATACTAACCTTGCAACATATCACCCCAGGTTGTCATCATATCTTTTCCCATATTAGACATATCCTTCATAAAACCCCCCCCTGAACTTGAGTTTTCCGCTGAAAACACATCACATTATATATTACTCAAAATAGTCTTTAAATAAATAATCTGATCTAAATTTTATTTATAAATAAGAATGATTTTTTAAAAGATTTAGTGATGGCCTACAAAGTTTATGGTCTAAAAAGTTAATGTTACGGCTTCTGGAGTCCATGGTCGCGGGTTCGACTTGGCAAAGCATAATAATAAATATGCAAATAAAAGGTTCTATGTGAAAATGTGTTTTCGAGAAAAGAAAATATAAAAGATGGTCTACGCCGCTGCCTATGGTGGGTAAACCTATGGTGTTGTGAATATCTAAGAATGAATAAATAAGTGGCGTTGATTGCTTTTCATCAGGTTGCTCCTTTGCCTCTCTATTCCATTAAAAATACGATACCCATGGGAAAGAGATTTTAAGTTAAATGAAATGGGAAAAATGATTTGTATACTTATATTAATATAATAACTAATTATAAAAAAATACATGTGGTAATAAAAAATTGAGGTTAAATATCTACAGTAAAATTAGTTATTCTTATAAATGTAATATACTTACAATCAGCAGGCATAGCGGTCTGTAAAAAATTATATTCATTTAATTTTCTGAATAATTCAATCAATTGTATGTTTACGGCACCGATTGGTGAATTTTGCCAATGTTAAGTTACAATAGTTATAGGAGTAACGAAATGCACAATAATTTACATGTTCAACCGTTACTTTTTGAAAGTTCATACAGATAAGTAGATAGTTTCTGGAAGTTATTAATTAATAAGTTGCGATGAAAAGAGTAACAAATAACTGTTTGTTCTAGGATCGGTTTTATTTATAATGAGGAAACAAATTTTTAGATTTGCAAATTTATTTCCGGACAAAACATCTCAAGTAAAAAGATGTATTCATAATTGAATGCATCTTTTATTTTTGATTTATAAAATCATTTATATAAGCCGTAACGAGAATAATGAAATGACCACTTACCAAACACACAAAGAGAGCAATCAGTACCAAAAAGTGAAGAGCAGTCTTCATATTTTCCTTCTTTACGTAACTGTGCTGTCGTATAGCCAAACTTTACGCCAGATACTAACTATTTTTGCCGATCGTAATTTATATACCCTTCATTACAGACAATAATGTACATTTATTACACCTGAACTAATACGGTGATGCGCACGATACTCTATCAAACAATTGTGTGGTCATCGCTAAAGCAATTGTTATTGAAATTTCTTAAAGTACTGCCGAATGACTGAAAAACATCTGCCGGTTGTAGTTATCAGTCATTGACTGTTGTTAGAATATAGACGTGATACATATAGTATATAAAGTGACTTATGTAGAAAATATACTAGAGTTTTGATTTGAAAAAATCCTTATTCTAAGAAGCAATTCTTAAAAAAGCTTTTAAGACTATTAGTTTTAAAATAACTTTTGAAACAGTCAAACGTACTTTGGTGCATAGCTCGTTCGTTCAATCAAGCAAACTAAAGTGAGCTAAGATCCGCGACAAGCAAACAATAAGAGAAAATTAATAATGTGTGTTTTCCTACTGGATGAAGTGGATTTATTTGGAACTTAAACCAAAAACTTACCGAAAAACGGCCAGCAACTCTTCACCCACCAACCACTATACACAACACTAAACCACCACCTGTAAATGACACGTGTTTCGCCCCAACACGAGGCATCTTCAGGTATAGTAGACTCTACGGAAGACAACCGAAAAGTCCAATGTGGTCAATGGTAGATTATTTTTTTTTGAGAAAGCTGATAAATGGTGGAGTAGATACTAGGTCTTGGCAATCTGCCGCTTGGCTAGACGGCCGCAGAAACTGGATGGGTTGAGGATTGGATTCGGTGGTCTGTCTTAGGGGAAATAACGATAATGATGATGTTTAAACTTTGTCCGAAGAAACAAAACTTTATATCTTATTAAAGTGATAATTTAGGGAAATATAAATGGCTTATTTAACTTATTAGATTATACCCTTACTCATTTTAATGAATAAAACATGTTTTCATTAAATCTTTATTAACAACACAAAAAAAATGTTAATTTTGTGTATTTCGATGGTTCATGATATTTTTTTTAAAGTTCGCGCTTCATTCACTTTTTTATTTTGGTAGAAGATAATGGAGCGGTCACGTTGTCAGGTGGGTACTCAGTTTTTGTTTGGCGACATCAGAAGTTGTAGCTGTACAGTAATGTACACGAAAATTGACGCAGAAATTCTTAGAATTAGACCAGTGTTGAAGTAACTTATCCCATAAATCGATATTTGTGTTTCGCGTATCTTTAGGGTGTGGAGTATGTCTTTAGTAATCTTCAGTACTTCTTCTGTAAAGAAAACAACATTAAAATAGCTAGGCACATCTTTTTTTATATATATTTAATAATACAAGTAGTATTATTAAATCCTTCTTTTTGCAAAATACAATATTTTCAAAAAACTTTGCAAAATAGAGATTGTTAAAAATACGTTTGTTATATTATAAATTATAATTAATTTCTGAATAAAATAAGTTAGATTTTGGAAAAATTCAAATAAAATTTCAAGAGCATGGATCAATTAATTATTTTGAGCTACTTAAATACGTGTATTTTGTGAACCAAGGTCATAAATACAATACAGAGATAGCTTAGAAAATACTTATATTGAATGAATGTATGAAATATGTGATTGTTCACTTTATTCACGGTGCATTCGGAGACTTAATTTCAGTTAGAAATCTATTTCATATTATTGTATGCGACAAATTAAAATAAGTAGTAAATTATAAGTATGTAAAGAGGCGCATCAATATCTTGTTTTCCCAAACGTCAACGTGTCAAGGATGATAATTTCTTTCGACTTGAGATTGATTTTCTGTGGACCACGATTGGTTTCTGATAATGATGGTGTAGTTCGTATCAGATGCATAGGTAAAAATGATTATATTAAATCTTATTATTTCACATTCGATTACCGGATACGGATATAAGAAATGAGTAAGTAGTCATACGTACATGTATTCCAAAAATTTGTAGCTAGCTATTACAGAATATATACTTCAAGAACAAATTTGCGGAACACGCTTTGTTACTACGCACGCGGATCGCGCTTTGTTACTACGCATTCGCGAAACGCGCTTTGTTCCTGCGCATTCGCGGAAATTCAAGAAAATTTTAAAATCAAAAATACTTAAATGTGTAAAATATTACCGGAAATCAACGGTTTTAGTTGAATAAATGTGCAAATTAATTTTGTTTTATCAATTTGACGACAAAAAAGGTCTGTCTGTTGGCTACTGCTATAAATATAGAACCATCCTAAGATGACCCAACTTAGGACGCAAACCATTCGTAATACATTGTAATCCTGAAATGAAACCAAAACTATTTATAAAAGGTTGTAATTTAATTTGTATAATACCACTTCATTCGTATTATTATGTAACGTAATATAATTAGGTATAAAAATAAAATATTGTAAATCGGAAACTCCCAAAACACCTTTTGGACCAAAATAACTTGTACTCGCAATATTAGATTACATACACGTCTAATTATGTAGTAAATTTAATAAAAACTCAATAAGTCTCACCGTAGATTTGTCGTACAGAATTATTACGGGAACACACGTGAATGTTCCTACTGTAATAGTAACCATGCCCGTAAAAATCTGTAATGTTATTATTTATGTATAATTCAAGTTTCAGATTTGGTGATAAAACATTTCACAATATTTCACATCCATATTAAATGAAATGAGATCTTACCCCAAAACGATAACATTTTTCCAATTGTTTTAGCAATTTAAAAATACACTTAAATGATTCTATGTAATCAACAGAAGATCCTCTAATTTGGAAATCGACTAAATTATCATAACTTTTCTTCCACAATATGCCATCAAAAGGATAGTGCGTTGGAAAATATTCAGCCCTGATATGAGCTTTTTTAATGATTGATACATTCAAATAACTTACTCTCAACGCTATGAACACACCAAATGTTATTAAAAAACAAACGTCATAAAATATTAAGAAAAGTAAAGCAAAAAATATCGAACCAACTACGTGTGTAGAAAATGGAGTGTCATATGCAAGATAAAGAACCGCCACTGTTACAGTTTGACACGACGCAATGAAAACTGTTAATGCGACGTAAGCTTTATCAGCGACATCTCTCATGAACTTAGTCTCTCTTACACCAAGAATTGCATCCACTTCCATGCAATATTTGATAATCTTTAAACCACTATTTCTGTTAAAAAATCCTATGTTGATCAGAGTGAGTGTCTGAATAAGTACGAGTTGACCTACAATCAACACTTCTGATAACATTAAGAACTCAACTGTGAAGTAAATGCTGTACAAAACATAAGAAGCTGAAGAGATGCTCAGCAACACAGCGATACAGCATCGTAGTATTGCAATGTTATCGTTTTTCCTCGCAATCCGTCCATTTTTTGTAGCGAACCGAAAATAACCAGCTACTTTTAATATCCACAAAAGTCTGTTTTCTATTTTTCTGCAGTATTCATTCTCTAGTTCTGCCTTTAAATCCATTATTAAAAAACTAGAAGTGATTTCTGTACTTTTATAATTCATACTACGTATTTTGATATGTTATCAATTAAATATCATTCTAACTTCTTATAAAATTAACTTCCAATTCTTTTTGTCCCAAGGGAATAAGTAATGATTTTACTTTCGTATCAATAACTACTAATTGACTTTTACCTGAATTAAAAGATCTAACTGATAAAGTATAATATGTTGAAAAAAAAACGAAAGTATACAAATAATATTTTCTTTTTGTATGTAGAGAAATTTGAAAATAGTTATGCCTAAATATGCGTATACTATTTATTATATTATATAATAAATAGTATACGCAACTAGGTAGGTACTTGTACAAGTACATTGTTTTGCGTTATCGCTACGCGTATAATTATAATGTGTGTAACGTTTACGTCCAGGACAGGATGATGGAAGTTTATTATCTACATCTACAAGTTTTATGAGAGCAAAGAAGCATAGTACATAAAAATTTCTCTTTATTGTTTTCAGGCGTCTAACTTCAACTACAGCGTAGTATACCTTGCCTTTTTTATTTTATAAAATTAAATTTTCCGATCATATCTACTTTTGTTTAATTTATTATTAATATTATTTTTTTTTCGCTGATTAATAAAGTGAATATGTGAAATTAATCAAAATATAAGGAAGCACTATTATGTGCATCATCCACATTTGATCTTTTTTTTTCTACAAACCATATATATAAATCACACTGCTGGATACGGGGTCCCTCCATTTTTTGAGAAACTGACGTTAACTGACCACGTTTGTCCAAGGCTTTCGAAGATTCTGATTCAGCAGGTCGAGCGTAATTCGAATATTCCGTCTTAAGTATCACGCCATTCCGCCTTCGGTAAACGTCGTGGATGATAATTCGTCAAAAAATGAAGAGGCTCATGCCCAGTTGGTGGACATATTATATGGGTTAAAAAAAGCGGTAGGGAATGGTAGTTAGTTAGTAATAGAATATATATACAGTGTAACCTCCATGTAACGTTACTCGATTTAACGACAACCTCCCTAAAGCATCGATATCACTCGGCTTTGGTTGGTTTAGCTTGTTTCCCATACAATGATGCACTCTATATAGCATTACACCCACTTTCAATAACGACAGCAATTTTATAATATAAAGTACTTTTTAAGTTGCCTTTAAGTTAACTTTAAAAAATTGCCAGTGACGTATAAAGCTAATAAATCAGCTTGGATGATCAGTCAACTTTTTGAAGAAGAAGTGCAAAAGTGGGATGCAGAATTAAAGGGACGAAAAATTTTACATCTTGTTGACAACTGCCCTGCCCACCCTCTTACAACAAACCTTCAAAACATAGAGTTGGCATTTCTTCCTCCAAATACGAATAGTGTCTTACAGCCAATGGATCAAAGCGTGATTAAAAGCCTCAAGGGTCACTACAGAAATAAATTATTGATGGAGCTAGTCGAATCCGAGGGTAAAACTTCTATTAATATGCTGCATGCAGTAAATTTTTTATCTAAAGCCTGGGAAGAAGTGACACCCACAACTATACAGCACTCTTTTCGACATGCTGGACTTTGTACAAATTCTATGAGTGATGAGGTGGAAACGGAACCGGAGTTTGATAGCGACGACGCCCTTCCATTAACTGAGTGGATTCAACAGTTCAACATGGCAGGAAAATTTACAGAAAATCTTTAAAACTACATCGAAGTAGACGACTGCCTGCTTACAACGGCATCACTCACAGACAAAGAAATTTTGGATACGGTGAGAAAAACCGAGTATCAAGAACAAGGAGCCTGAGCCTCCGCCGAGCATTAAAGAAGTTCTGGAAGCAGCTAAATTATTAGAAAAGTACTTTCTTTATCACCAAGATGCCTCAATATCGCAAAATATGAATAAAATAATTAAAAAAATACAACAAAATTACTAGTGCAGCAAAAGACGTAGGACAAAAATAACAGACTATACTCAATAGCCATCAAATAAGAATTGTTTTTATGTAATTACTAACACTAGTCTGAAATAAACTTTTTCTTTTTCTAATACAGATTTTTCTTCTCTCCATTTAACGACAACTCTCTATAACGTCAATATATATATATATATATATATATATATATATATATATATATATATATATCATACATATATATATATATATATATATATATATATATATATATATATATATATATATATATATATATATATATATATATATATATATATATGTATGTATATTTATATTGTGATTTGAGTTAACATTTTTGTGTAAAATTTATTTGGTGACTTTGATAAAAGTTTTAAGACAACAAAACGATACCTAATTACAAATTGTGCGAGCGTGTATATGTAATAGTGTTTTATTTTTCTTTAAGGTGTACACTTTTTAAAAAGTAAAAAAACTACGAAATATTTTTTAAATCATGATATATTGCTTATCAGTACAGAGTAACAGTGTTTGTTTCTAAAAAACATGAACCTACTTTGACAATTGAATCAAAATGCTAATAAATGCAACAGACAAGGATGTAATAACCGAGAGACTGTGCTACCATGTGGCAAAACAAATAATATGACAAGCCAATATAAAATATTCAGATCTATGTAATAATACCAAATTGTAAAAAATACATTAACAATTTATTATTTTTAAAAATCTCATATAAAACTAATTAGGTACTACTAAGATAAGTAGATACTATTTACTTCCTCAATTTTTACTATTATTAACTAAATTTAAACATATGTACAATTTATAATTTTATCCACAAATTTCGCTGTGAAAGCGCAAACGTATTTAAAATTGAGCATCTTAGTTTTTTATTTTTTTAATGTCGCGGAAGCGCTCCAGCAAGTCATCTCGATGTATAATGTAACAATCAACATGTTAAATAACTTAATTACACAAATAAATCTCACACTCACTCACAGCACAAACTGTAACCGATCATATAATTTAAATAATATAAATATTTCTAGAAATGCATTAAAACTTGGTACGACATATTGTGAACCCATTGGGGTAGTCACATTCAATTTTTTAAAAAAATCACATCAAAATAAGTACCAACAATAAACAAACATAACATTATTTTAAGTACATAACACATAAAAAATTGTGACATAATTTGTGTTAATATTTGATGGATAATTAGGAGCTAGTATCACTAAGTTGAGGAAATATATTCCTTACTGTGGAGTTAATTTTTCATCGAGGCTAGGAAGTGCCTGATACATTTCAGTTTATGAATCGGACAAGAGATGTCATCCGATTCATAACTGCTTCATTTCAATTCAGCGACTACTTTAATATTTGCATTTAGCACCATCTCTTAAATTTCCTCATCAGTCCAACGCTGATTTGAAATGAAACTCGGAATATTACTATTAATTACTACGTAAACCTATCGTCTAAAGCTATTTTAATCTAAAGTAAAACCTAAGCTTATAGATAATCCCGTACCATCACCAAAGATTGCACATAATACCCGATACTTTGATTTTTTAATTGCAGTCATGCCTCACGTCGAGGTCAGTGGATTTCCCTGTGACTGTTAAAAAATTAAGGTATTTTTTGGGAACAAAAGATCAAAATAGTTCCGTAGATTAATACAAACTGAATAACACATTTTCAAAACGCGGAATGTCTACATTTAGTATGGAAGACAGTGTTTATTACATAACTAAAAGAAATCTTTTGTGCCTTCAATTAAATAAGCACTGGGAAGTTTCATGTCTTTCTATTAATTAGTTTGGATTCACATTAACAAGGACGGACTAAATTCGTTTTATATCGTATTAATTACCGTTCATAGTTCCACAACGAAAAATAAATTATTAAGTACCTAAATCACTCTGTTACGAGAGTTAAGAAAATTCATATTATTAATTGTGGACTGGCATTGGCAACTGCCCTAGGAGCTGGTTTGCGAATGTTGCATTTGTGAATTTGAAATGTCGTTTGTCGTAAAACTTCAGTAGCGCTGGAGAATATGGATGTTGTTTCTTGAGATGCATGTAATGTTCTTCTGGTTCTGATGTTGTGTGACCGCATTCCTCGCAAACGTACATCTGAAATAATAAAAAAAAACCATTAATATATGAATGTGTGGTAAAACTTGTATAAGATACCGGAGTAAGTATTGTATAGTGTCAATTCTATTGAAATACATACATTAATATAAAAAGTATAATACATTAACTGTATTAACTAAGCAGTTTTAGGGATATAATATAATTAGGGATTATGTTTTTAGTTAGTAATTATAAAATGGTATTATGGCGCTAACTTCATCTATTCGATCTTGGGTGAAGATTAACATGAACACAACCAAATTAAGGCAAGCTTGAAAGATTCATAAAACCAAGTAGTAGAAGCATTATTTACTTAAAATACATGTACGAAATAATATGAATGACTCAGTTAAGAGCGGTAAAAACAAATGTGCAAGAACTGTATTGGTCAATCGTGCCATGAATTACGGTAAATTTTACGCAAATTTTATATGTATATCTTGCGTTGTTTAATTTATTTTCGATACCCAATAGCTTGATGTATCTGAACTCTGAGTTGAGGAATTGGGTTGTGGGTGTGGAATCATGTTTATGTGAAGTTGAATTCACATAAACATGACTTTTGTTTTGGAATCTCGGCATGAAATTAGATACTAAATGATCAGTTAAAGTTTTTTATAGTTATAGTTAAAGGTGAATATGAAAGGGAGACATTTTTCTATCCTGGTGGAACTTTAATATATATATATATATATATATATATATATATATATATATATATATATATATATATATATATATATATATATATATATATTTTGCAAAGTTGTACTTCAGAAATTTCCCAAAGATATTGTTGTAGATAAATTAACTAGCAAAACTCGAAAAAAACGAAATTTTTTTTCTTACTGTTGAACAAATGTAAAATATGATTTAGTTACAATGAAAAAAATTACCTTAGTTCTTCTTTCTTTATATGCGTAAGTGTGCTGAACTCCGTGTACTTTTAAGCAATGGGATTCTAGCGAACACCTTTGGGTAAAAGATTTTTCGCAGAGATTGCACTTGTATGGTCGAACACCGGTGTGAGTCCTTGTGTGTCGTTTTAGATCAAAAGTATCGTTAAAACCTTTGCCACAAAATGTGCAAAGATATCGTTTAACGTCTGAGTGGCATTTCATGTGCCGGTTCAAAAGCCTCTGTAAGCTGAAGTTTTTTGAACACACTCTGCAAATGAATTTTGTTGGATCGTCTTCGCTCACTAATACTTGCTTATTTTTTTCTTCTTCTCTTTGCCTAGCATTCGCTTCAGTTGCTAATGGATTTTTAACGCCATGTCCACCATTGATGAATTCTAATGGAAGCTCTGCAGGAAGACCCAGCTGTAACAAAATAACATTATTTTACTTATAATATTACAAAGGACAGCTGCGTTGAAAAAATATGTTATAATCAAAATTTTAAGTAAAATCATTAATGATAAAGCTGAGCTTAATCAAAAATAATATGAAATAGGAGCTGTCCATTATTTAAATTAATAAAAATATGTATATCAAATGTAAAGTTCACAGTAGGTTCAAGCATAAGTTGATTAAGGCTCAGCACTATATGACAAATATTTTTATTATGAAGCTTCAATGCCATCGACGTAAAATTCAAATAAATTATAGGGATGACATTGAAGATCAAAAATTAAAAGCTTCGCCTTAAAATCAATGAATGCTTACCCTTTGTTGCAAGATTTGAATTTTGCTATCGGCGACAGAGCCTTTCTTCAGACTTACAGCAGCAGCAGGACTGAGTGAAGAGCTTTCGATGTGGTTGTTTCCATCCAAAGAGCTGTTCCCACCAGGCGAAGGCAGCGATACACCAGTTGGGGAATCTAGTTCCAAAGAATGACTAGTGGCGAAAGGAAACCCTGGAGATAGTATTTGTTGTCTTTGTTGGAGCTGAACGTGAATTTGAAGTTGTTGCATTTGGCCTTCGTTATGTTGCAAAAGTGCTGGGTTTAAATGCATTAGTAAATCAGGCCTTTCTTTAGCAAAGTTATATGATGAGTTTTGTTCCTGGCTTGCAAATGCCAGATAATTAGCCTTTTCATAATATTGTCTACTAAGATTTACTTGTTCGGCTAATGATTCAATATCTACGGGATTGTGTACCGAATCCGGTGTTATAGATGATGATTCCCTTATTTCAGAATCTGTTATAGATTCGACGTGATTGTTTAATAAATTGGCAAAATCTTCCGCTGAATCTGACAGATTTCCTAAAATGCCTTCGTTAGATCCAGCAAATGACAAGGTGGTTGAAAATTGAATGTTATCTATAACGTCTTCTCCTATGTCAACAACCATGGAGTCATCAAAATTACTTCCATAATTGCCAATAGCTCCTAAATTTTCTAATTTATTTTCATAATCTATTTCTTCATCTTTAAGGGCCAGTCCGTACGGTGCGTTTTGCATTAATGAATACTGTTTACCATTTTCAGGAAAACTTGTTGCGTTTTCATTATTTTCACATTCCATATTAAAACCATTCATAATATGAAATTCATTTGAAAATGTACTATTGGCATTAAAAGAATTTTGGCCACTTTTGGTAGAGGGTCCAAGTGTCTCGTAAAAGGGTGGAAGACTCCCAGTAGGTGGACTGTTCGGTCCATAATTTGATCGACCATCGCGGCCATTGCCCCCACTACCAGATCCACCACCAAGAGCTCCACCACCACCTGAACTAGGAGCAGTGCTTCCGGTTCCAGAGCTAAAGCTTCCAGAACCCCCATTGCCTTGAGAACTAGAATTAGAACCGTTTCCTCCTGTGGATCTTCCATGACCAGCAGCAGCGTTTAATATTCCTGGGACTTTATTTCCCGGACAATTGCGCAAAACAAATAACGGTCTCGCTAGAATACCGTTAGCTATTTTGGAACTACTAGTTCTTCTTTGTTCTCTTATCTTTTTTTCAGTCTCTTCATCCTCTGTTTCTCCGCGTTTTTTTGCAATAGCATAATCAATAGGTTGATCTTGTTCTGGTTCAGATGTCGGCAACGTTGATGGGATACTGGCATCGGCTACATCTTTTTTTCCATCACGGAATTGCGACTGTGACGGTGTTCTTTGAATAACAGAAACCTTTTGGCATCTTATATTGCTATCAATGCCAGGCGAGGGTACTGACTCTGGTGATGGTGAATTTGTAGATGGTAGAACAACAGGCTCATTTTCCAAAACATCTTTCTCTTCTTTTATAAGGGGCTTATCTTCATTTTTCTTGTCATCTACTGGCAAATATTGCTTTCTTTCAGCTTGTGTAAGAACATGTCCTCTATGACTTCCATATGGTATATCTCCACCTAGTATGGAAGATATAAATCTTCTTGGTTCTTTAGTGCGTCGTTCTTGAGTTGATCTAATACTGTTACTCTCACCGAATACATCTCGATCTGAAATAGATACAATTGCCCAATTAGTTTATAAGTTCTGTTTACTTAATTAAAAAAAATATAATATTAAATTTATAGATATTAAATAAACATAATAATGAAAGACATATATACATAATATATAAAATAAATTTATTGTATGATAAACAGAAATATAAAAAAAAAGTTAAAAACGGGAAAATAGAATATAACCATAAGCGTATAATTATACTATAAGTCTCTTAAGTCAAGATAAATGACAAGCGTTGTATAAAGTACCGCTAAGATTAATCAGTAATACAACTTCATGAAATGAAGAATGACAATGAAGGCAAAAAATGTAAACGTAGGTGATATGTATTAAAATCTCAGCTGTTAAGGTAAAGTTATATAAACATGTTATTCAGTTGTGACTATTCTGGTCCGTTAATAACATATTCGTGTGGCGTCGGAGGCATAAGGCCTCGTTGACGTCACTGGTATGTGCCTCCATAACGGTAACAGTCGCCTCTGCAACTCCACATACACACCCACACTCACCACACAATCGCGTACGTGTGTGTCGCATTATTATAATTGGCGCACCAGCGTTCAAAGTGACAAATTCAATCTCGACCCCAATATGCCACCCGCTGACGCCGCGGGGTTTTTACCATTCAACGTTAAATAGCTTATGTGAATTGTTTCTTATTAGTCTAGTATATTAACCGTTTTAGTTGTAGTATATTTACGTAGCAGCGCAGAAAGTTTCTTCATATTATAGAATATTGGAGTGTAATAATTATTATCCAGAAATCGTTGTTTCCATATTACTATTATTGATTAATAGAATTATTGTTAACTGTTTCGACTAAGCAGATAATGCTTGTGCTAGCAAAATATGATTGATATCAAAGATTCAATGGTGAAATCAAATCCAAGACTTGAGAGCAATCCAACCAATCGAATTATTGTTTTAGCTTACAATATTGAATAAACATTACAATTATTATGAGCCACATAAATTGATCTAATAATATTTATCGATAATTTCTTATATATACAATTTTTTTAAGGAATACCTCCCGCAAACGAGCAAGGGTATCGCCTTATTATTAGCTATAAAAGCTCATTAAAGCTACCCATATGTATTACCAGAGCATTTAAACTTTTTTTTATACAACATATAGTTTAAAATAATTTTGAATTTAATTAACGATTTTATTTCAGTTTGAAATAAATGATGACTGTGAATAATTCATGACATTAATCTTTTTGTGTTAAATAGACAACTTTATTAGATGTGGCAAAATATGCGTAGGTAGCAAGTGAAAGTCCCAAGGTTAGTCCAAACGAGTTCCTTTGCCCTTTCTCGGCTTTTGTTAGGAACCCAAGGACGATGCCTGCATTGTTGGGATCTCTTTTTTTTACGCTGCTCGTAATTGTATGCGTCTGCGCAGACGGGCGTGACGGTGCGAACTCAAATTTTCGACTCTTTTACCATACAGCACAACACAATAATTATCAACAAAGTTACGGTACGTTTTACCAGAGTAGTACTAAAAGCTATTCAAATGTATGTTTTTATAGTTTGTTTTCGGGTGTTTAGAAATTTGGAAAGAAAAGTTGTATTTAAATTAAAGCACGTTATTATATTGGTATATTAATGTCTTGCTACTCTCATATTCGTGTAGCTGAAGGATGGGCTAGATGGCGCTCTTTGGGGGAGTTAGCGATGAACATCTGCAGGTTAATGATGATAAAACCCTCACAATAATGGTCAACCCTTATACTGTATTATTCTGATGACGATTGGTTCATTGTGAAATGAAATTACATATATCGTAACATTTTAATTTCATTTAAAACTCCATAGTAAGATTTAATAGTAAAGTGGCCACCTTGTTATCTAGATGAAACATGAAAAATGCAAGACTTTTACAAGAAAACTATATTACTTGTAACTGGAGGGGTTATAATTCGTTTAATTGTCATCAACGACTTAGGAATTTTACATTTTTATCAAAATCATTTGTTGCAAATGCAAATGAAGGTCATTTAACGGCGTTACAAAAAGAAAAAAATTCTAGACATTGTACAAGCTCACGATTTTGGAATTAAGCGTCCCGCACATGTCCGCGTCTTGAATACCAAAGCCGACTTGCCTTTTGCGGTAAGACGTAAAAGATAACAATAATTGCACCGGTTAGGTATGTCGTGTATCTAAAAATATATATAATAGCGTCACAACATACTAAAACCAAGTAAAAGAAATGCGTGAAAATATCTATAAACTAATAACTAAATGCTAGACAGTTACACCATAAAACTTTGAGTTTATTTACTTTAAAATTAATGCCAAATTTTTGTTATGCGTGAAGTTATTTTATTTATGAATAAACTGACGTCCCTAATATATTTTCATTAATATTGTGCTTCAATCTTGATAATACTATATAGTTCATATGATATCGCCGTGACATGTCCTTTGTATATAATGTACAAATAAGAAGTATGTAAGAATGTGATATATAATAATACTATTGTTGCGTATGAAAAATCATTTTTATGAAACAATCAAGCAAGTCATTACAACTTTTAAAATTAATTGACAAAACGCCGACAATGCGTGACAAGAGCAGTTAATAGTAAATAGCTACGCGCGGAAAAGAGACAGGACAATGTCTAGAAAAGTGTAGTACATTGCTGGAACATTTTCGAATTTAAGGAATGCTAGAACTTTGATCGTTTTACGGGTGTCGAAAGAGTTTTAAAGTTTAATACGGAAGAAGATCGGAAGAAAATTGTAGAAGAGAAGAGAAACTAGTTCATTTTTCCGAACCCCAGCCTCGTTACACTATATAATGTTATCATGAATAAAATTTAAAATAGTTAATCATTTATTTATGATTAGTTATATTTATTCTCTGACGAACAATTTCAGCTTTTGTCAGACAAATATAAACTTTTTATTTCTCATCAATATTTAATTGGAATTAAAGAAACTTAATTGGAATTATTTGCAAACTATACTTAAATATTTTCCATGGCATGGTGTTTGACATTTGAAAACCAGATTAGGTCTGTAATTAGTATTCTTTGAATATGACTCCGGACGAACGATGAGAATCTCAAATGTGATTTTAAAAAATAAAATATATCTAAAGCCTTCTTTATAATAATGCATATATACACTATGTAATTATATATAGTCACTAATTCAGTTGTTTTAGAACACCGATTGACGTTACTTATTTAACAATATAGGTAGAAAGAGATTTTTATTTTTAATATAAAATATCTTTGAAAGTTTAAAATCATCAAACAAATATATTTTTTATCAAAAAAACTTGTAAACTACGGCGTAAATGGCGTAGTGGTGGAGTGTTTGTTTTGTGATATTGAGAAGCATCGTAGGTTCGAATCCCGCTTCTGGATAAATATTTGTATGACCTACAGATTTATTGTTTTTAGTCTAGACGCTTGTCGTTTTGTATGTTTATTTTTAAAAGCACTCACGACATTGGGAAAATGGTACTTTTTCCCAATATCGTGAATGCCTTTGTTTATGAGCGTGGATTAAAAACTTTAAAAATAAGCCTATTCGTATCTCAAGGGCCAGCAACGCAATTGCAATGCATATGGTGTTGCGGGTGTCTTTGATTGCTTTCCATCAGGTAACATACTCGTTCGTTCGCCACCGTATCCCGTTAAAAACACCTCAATAGATGAAGGAATATGGACACATTGCCCGAAACAGAATTCCCAAACCTGTAAATATGAGTGCGATAAAGAATTTACTTTGTATTTGCAAGTAATAACTACTTCTATTCTAGAATATTAGTTATTCATATATCTAATCTCAAAGTAGTAAGTTTGCCATTAGGTCAACTATTTAAAATGTTTAAAATATTACTTATTATTCAATTCAGATTCATAATTGAAAGAATGAAGACTATGTACGTTATAAGCGAACTGATTTCAATACAAAAGATTATGTGTAACTACGCGAGTTATGAGGAGTAACATAAAATACCTATAATAATTTGTCCTTAGTATAAAGGCGCCTATATAATCTTAAAAAACATTAAACTCGTGTACTCAGTGCCTAGAGCACAAGTCAGCATTGAAGTTAACGAGCTCTATTTAAATAGTGCGGTTTTATTCTAAAACGGTAAGTCAAGGCCCCGTAATTACCATGTCCATATCTATTCAGTTACTCGTTGTTTCCTGCCGAGCAAACCGTATGCGCAACCTTGAGTGTGAACATTTATTATTTGGCCATTGAGGCAGCCTTCTTCGCATTTTTTTGGCAGTAATTAGCGATGTGAGTGAGGTGATTGTATATCCTCTTTGTAAATTACATCGTTACCTATTCGGGTAAATATATATTTAAAAAATTTCAATGACGTAATAATCAGGTAACATTTACCGTTATGCATCAAAAATGAGGTCTGTAATTAATACAAATACTCATCAAGTAATGTCGAAATATTCTACAAAAATGTGATAACATAGGTGCTTTGGCGGTTTTTGTCATTATAATAAGCCGATAATAATTAACGATATATTACCAGTTGGCGAAAAACTATTTTAATAGGCCGTAATGATTAATTACATGTTGTCGACACTAATTGATACAATATGGCATATAATAATTTAGAATGCGCTATAATAAAATAAGTTATACAAAAATAGTTTAGTTTTAAAATTAAAATAGATAAAGTTATGTTAATATGTTCTTAAGAAAATGTTGAATAATTAGATAGACCGCTATAAATAATAAATTTTATTATGAGGGTAGTAACGTTATTATAATAAAACAAAGTTATCAACTTACCCGCCCATAGCTTCACTTAGATATGAGTATACAAAAAGTCAGTATTTATATAAATAACCATGGGCAGTAAGACAACAACGCTGCGGTCGGACTAGCGTGTCCTTGCGGGCGGGGTTATCGGACGCCGTTAGCATTTAACGTATTAAATAAAACGTAAGACAGCTATGAAGAACCGCTCCGGACGAGCACATAAAATTCCGTTGAAGCCTTTTTTCCATAAACATAAGTACCGATAACACACGGTACATCGAGAGTGTGAACGGCGTGCATAAGGATTGGTTGAAAGGTCGTTTAGAAGGACATTTTTTTGTTCTGAATTATTTATTTCTTGTACATTCGATCAGCATGTGTAGACCGTTTGTTCCACATGTATTTGAGACGTAATAGTTTAGCTAATATTTAAAAATAACCGTTGCAAGTTATGTTATTCCATTATTATTACTTATACAATTATTTTTTATTGGAGTATTATCATTATCTTAACAGACGTAATTTCTTTTATTTTTTTTTTGTTAGCTTTTTATATATTTTAAATAAAAATGTTAACAAAAGTTCAAAATAGTTCTTAAATTTATAAAAGTTTGAAATTCATTATAGTTATTATATAAATTTAATAAACTAATAGGAGCCTTATACTGATCTGATGACGGGATCGGAAGTTGTAAAATCGTTTTTTTTTCTTTTATAAATTTTAAAACAGATGTATATTTTAATAAGAGTTAATATTTGTGATTATGTGTAGTAAAAGGCAATGTCAAATCAATTTATCCATAATACATTTTTTATCTTTACATTTTCGCGTGGAAAGACATTTAACAAGGTCAATTGTAAATTAAATATAACACATTAACGTGTATCTTCAGTAAAAAATATATATGTTTAGAATTGCATTTATATTGAAATTTTAAGCTTCCTATCAAGTCTTATCGCAGAAGCCCAGTTCATGTTACTATCACTGCAACTTGTAACTGAAGTAATTGCTAAGCCTTCCGGATATTTTCAACACCGCTTCGGTGCTGCAAAAAACCGTCGAATTTAATACTTCGTGTCTCTAAATGAACGGCCACAAAAACTGTTCAACGCTTTATTATTACTTTGATCACAGCGTGAATCACAACCAGATTCGGCAAGGGTTAATGACCCAAATATGTTTAGCGAAGTGTTCAAGGCTAAAGTCGACTAATTTGGTTAGCGAACAGAAAAAAAATCCGGTATCTTAGATGGAAATCAATTGATTTGTTTAGTGTTATATTACAAGTTCTGCACACACACAACAACAAGTGAATTTAAAACCACGTTTATCTATTTAACCGTTACATGTATTATACTTATCATTAGTGTTGGGTATTTCTGTCAATTTCTATTACTTTATTGATCACAACAACAATCAAAAGTTATAATTTTTCTTAATATTAAGCTATTGTAAGGATTTATGGTGGTAAGGATACAGTAATTTATGGTGTGTAAACAAGTTAAGGTCGTATTAATTAATATTTTTTTACATGATTAAAATTTAAGGTACATATCAATCATCAACATCATGATCAACATTTACTTTTACAACATTAAAAGTTAAAGTATATAAATGTAAATATGTGATCCGCGGATAAAAAAATTTTAATCTTTGTTTCTGAATAATTTTTATAGAAATCGATTACAGGTAATCATTACAATTATATTCAGTGAATCAATATATATTATGGGCTTATATACATATCCTTTTTTGTGCAATAATTTGACGAGCATCTATAGAATTGGCTAAAATGTATTTAGTTGGTATCGTAATATATTTGGCAAAACATAAATATAATTACAATACCAACTAAATACATTAGAAGTACCATAAGAGTTTTGCTTAGTAATTTCGACCATAATGGAAGCTATTTCAAGGAAGAGTTTTAAAGTATAGGGTGTTCGTATACATTTTGTTCGCCACCAAAAACTGGATCTAACTAGCATTATATAAAGATAAATGGAGTGCGAACTAGACCTATTATGATCATTTATGGAATACAACGAGTTGTGAATGACAGAATGTATGAACATACAAAAAACGATGAGTTTTCGTCACCCATTCAATTTTAACGCACAATAAGAAATGACGTTATCGCGGTTATTGTTTTAAAACGTGTACGGAATAAATGGTTAGAAGTGGTGATAAAGCATGAGCTCTACGAGGTGGTCCCTAATGCATTTTGATAAAATGTAGTGCTTCTTTTCTATTGATGCATTATCAGCCAACACGTTACAAGTGTCATAACTCACCCACGCTTTGTATGCATCATGTCCTAAAACAGGATTGTTATTATATAATTTATCAAGTATATAATAACCATGCCATAGGACCGTCACGTTTTGTTACACGTGTTTGAAATAATTTCTCCTCAAGTTTTACTGTTATTTGCAACGTACTCAATTAGTATAAATTAACTTGGGTGGAACTAACGAATTATTTGGCACGTGTAATTGGTTTGCTAGTGGTTTTTGTATTCAACGTTAAAATTTATAGTGATTAACATTTGACGTCACTTTAGACATTTTATCTACATGTGTGTTTTTAAATCAGTATTTATTAAAAATAAAACAAGAATTAAAAATAATCACAATAAAAAATAATTTAAAAGTGCTTTTAAAAATGAAAGAATTCTTATTAAAGATTTCAATTACGATACGTGATACTTATATTAGGAAAAAGGGTTTACGTTGGTATTTCAGTGGAAGGTAGACGCAAACACACGATTCTAGATTTTGATTAGATTTTAGCAGATCAACATTTGTTATATTCTAAAATTATTGGAATTAAGCTATAAGCTTGTAATAAATATAAACAAATATCCTGTCTCTAATTAAGAGTTTATTATTTATTTTGCTTTTGGTCAAATGCTAACATAATTCAAAATCATGTAACCATTATTTTTTATTTGACTATATCTTCGTTAGAAAATGTTAACTGTGTTAGAAAATGGTAGAAATGATTTAAGACGAAAAAAGAGTAAGAATGTGTATCTCTAGAGAGGAATGATTTTAGCTGGCGAAATTTGAAATATTTTTGTTACACTTTTAATAATGGATATTTCATAAAACAATATTAATTTTGTTTAATTATGTAATTCTGAGGTACTTGAACTACCTCATTATTCTGTTTATTCAAAACAAAGAAGTAATTAATTCGCAAAAAACAGCTTGTATATCAATCAATACACTTACTAATCATTCGCTACTTCTACATGTATTAACACCATTATAGCGAGACGTTTTTAGCATGAAAATATTTTTATTTTAGGAAAACGAGATTTAAAATTGTGTTGTACTCGAAAACAATAAATTTCTTTGTTTCGGTTAAACAATGTTAGACTATACCGGCGCCAAATCAGACAAAATAAGATTAGCTTGGATAATCTTCAAATATCAATAGCTTACAGGAATTATACTGTTCTATGTAAAGTAGATTTATTTTTTTAGTTGTTTTTATCGAAGGTGTTACAAGTATAATAAGGTGGTTGGTCTTAGTATGGAATTTTTTTAGGTGAAATTCGGAGAAAATTGGTTCAGGATGCAGTGACAGCCGAAAAAGATCAAAAGTTATTAAAAATATATAAAGAAAAGATTTGAATAACTGGAAAATGTAGTTTTAATATTTTAAAAGAATTAATAATAAATAATTATTCTTAACGAAACGCTTTAACGAATGGACATGTAAAGTCGTCTAATTAAGACCATGTGTATTATTTTAATTACCAAGCAGATGTAAATTCTAAAATTGGTACGAACGACTTTTACAAGCCCGCATAAGCCTCCAACGTCGATTGCGAAACCGATGTTCGATGCAAATATTTTTGCCGGGACATCTGCAGCCCGGTCCATTCCTAGAAACAAATGGCTTCATGTCACGTGTGTCGCATCTTGTCCAAGCTTAAACAAAAAAAGTTAATGGCAAGCCTGGCGTCAACGACTCAAGTGTAGTAGCATCAGATGTTCACTCTTCGAGCACTTTTTTACCGCCATCTTTGTAAAACAAAAAAATATTTTAACAATAAATATAAAAAGACTATTAATAGTTCTCCTCAGTGTTTCATTTTTTTCATCATTTATTTCATAAGTTTAGTTATGTATTTTTAATATATATCATTGACTCGGTTCGATTACGGCCAAAACTATTTATTTTCCATTTTCCCATCAACATAAATATGTATGTATGTCCTACAAATATTTATATCGCGTCCGGATATCTTGCCAATCCACCTTAGATATGCATGGTGGTTAATGTACATTCCTCCAGAGAGAGCATAAAATAGTGCTATATAAAAAAGTGATATAAGAAATTTAAACTTTGGAATTTAAATTTAGTGGGTAATATTATTTATAAAAAAGTCTATATAGTGCCAATAAGTATAATTGCAATATATAATAAAAGGTTGTTAAATGTACGTACCGCGTGATAAGACACATTATTTGAATTGTAATCTTTCCAAGAACAATTTTACAGCTCCTTTATGAATGTAATCGGAGTATTTTTTATGATCTTTCAAAAAGCAAAACCTTAAAAAGGTAGCTGAAACACAATGGACGAAGGATACAATAGCGCTGCCGGCCACATGGTGAAATGAATTTTCTTTTTGTTGTTAAAATAAGTTTAACTGTTCGTGAGCGGTAGTATAATAGGGTTCAATTTAAAATCAGATATTAATATATTTTTAATAGCTTATATAAGTCCCACTGCTAGACATGGTGACTTCTCATTAACCCACCACGCTTGCCATAGTTAGATTGGCGGGGCATCCAGTCTCGAAATAAATACCTGCTATACATGTATTTATACTTATACAAAATCTGAAAGCGTTCTTTCGGAAAACTTTGCAACTTGAGTTGATGATTTTATTATTTATTTACATTTTATTTGTTTAAAATAATTTAATATTTAATATTCATAATAATTTCTTTAAAACATATATGTCTTATGTGTGAAACTACTTAAATGTGAGATCATTCATATTATCAAATAACTAGCGGGTTTTGTTTCTGCACAAAACACGTGTAAGTTGAGGGCAATCCTACAAAAGGCAGATCCATGCGAACGAACCCTTGGCCTTAATGCAAACGTCAACAATGCAGCCATACTGTTGGTCATTTTATTGAAAGTTCAATATTCAGTAATGCTATCTGTTTTTTCTAAGGTAACACAAAGAGTTTAGAACATGGTCATGTCTAGAGACGATGTGATGTTATGTTAAACCTGTGTACAAACAAAGTGGCAGCCAATGTCCGGGGAAGCCGTCGTCCCCTGAGCTGCGGACCAGGCAATGGCGTTCAGCTCCGAGGCCTTATACGGATGTGCAGAAACTCGAAAGTGCAACTCTCAGTTTGACTTATAATTAAATTACGACTGAAGAAGCCATAAATACTGAAGAAAAAAAATATTATATTTTTAATTTAAATATTGTAATGACCAGAAGTTGAACACGATAATGTAATATAAAACATCATTTATATTGGACCTCCATTTCTACAGCTTATAACCTTTAAACGATATTTCAATGCATTTTAAAAGAAGCTGTTAACGTAGTAATTTTGCCCTATAACAATATAATTAACCATAACCTATTAATTAATAAATGAACATCATTTACTTCATTAAAATTTTTTACTTAATTGTTTTTTCAATTATGTGTAATAAGTCCTATATTAGAAAAGTACTATATTAGTAGAAAACCCATGGTACTGAAAAGAAATATGGTTTATCACATCTTTTTGCAATACTATTAATAAATGTAAATTGAGTAGAATTTAAAATATTTATGTTTCGTTATGTTTTTGGATTTGATTCCCGGGTTCGATTCTCACATTTATAGATATGTTTTTCTAATTATTGTTGCATGCGACATTACAATTTCAGTATTTAGAAAGTATTTATTAATTAAATAGGCACAAAACCTATACTTTAACTACATTATTTGACTGTATTAAAAGTTAAATAATGTACTACTTTACAATTGATAATAATAAAAAAATATATTTTTCTTCATTCTTTTATATTGAAATTAACGTAACTAAGGGTAATGGATAGACGTTATATAAATATGGCTGACTGCGAATGTTAATAAACTCAAACAAACTAACATCAGTCCTTATCAGATGAGAGCATGCAGCGCGTTGAAATCTTTTGTATTAGGCTAAATCCGTCCGTATAAAAAGATACAATATGATTTCCGTACATTTTTAATCATTACGAAAAAAGTTAATTTAAACTTAAATCGAGGTAATTATATATTATAAATAAAGTGATTATACGGTCCTTTTTTCACAGACCACGTACGTCCCACTGCTGAGCATGGCCCTCTCCATTTCTGGAGGATCAGACGTAAACCTACTACGCTTGTCCCATGTGTATTGGTGGGATACTATACGGTTTAATCTGTACTAAACTGAATTGCTTATCGACATATAGCGCACGTAATTTCTTTGGGATTTCAAGCCGTACGTCCCACTGCTGAGCATGGTCCTCTCCATTTCTGGAGGAACAGACGTTAACCTACTACGCTTGTCCCATGTGTATTGGTGGGATACTATACGGTTTAATCTGTACTAAACTGAATTGCTTATCGACATATAGCGCACGTAATTTCTTTGGGATTTCAAGCATCAGTTTCAAGATTATACCGGAAATACTAATAGACCGACAAAAATCAAAAAATAACATTTTAGATTTTGTCTTTGTATTTATTGACAAAACTTAAAGTCCTATTTTATAGAAATTGATATCCCTTAAGCTTAGATCTCTTGATATTATAGATGTACACTTTAATTTATTTGTATGTGTAACGAAATTATTTATGCAATATGGGTTTAGTGACCCTCGTAATGTTATATACTTTTTTTGCCTGTCGAACCCCTCCTTTAATTATTGTTAAATTATTGAAGACCGAGGGTCCCGTGACCTTCAAAGTCGAGCCAACTGCACGTGTGCTATTTCTATACAGGTGGTAATTCACCTGTAATTACTCCATTAACTTTTCGCGTTTTTTCGCGTTCGAAAAATGGCGCGATCAATTTACATATGCGGGTTTGAATCGATCTCTGTAACGGTATAATATAATCCTTTTTGTTATTGTTTAAACAAAATTTTTATTTTAATAGTAGATATTACATGGTAAGTAATTTCTTTCCACACACCACGATTCTGCTCAACCATCTTCCTTTAGCGGTACTTCTAAACCGGTATTGGAGCCTTCTCAAAATAAATTTATACATATCTCAAATGTCAGCAGCACTTCTGTTATACCTATGGTTTTGCAGCTGTCTATGGGTGACTTAGATTATTTTTCATCAGGCGACACGCTTGCTAATTTGTATTCCTATACCAATAAAACTGGTTATTTTTCTTTAATATAACTTTTATGAAATTTAATATAGGCAGTCACATTGTTTCCGTTATGGAACATTTCAGTTACTCCAATGCTTATCAGATTTTATGTAAATACGTTATACGCATACAACAGCTAAACCAATTAGATTGAAATGACAATTGAGATCGCGGTGACTAACCTAAATACAAAGCTAGTGGCAATGGTTGCCGGTGCCGGAAGCACCGCCATTGTGCTGCAATCATTGACACCTCGCTGCCTACATCATCCGGTCAACTCCTGTCTCGTGCTATGACAATTCTCAACATGACCATATATGTATAAACACATAAAACACTATCGCTCAATTGATATTATGATAATCCTCACGTTGGCTATGGGCAATTTGATTTTTGGGCAAATTAATATCCAAAAGCAGTCAAATCAATGTTTAATGAAATGAAAATAAAAAAAATGTGTAATGGAAAAACATCTATGTTATTTAAATTTTGAATTTAATTCCGCTTTACAATAATTGCACTGATAGAGTTAATTATGCACGATATTATATCAATTATAACGAATACCTTCGTTACTTAGCGTAAAATAACAAGCTGCCATAGATTTGTACGGTAAAATTTTAGCGCATAAATGTGAGTAAACATTTGATAGAAAGACGGAAGAACACGACAGTTATTTCAATGATTCACACATTGTAACTACCCGAGACCATTAAAATCTCTAAACAATTTCAGGATTATATGCTTATTGACTTTGTATTTTTAAATATTACACACAAATATTATAAATGCAATGATCAAATAGTGCAAACATTGGACAAGTTTCTGTTTAAACATTTAACTTAATTTCACTAGCAATAATAATTTTCTTATTACATGTTTTGCTCATGCTCGTTTATAATTTTTGCATATTTTAAAACAGAAACAAAAATGATTTCTGTACTTATTTTGGCAACAACTGTAAAAATAGTATGCGTGCGTTGACATCTTAAAAAAATTGGGGATCACGCAACTCCCACATGATCGCAGGTAGACGTTTGTTGTATGGTGTGGCCGAGAACTGGATTCTGGGCAAGTGCGAGTATCTTTTTTTTTGCAGACGAGTGGCCGTTATGAAGGAAGTGATAAATAAATGAAACGTTATATTTGAATTGGTTAAATGTAAATTTGTAAAATATGGGATATATATAATGGGATAATTTCTTCTTTTTCGATTACTCTACCTATAGGGGTAGAGATAGAAATTATCCCATTTTAACATTATATGATCTAGCATAGAATGATAATGAAGAAACTACATTATATATAATAAATGATATCGTTATTTATTTAATAGTTTGCAAGTAATAGTAATATATAGAAGTCATCTGAAGCAATGAATAGTCCCTTTATGTAAAAGTAATTGACGTTACTCACCGACGCACTCTTTATCCTTTTTCGATAGCAGAGCTATAGGACCATCATCAAGCGGTGAACCGGGGCAGAGTGTGTCCGCTTTATTAGCGAGCAACTCCTGCCCCTCCTGTAGTCCCAACTGCTGCTCGTGCAGTCGCTTCTTTATCAAAAAGATCTTTGGCATCTTTGCGCTCTAAAGTAGCACTGCACTCAATCCTTGTTGCGTTATTTGTCTTTAGTTTCACCCCTTCCGAAAACTATCAACACAGATTTGCATCATAACACTGCACGGTAAGTTTCCTCGCGTTGTTGATATTTGTAATGCGTAGCAGCTAGCGGCACATGCGATACCGTTGGCCGCTGCGAAAGGACTGAATGCCGGTGAGTGTGCGGTGCCCGCGCCTGCGCCCGCGACACCGTTGTCCGGACGAGTTCGCCTGCGCCCGCGCCCGCGCCCGCCCCCGCCCCGCTAATGCCGCCGCCGCCCGCCCCGTGCGCTCGCGCCGCTGACCGCCGCCCGCCATCCACCATCCGCATCCACCGGCACTCACTCACGATCACATCCACATTTGTGTGCAACACAAAGACAAATTCCAGTAAAAGTGCTTGCACTTAATCCCTCCTGTCATCATTTTAACAATACCACTTTTGTTTCTTGCCATATTGTTGTCGTTTACTCAACTTGAGCTTCGAAATAATGTTTTTTTATTTGAGTCAATTACTATTGATGTTTCTATTTTACTTTCTTCCGCTTACCTGTAAAACTAAATTAATGTTACACACATAGGAAATGTGTTCATCAGAAAACTTCACCGCGATTCTGAGAATCATTTTTACATTAAAACTGTGTCGGGCGAGTCATCAAATGAATCATTTTAATTTTAAAAATTTTAAAGCTCGGAGTTAAGTTAACAATGTTTAATGTTAAATAATATTTAAATTTTATAACATATTGTTATACGCAAATAGAAATTGGATTCTTACACTCCTAAATGTATTTTTATGCATGAAATATTACAAAATATCTTCATACATATTCATTATCCTTATTTTTCGGTCCAAACTCTTAATATGTTACAGGCGTATATAGTATTCACGTTTTGTGTCGGCAACCGTTCAATTAGCAAAATGAATGTAAAAATAAAAGATCCCAAATGTAGACAGCAATCAGTGAAGGGTATTTTACAACTTAACAAACGGCGACGAACAATACACTGTTATAAAGTTTAATACACTGTTATACATTTTACAACCGACATTGTACTAGGGAAATTTTCACGTTCAAAATATATTTTTTGTTTAGTATAATATTACGGTGCGCTGACGATAAATCGGCGTCCTTGTAGCTTTGCTTCTTTACGTCACACGTTCTCTTCTTCGTTTCTAATTCTTTCCGTACTTCCTTGTAATTGCACTTAGCTTATTCAAAGTGCCAATACAACAATTTTTAAGACTGCATATACTCATATCTTTAATAAACCCTACCTGAGTTACATCCGGTGGTGTAGTTTAAGTATACATAAATATCCAAATAGCTGAACATGTTGTTTAAATTTGTAAAAGTAATGTGCATAAAAAGATTCATTATTCTGATTGAGTTCCGCAACAAATCATTTCTAGTAAGGACTTGTGAAAGATTAGCGAATACAATGCGCACCAGCAAAGTATCGGTTGCTTTTAAAAGAGATTATGGTGTCTTGTGCTTTTTGCATAAAAACTAGTGATTTGTTGTAAAATCTTAACGGTTTCAATAGTAATATAAAGTTATATTTAACTATGCATAAGTTTTGAGGTTAAAATTAAATTATAAATCAGTGTTTTGGTCAGTATTTTTTTTTATGGTATAGGAAGGCAAACGAGCAGCAGCAATGCAATAATCATAAATCAGTTTTTATTTCATATTGCCCCTTATGACTCTATAAAGTGCCGAGAACTTTTTTCTCAACAAAAATAAAGCAAAAATTAATGTGCTGCCGCCCTGTTTATCTTTATTTTTATTAAAGTTAATATTTATGTAAAGCTATTGAAAACTTTTGGATTTTATATTATAATTTTGTATATTATTTAAATATTGTCGTCAAACCAAACTATACTTGGTTCGACGACTTAAATTTCTTAGTGACAAGTTATTGCTTTTGAAGTCGTGGATACGATTCCTGAATTGGGATTAATATATGTATGGCGTTCAGGTATTTATTTCTGGTCTGGATGTCCCATTAATTCGTCTTGGGCAGTTGGAGTGAATGTCTATTTCTCATTAACCGGGAGTGTATGTGTACAACAGTAATTCGTATATGGACTATAAAGGAAAGTATGGTTTGAATAAATAAATACAAATCGTGTGGCATGTTAACTTTGAAAATTTAAGAAGGTTACTTAATACTTATATGAACGTCTATGTAAAAATCAGAACGCGCTCTTTTTACTCGCAAATAGCATTTAACTCAAATAAATAAATAATATTAGTTTTCGAAAATGGCGCGATTTTACTTTAATGATGTTTTCTTCTTTTATTTCTACAACACCGACAACTTCTATCCATACTTTATAAAGTGCAAGTTCTTCAGTATCTACGGAAATCAAATTCAACATAAAGTAAGCAATATTATGGATGTGGCAGTATTCGTAATTATGAAAACTAATATTTCACAGCTTTTTCATCGCAGGTCTTACTACTCTTTAATTTATGTTTTGTTATTATTTATAGTTGAGCATGCTTAGTTAGCTATTGTTTTAATTTAATTTAAACTTATAAATTAATTTATTAACTATGTAAAAATATATTAACTATATATAAAATTAAATTTATGAACTATATAAATATAAAATTTTAAAGCTTTAATTTAATTTTAAAGTTACAAATTACATTGAGAAATATTATAATGCCCACAATAAAATCAAGATCTTAATGTCTAAAAACAAGCAGCATAAAAGTATAATTGCGAAATCTTTGGTACTTTTGTTATGTGATTTATGTTAGCACCAACAGAGTTAAAAAGAGGATAACTTCTTCTTCATCTCAGCAGGTATCAGTCGGTGCTAGCCCAGAACTTGGCCACTGACACCGCATTATCTGTTACCATCGTAGAGTCATCTGTTGAGCAGGTGACAGGGCATAGAGAGGAAGATATCAAGTGTGCCATTGTTTGTGTAGCTTTCCCACAGGACAGATTGACTTTTAAGAAACGAAGTTGACAAGGATTTTAAGAAACGAAAATAATATAATATATATATTAGCGGGCTTATTGTCTTTTTTTTTAGTTTGATTCAAGTTTATTAAACAGGCTATATATGAGTAGCTTATCTACTAAGTGAGTATGATATTTAAACAGTACGACGTCAACATACGTCTGAGTACAAACTGTTTAAAAACTGTGTATGTTGATGACAACGATTTGGAACACATACCGGCTAAGATGTTGCTCTCCTAACTCAAATAAAGTTCGGAGAGCAATGTCACGTCGTGAATGAAATGCTACTATATAAAGTGTATTTTTTAATAATATCTAGGTATTGTATTCAACGCTTTCGGGATTTGTTTAGTTTTCCAACGTTAACAAGTGATGCTGTGATAAACAATCTGTATTACTACCGTATCTATGAAAACAATCTTCATAACAACCATGTGTTAATGCGCGGTGGTGTGGGTGGAAGGTGGCGTTGATGGTACTGTAGTGATACATTGATAAATGTATCTTTTATATTATATTACTTCTTTTTAAATTCTTAATTTTAAAATAAAAAAGAAATTTTTTTATAAAAAGATTAATATTCGATCGACTGACGTCTCAGATGTATTAAAACATATCGCCTTTTCTTGCACATGTAAATAATATTAAAAAAGTGTGAATAAAGTATGAATAAGATATAAATGTACAGTGAATAGAAAAATAAATTAATTTCATTTGGAAGAATTTCATTTTTTTCGAAAATAAAACCCCCTAAAGATCCCATGTATCGTCGTAGCAGTACGGCAGGCACGTTATGCCAAAAACCTTCCGCCAATTATAACTACACCAATTTTCATTGCAATCGAATATACGATATGCGAACGCATAGAAAACGAGCACACAAACTTTAATTTTTATATATAAGATAAGCCCACTTGTATTTTCGTATGCAAGTGTATTGCGGCGTGCTCGTTGATTGCGCAACTATCGCCTGCGCCCGCGCAACCCGGTTCCGCACCGCCGACTCCACTCAAGTTCTCGGCAACGTTAACCTCCTTCAAGTTTAGTTGGCAACACTGCACGGAACACGAGGCTCTTTAACTTTCATATACTATCTACGTATAAGCACAATACAAATATAAATATTGATATAATTAAGCGAAAATACAAATATTAAAGTTTAAAAAATAAATTATTGTATCACAGATGTTTCAAATTGCTTAATCCGAATGATTATACATTTTTATCCTTTACCTAAAGTATTATACTTTATCTAAAGTCTCGATTATAAATGGAGTTGTTTTTTGTTTTCTATGTATATAATGTATACTTTCTTGAAATTCTGTTTATTCTTATCTTAATGTCCAATAAAATATAACTTCAATGAAAATATTAAATACTTATAAAACCTTTATTCGTATTATTTTTATTTAGAAATAGCAAAATAGAACGACAAAGTGCAAGACTTCATTAATACAATTCTAATGACCTTTATCAAAAATTCTGTTTCAGTCATCAAATTTTGCGTAATAAATCAATAGATTCTCTTCGTTGTCTCTACGTACGTATTGGAGGAGTAAAACTAAAGTAAGGGAGTATAATGGGAGGGAAAGAGTGAAGTAAAGAAAGGGGAAAGGAGTTAGGCCGTCTGGAGGCCCAACTCCTTCACTCCATTCAATATAAACACGGTTACATATAAAAATCCAGATATTTTGTAAGGGTGTGCTATTTCCCCGAAAGAGCCAACCCATGGTAGCTACATGGCTTTACCACTACTAATATATTGCTAAAATTCTAAATAAGATATATTACTATAACAGCAAAAAAAGAAATAATTTTATAACAGCCATTTACAATAAAAGTGCATGGATCGTCAGCCCAAAGCTCGCCGCTTCGTCCACAAATGCATGAAGTATGTCGTCGATACAGATTGCAAGACAACGGTACACTTTATGCATTATCGATGATTGCGTGCCAAGCACGCGCAATGTACACGGGGAATAAATTGCAATAGTATTAATGGATAGAACCGGTCTACTGATTACACTTGTACTGGACACTCATATTTTTCAATTGGACGCACGAGTCTTTTTATTTAATAGAAGCAACGTTACCTTTATTGTTCTTGAGCTTTATTGACGCATCGTTGTAGCTCATTACAAAGTCGTACCGCCTGACTGTTCCAAATTTTGTCTTAAATTTACCGACTGTGGTGAGTATTTTTCGTAGGATTTTTGCCATTATTGCAATTCTAGGAAGATAGCGCTTCCATGTATAATATATATCATACACACATATATGTCTCAATGCCTATTCTATCTCCTATCCTCCCCATTTCTAGCAAAATATACATACATATCGTTACGCCTATTTCTCGTAGGGGTGGACAGAGTTCACATATCTCCATTTGCTACGATCTCGGCATACTTTCCTTGCTTCCCCTACACTCATCACTCTCCTCATGCAAGTCGCCGGTTAATCTTGACCTGGCCTTTCTTTCTTTCTTTGAAGAATTTGTTATTTTAAAACAAGACGGAATTGAAATTTGTTTAACACAAATATATGTATATATCTAAAAATCGATGTTATTATATCATTATACCATCAATGGTTATTAACACAATTGTAACAGTCCACTAGTGGACATTGGTCTCCCTCAAAAATGAGGGGTTTTGCTATCCCCACATTTAGCAGGCGGATTGGGGGGATATTATTTTTAAATATTATTTTTAATTTTTATTTGTTTATTTTGGGTAATGGGTTGTGTTTATTGCTGGTTGTTTAGAAAAGGCCTGAAAGAGATATAATATTTCATCTACTTTTTAGACGTTTATTTAAATTATGTATATAGTAAATTTATAGAGAATAAGTATTGGCCTCGGATTTAAATCCGTTAATGGACAAGATGACAATGACTGATTAATGCTCTGTGACCTTCTAAAACTGATGAATATTAATTCTTAACGAGAAGTTCTTTGAACTTTATACGGTCACAGAATATAAAGTAAATGTTTCGAATTCTATTGCACTTGATTTTTTAACGACTGAATATGTAATATTATTCACTCATAAATATAAATGGCACATTTTGTGATAAATTGTTTGTTGTTGTGTTTTTTAAAGTTAAAGAAATATTATACAAAATAATGAGAATTTAATGACAGAGTTTTTAATAATTTACATTCATTAATCTTTTCATGTTTACTTCGTTTTATTTATATTACAAAAAATGGTAACGGTGAAAGTTTAAACGAAATCAATATATAAATGAAACTGGAGTATCTTTCTGTAAGTTCGACGCACCTAAAAGAGTAGCAATATTTTTACAAACTTAGTTCTGTATATTTTAAATCGTAACTATAATTTTATTCTTACACTCATATCGTAAGAATTTAAAAGATGATTAACATTTTTAATGTGCTTTTTTCACAGCTCATGTTTGTCTCACTGCTGAGCACGGGCTTCCCCATTTCTGGAGGAACGGACATTAAACCCCACCACGCTTGTCTAATGCGAATTGGCGGGGTTACCAGACTCGAAATAAATATCTGTAGGCCCATACATTTTTATTACGATACGGGCATCGAGCCCACGACCATCGACTCCGTGGGCGGGGGGGCCCGTAACTGAGCCAATTAGTCGTCAATGTGCTATTAATTATTACGTAATTGCTAATATTGCCTTAAATATGATAAGACACTGACCCCTAAACAGAGCCAACTCTACTTTAGAGGTCAGGGTTGGTATGGTATTTAAGTGAAAAACTGTGTTTTGAATAAAGTTATTTATTATACTTCTTAAAAAATAATTAACTACATTTTACAAGTAAATATTATTAATAGCACGATGTTGAACCCAGAAATATCACTCTTAAAAAATCTGTTCGTGTATAGTTATTCATTAAAGCCGATATCAACGAAACAGTAAAGGGAATACCGACTTCTTGTCTTGAAAACTATTGAGAATCCTGTGAAATGATGGTTTTTGTTAAATGTTGGACACGGGGAGTGTAATGGAAAAAGGTAGGAAGTAAGAAATTAATATTTAAATCTAATTATTTTTTTCCCAGCCCATACACCTATGTCTCACTGTTAGGTATGAATCACCGCATTCATGAAAGGACGGAAAATTAACCTACCAGGCATATATAAATGTTACTTATTCAGTCTGTTTTATTTTGTTTTTCATATTTCCTTTTTTTTAATTTCCATTTCATTTTTAAAATTACCATATAGAAAATTTTGTTGTTAATTTGATAAGGCACTGATGTCTTAAATACTTGTCTATATATATATACAACCTACTATATTATTAATTTATAGTAGGTTGTATCTATATGTATACAACCTACTATAAAATTAATCAATTATAAGCCACTAAGCAATACACTTTGTGTGTGTGTGTGTTATTTCACATTCGGAACAAGAGAGGGGTTAGGCCTCCGAACCTCAACCGCTCACCGGAAAAAATATCTGGACTTATTTTTAAATTTAACTGTTTAGTGATACGCGGGTAGTGAATTAATGCAAAGCTTAAGACAATCCAGAACGTAATACGTTCTTATCTACTGGTGCCTAATTGTTCCAGTAAGATTAAGGGTAGGCTGAAGACTTTGATGGACACTAATGCTATATTAATATGACAGGAAGATATTACAATAAAGAGTACCAAAAGGGATAGTAGATTGTTATAAATTTATAAGTGAAACTGTTAAATATCGAATTATTTAATGTATGGATGGTGTAGAGAAAAGAAATTGGTATAAGAAATAGCTAACACTTCGCTAATACTGAGTGTATTAGCGAAGTGTTCTATGTGCGCATCATTAATATTTGTAAAATTTTGGGTAGTAGTTTAAAAGTTTCATTTAATTATAAATTTTATGTGTGAAACGCATAATTTTGTTTTTATTTAATTAAAAATGAAGTAGGATTGCGCTTACGACCTTAGGTTTCCATCCTAATTTTGGATTGTTGATGAGAGTGATACTTTCTTAGCATAAGCACTATTTATTAGCTTATATGGAATGTTCAACAAAAAATCTAGTAATATTACAAAATTGCCAGTCTTTTTAAAAATAACTCTTTTAATAAAATCTATTTATTTGTATGTCACTGCATTTGTATTTCTTTATCTTTCTACTAGACGCTCCAGTATATGAGGTAAGAAAATTGTCTGTTATGTGAATTGAACGTCAGAAAATTCTCAAACGTTCACATCCATGTGCATAGTGTAGCTATACCGGTTGTTAAAAGGCTGCGGCGGCGCGGAGGTCGCGGTGTGGTGTAGGGTGAGGGGGAGGGGGAGAGGCCGGGTACAGCGACCGCAATAGTGTTGCCACACCGCGGCGCGCAGCCACCATTGCCAAGATCACGGACCGCGCATGCGCGGCGAATGTCAGCCACGTCACGATCGAGCTTTGTAATCATGAGATTCAATAGCGCATAGTGTACAGCACAACGATTCCAGGCTATTCTTTTCTTTTAACAATATAAAATATCCAATAAAACAAGTCTACATATTTCTCAAAGGCTGGCAGCGCTACTGCAATGCTTATGGTGTTGAAGATGTTTCTATCAGGCGGCACGCTCGGTCGTTTGCCTTTCCATCCCACGAAAAAACTTATAAACGAGCTATTTCATTGAGCTATGTTGTAAAGTCTCTTAGTCTCATCATCGCGTCACACAGATGTGATTCGAAATGGAATTTATTCATGCGATTACATTCGTATACATCTGGTAGAAGTATTCTAAGTAATGCATGGAAACATTTTCCAAAGGAAGCAAGGGTCGAGAACTTTCCAGGTTTATATGAGAAAACTATCTGCATTAAACATTCGATAATATACGATAACCAGATTGATTTAAATTTAAGAAATCTCTCGTGAATATTAAAACAGTATGGTTTATTTACAACATAAGTCGCTTTTATATAAACATTTCACTAAAATTTACCTCAAGACTCAGTCTCACATATACTCAGTCGTCGTGACGTATACGTTAGCATTATACGTATGCGGCGGTCAATCCGTACGTGTCATTTGTTTACCAATCACGCACTCTTGCCGCTCCCTAAACCAGTTGCTATTATGCAATCGGCTCACATAAATACAAAACGTTTTTTGCCCGTACATCCCCACGGTAAATAACGCCCCGAGACTCGACAAGTTTTGCCGTGCCAGTCGAGTCAGTATAATAGCCCTTGCCCTATCTTTATATGGGCCGAGCCGTAGCCTCCCGCAATCCTCATTCAATTCACGTAAGGTAGCGGCTCTAAGGACCGGGTTTTGTAATAGCGCAACAGGTAGAAAGGAAAGGATTGCGAGTGTACCGAGAGTGGGACGCCACGATATCATCTTCACAGGTCGTCTCGCTCTGTGCGCCCATCGCCCCTGAGGTGCGCGGCGCGAGCGAAGGAATGCCGTACGATTTGTGCTTGCGCATACTGCGGACGATTCGTATACTTTAGATATCTATCTATAAGTTAGCGCATAACCAACACACACTGCCCTCATGCGTATGGGTCATATAGCGGGATTTTCAGAGTTTAGCCAGTGAAATTATATTGAAAGGGAATCTGATCATTTTTGTCCATTTTTAGATGTTTGCTAAAACCTACAAATAAATGTATATGGCTATTTAATGCGATAAAAAAAATTAGATTTTCAGTAAGTTTTCTATATTTTATAGTTTTTGCTAAAACACGTTACAGGTCTCTCACTAAGTAAAAAAAAGTTGGGGAATGGAAAGACTTATGTAATGTTAGCTTCACAATTAATTTGCTTTTTAATAAAACTTATTTACTTTCAGGATCTATTTCAAAAATGTAATTGAAGTAAACTGTTGTAATAACTAAAATAATAATGAAGTATTAACAAATATTATTGAATGGAGTAATAGCATATTTACAGAGATAGTTGGTTATAGAAAGGAAAGATAGAAAGGAAGAAATAGCCCCTTTTGCTTAGATCCTTTATATTTTTATGATACAAAAATATCTTTGTCAGCATTCAGCAATCCACTGCTGGACGTAAGTCTGTCTTGAGATGCGCCATATAGCCTGATCTTCGACTACACGTATCTGGTCTCTGATATATTCGTGCATATCTTCCCTCCGAGCCAGGAGGTCATCCACACTACTTTTTCCAAAACGCATTATATGTGCACTACAACATAGGATGTACATACATAATCTGAAGGTACATATATACGTACAACAGAACATTTGAAACAAAGCTTTGTTCTCGGGCCATAATTGAGGCAAAACTCTTTAACCAATTCACATCGCAAGTGACGTCAACGATACGTAAAACACTAAAGGCGTTGTTTATGGTCGTTTCATCAAATCAATTTCATCGCTAATTCTAGCCATGCTTATTACATATTTGAAAATTTTGAATATTGTTTATCACTATTATATGTATATATGCCCAATTATATCAGTGTTATATATAGTATTCAAAAATAAATAGAAATTGATAACAAGGCAAATCATTGCTTTCATCATGAACATTCGGTAGTCCACTGCTTAAAATTTGCTTCTACAAAATCGCGCCACCTAACTTTGGCTTCACGCATCCAGTTTTTGCCACTTTAATAATGCAAATAAAATGACAAAACTATTTGTTGAGGCAAATATTCATAGGAATTGTAGCTGACAAAAAGTTTAATATTAAATCTCAGCTTAAATATTTTCTGAACTATCTGTTATTCAGCAAGCGAGAACTGTTTCATCATTATGGTTCATAAAAGGACTATGTCAGGGATAAATAGGGAACATAAAAAAGCAAGAACTATCCGACTGCTATCCTGTTATGGACTATGTTGAATAACGGTTCAGATAATAGCAGCTGAGAATTGTGGTAGATAGTAGATGGTGGTAAAGAGTTCAGTTGGAAATATCATAAAAATGATAAAACAGTTTTAATCGAATTAACTTTATGATAAGACTACATATTTCGCATTTTTACAATTTTGTTTTTTGAAATAGAATTCTCTAATTTTTAAGTATTTTTCTTAGATTACAATTTATCTTATACAAAAATAATTATATCGATAAACTGGGAATATTTTGTGAATTTTTTAAACTTCCTTTTCCTTTTCATATCATCAAATTAATGATAATAAAAAAAGTCTAAGATAAGTTAGGTTCAATTTACCGTAACTGACCGGCAGAAGCTGGATGCTGATAGATGGTGATGAGCTTAGTATATGCCTATGTTCAGCAATGGATAGCTCTTCGTGTCCTAGCAGCAGGTGCTGAGACTAATTTGTATCTATTTATTGTTCAAACATAGCATTAAATTCTTTTTCGATCCTATTTTGAAAAATCGTTCTATCTATTACAATTCTACTAAAACGCTTATGTTTCACATTTGTGCATGTTTATAACTGTTTAAATATTATATATGTAAGTATACTTATGGTGATAAATGAAAGCTTTTGGGATGTTACTAACGGAACTCGATCAGCAGAAGATAGTGAGATTTATTAAAGAATTTCCTTTGTTTTTATAATCTGAGATAAATAAAGAAGTAGATAGAGATATGTGTTGTTTACGATTTTAAAATTTTAAAATTTTTAGTAATATTAGCAGTAATATCTGAAGTTAATCGGAAGAACTTAAAATATCATTGTTTATTTTAATTGCACTTTTTAATTTAAAAAATTAAGGATTTGGTACGAGTAATGTCGGTTGTGTTTCTTGAGTAAACAAGACGCTCAGTCGCCGGTCACATAAAAAGTTTCCTCCAAGATCCGGTCACACTGGTCCGTAAGATCGACGACCTCCGTTCGCCGTTTGACTTAATGGAAATTGCTTTTCTTGCCTCACCTGACTCTTTAAAATGGGAATCTTTAATTGATGAATATTTAAATTGATCAATTTATTATTTTAACTCGATACCCTCAATGATATATATATATATAATATACTGTAGTCTTTTTTTAGTAATAACTTAGATTATATTTTTTAAGATAAAAAGTAAAACTTTTCAAGTTGAAATTTGTACTTTTAATACGCACTCTATAAAAAAGAGCTTAAAAAGTAACTTATATTTTTTTATCATATTCATTCAGTAAAAGTATAATACAATTCTTCTTCAAATAATAAATAGCTCGGTTACTAATATTTGCGATCTGAGGTCGTGGATTCGATCCTTTTATTGGACTATTAATGTGAAGTAGGAAGGTAGCTAGGAAGACATAGCACAAGTACTATTAGTTTAGTAGGAATGTTAAACAAGAATTCTAGTAATATCAAATTGTTCTTAGCAGTAGTAATGTAATTTAAAAAGTTTCTTAAAAAACTGTATGCCAAAAATGTTTTGATTTTGGCTTTTTAAAGTTCTATTGCTCGTTGCTCGCACGTTTTGCAGAGCGTCGTGGTGCGTGGTGCGTGGTGCGCTTACATCAGTTGCGATAACGTTATGCGACTTACGACCAGTTACGCCTTCCACGCTACGGTCGCTCGCTTGCACTCGACGACGTGTTTTGCTGTTAGCTGGTCACAGGCAATTAAAAATCTCAATTTACCACAGCTTCTTTGTTACAGAACGGCTTTATTATAGTCACACCGGATTATAGATTAGGCGGCGGTAATTTGGCGTTTTGTCTATGTGAAAAAAAGATGATAGTGGTAGAGCCACGCTGCAGATGAATAATTTGTCAAGAATAGCATAATATTTGTCTGAAGCATGAATGGACCAGGTCGGCCAGATAAGTACCACACTCTCGCAGGCTTCGTACGGTGAGTGGCCGAGTTCCGGAGGCCCAACCCTCCCGCTCCCATTCTCACTCCCATAATGATACTTTCCTTAAAGGTCGGCAACACTTCCGCACTGCCTATGGCGCTGCGGATGTCTATGGGCGACGTTGATTGCTTTCCATCACGTAACACTTGCTCGTTTGCCTTCCTATCCCATAAAAAAATGACTGAAATTAATAGCTTCAAAATGTTTGCGTTTAATTGTAATTTGTTATATATTCTGCTTTCTTTCACACTTTATGAATGAATAATTTATTTTTACAAGAAGTTTAAAATAATTTTGATGACATATTAAAATGAAAGGTAAATTTAATGAATTACAAAAGAAACCTAACATGCAAGGAAATCTGTTTATCTTTTAATTAAGATCGAAATCTTAAGCTAAAAAAAGAAATACATGGGATCAAATAAAAATATTGTGGCTTTATGAAATCACAACTTTTGAAATCATATTATAACAAATTTTTTTTTATGATAAATTTGTTTTGAAGTTTTCAGTTTACCCCAATGCTAAATCAATTTTGAACGTAGACCTCATTTAAGGCGCTTAGCGCGACCTTCGGCTTCACGCCTCTTGTTTCTAAATAGATCGATCACTGGGTAGATTAAATATATACTTTCATATAATAGAGCTTAATATAAAAAAAACAAACGAAATAAGAAGAAATAGATTTAGAGAACCATATATTAATTGGTTAGGGTTAGGAATTAAGTTTCTGATCTAATGTTTTCTTACATCATTAAAATTTCGACACCAACTATTTCTCCTAACACATGCAATATTAGATATATTCTTTACTAGCTTTTGCCCGCGGCTTCCCTCGCGAGGAATTTGGTTTGCCACATTAAATTTCGTGACAGATCATTTAAAATAAATATTATATATTTTTTTACTTAATAGTAAAATTATAATAGGACAAAAATTACATAAAATCATTACAAATTGTAGCCTGTAAGTTATTCCGATGTATAAAATATATTACTGTAAAGTTTCACCCAAATCCGTCCAGTAGTTTTTTCGTGAAAGAGTAACAAACATACATCCATACTCACAAATTTTCGCATTTATAATATTAGTAGGATTGTACACCAGACACAACGTTATACATTAGTTAATAATGCATATACAAAGGGCTACAAGGCTAGACAGCTTAGTTGGAATGGTTCACAAGAATTTAACTAATGTTACGTTCTATGCGTTTGTATTTTTATACCTTTGTTTCCATGGCTTACGTTATAATCAATATTGGTATCGGTATTAAAAAGAAATAAACATTAAATATTACATTTATTTATAATATTACTTAATAGTGGATGTTGTACGATGACGTGAAGCGGGAAGATTTATCTTATTTCTCACAATCCTTTAACTACAACCATAACGTAACCTGTGACACTATTTATTTGACATATAATTGCTTTTATTACAAGTTCTAAATATGAGGCTGTACTACAATGTACAGTTAATATGTACTTATATATTTAGAAGCGCTACAACGTACACATATGATTGGTCAGAACGAGCGTCTAGACAAGCAAGTGAATTCCTGAATAGTAAACTGGCTTAGAATAGTCTTAAACAAATTTAAACTTTCAACGATTATTTTTATTTTCTAAAATTCACAACTCTTTAGAAATAATTCATAGTTTGCCTTCGCTGCAGTTGAAAAATTACTTCCGATACTTTTGGATTAATACGGGTACATAATATTTCAAAAGAATATTAAAAATGAAATGTACTGGTTTTAAACGGAATCCTTTTTATTGGGTTAGGCATTGCATATATTACATATTTCATATTGTAAAATGACTTAATTGGCTCAGTCGCAAAATGACCAAGTTTAGACAACACAGAGACACCATTCCCGCACCGGGATAAATATTATATTTGTATGGCTTACAAGTTTTTATTTTGGTCGTCGTTCATCTTCTTTTTACTTTTTAGTACATCAGTTAAGACAAACATAAATCATTCATGCCCCTCGTGGTCTAGGAAAATCATAGTACAAGTTCAATACGTTTCAAGTAAGTGTGTTACAGCACTAACCATGTTGCAATGTGACTCGCGGGTTTAGCGGTCGTGCTTGGCGGTGCAGCACGATCTAGCGTTCCGCTTTGCGCCGGCGTTCTCCCCCCTCCCTGGCCGCGCTTCCCGCCGCGCAGTTGCCTTTCCTAAAGTTACTCTCCGGTCTCCCCGGCACGTCTCGTCGGCCCTGACCGAGACACTGAGTAGCCTCAGTAGAATCATACGGCCTTATGTCCAGTTAACCCACGTTGATTTCGCTTACATTTAATACGAACGAATATCCAGACGCGTGCAATTCTTATCATACGAATGGCTTCAACTGGTTATTAATTATAAGTGTCATATTTCCGCACAAGCAGCCTCAATTATGCTGTGGATAAAAATTGCCAAAAACACTTGCCACTGAAAATGTTTTACTATTAAACTTACAGTGCTGTAGAAAATTATAAAAAGGTACAATAACACCAAAAAAAAAATATAGTAATGCTTTAATTTTTATTTACGATTAAGGTATGCTTCCTTCTAAAAATTTAAATCACATTTATATTTTATTTCTTATTATGAAATAAAATCACTTAATCAATGAATTGGATATAATATTCGTTTTATCAGTTTTTACAGCTATATGTCGCTCTTTTTCATTATTCTTTAGTCAACAATTTATTGCTGGTAATAAGCCTTCGGTGATTGCCAATATATAGATGATAATAACACTATGTATTTTATTACCTTTCATTTAGGACTACTACTACTACGACTACTAACTTCATCAGTCTAGAAATTTTAATACATTCATATTTTATTAAATATTGGAGGAAGAAATTGTTTATGTCTTATCTATTAATTGTTTTAAAAGACTTATAAGTCTATGCTCTATTCTATCTATATTCTCCAGCTTTTTTCATCTTTAAAGACTTATTTTGGTATGGATTTGGCAGTGTAGGATACCCGGCTGGGTAGAGAAACTGGATGCACGAAATCGAATAACGGATTAGGTGGCATACCTTAGAGGATCCAGCGATGGACTGCCTAGGCTGGGGATGAAGAAAGACTTTTGATACATAAAAACGTTTAATGTGAATAAGACTACACATAGGAATATTAGAGAATTCTGTTTACAATACTTGCACATATGTTCTATTTTTAATCAATAATTCGTCGTGGAGTTATATATATATATATATATATATATATATATATATATATATATATATATATATATATATATATATATATATATATATATATGTGTATATATATATATATATATATATATATATATATATATATATATATATATATGTATATTTATATATTCACACCCAGTACTCGTAGGGGTTGGCAGAGACCACAGAGCTCCATCCGCTACGATCGCGGCACACCTCGCCTAGCTTTTATAATATAAACATTATTAATTATTATTATTTCATTTTAAAAAGTGTTTGATATGTGTATATATATTAAGAACGCACGGGGGAATATTTGCAGATTGCAACATCATAATCGCAGACTGATTTGCAGGTGCACTGATTATTTTAAAAAGTTTCGCCGCAAATTTTGGCAATGTGCACCTACGTTTATTACACGACAGTAGGATCCTTTGCACCTGCTTTGGATCATTTCTAAATAATATAATTTGATTTTTTATCCACTTTTTTTTTTGGGGCCAATATTAAATATAAAATTTATTTAGTTTTCTCGGTTTTTTGAATTTCATTAATTACGTATCATATTTTGTAACACTTGCAATTTTTGAGATTTATAACAGAATACTAATTCAGATAAATACATAATATATTACAATAATGTTATACATCGTCATCCGATTGATTCGAAGATGTTAATGCTGGCAGCCTATTGGCTTTAACAGCTTTATCGTATTCAGGCCCGCGGGCTGAAAGCCCGCGGGCTAGTAAAATATAATTGGGAATCTGCGCAAATCGCAGACTCCATCGGCCTGATGCCGTGTCGGAGGTACACATATGTGTGTGTGCTGATTTTAAACTCGTCATGATTCTACGTTAAACATGTAGGGGAGGTTGAACTTTAGTAACTATAGTCCCTATTAGTCCCATAGACCCTAAGGTCTAGGGGGTGAAAACCGACCGGGTACGTGAGAGAATCTCGTGTAAGCGGCCGGTGTAGAAGTGTTCCCTACTCTACGTGCTCGGCTAGGGCCGGGGTGCGTGTGAGTGTTGGTGTCGTGAGTGGATCCGAACGACGCTGTTTCGTCGTCCGGATCGTGTAACACGTTACGCGGGCGTCGTCTTTTCGGGCGCGCGTTTAAATCGGGTGAATAATTTACCGATTGTACCACCAGTGGATTCGGATGGGATTCGGATCTCTCAAAATATTTCTTAGAGAGTGTTTTAAAGTGTTGTTTGACGCTCGGCAAGTTAAGGTCGCAGTGGAGGTCAATTTTGCGCTGGAACCACTGAGCACCGGTGGCTCGACGAATGAAGCGATTTTGTATCACTTGAAGTTTATTTATTTTTCTTTTATGCACGTGCGCGAAGGCGACACTTGCGTAGGAAATGATTGGCCGGACGCATGTTTTGTAAAGAAGCAGCTTGTGTCTGAGGGACAGTTTCCTGCGGGCGTTAATTAGAGGGTGAAGACGACCTAAGACGAAGGCCGCTTTGGATCGAGCGTTTTGAATGTGTTTAGTAAAATTCAGGTGATTGTCGAGGGTGACGCCTAAATATTTCTCTTCTCCATTTTCGGAACCATTCACCAAGAGTAGTGGCCGCAGTTTGGAGCCGTTTCGACACGCGGTATTTGACCCTATCAGAAGTGTAGAGGGCGGTGTCGTCCGCAAATAGGGCGAGCGACACGTTCGCGTGCTTGGGAATGTCGGCGGTATAAAGTGAGAACAGAAGCGGCGAGAGGCAGGATCCCTGCGGAACCCCCGCCCTAAGGGGGCGGGGAGAGGAGCGCGTTCCTTCGACGCGAAAGCGGAAGGTTCGATTCCTAAGGAATTCTCGTATGATGTGAACGAGTCTATCGGGCACACTCATGTGGTATAGTTTATATAACAAACCGTTGTGCCAGACCTTGTCGAAGGCTTTTGCCACGTCGAAGAAAAGCGCTCCTGTATTGCAAGCGCTCCTGTATTGAGCATCCTTGTTATCTGTTTGTCTATTGACAAAAGCTTTTTCCAACATTTTCCATTGAATCCTATCCCTGGTTCTCCTAATCCACAATTTTCCTGCTGTTTCTTTTTTTCGTCGTTCCATCTTTTGTACTATACAAAAGATGATGAGAGATATCTTTGGGTCCCAATCGGTGATTGTCCTACTCCATTTCCTTTCTCCTCGAAGAGTATGTCCTGTCCAACGCCATTTATATTTCCTTATAGTATTAGTAATATTTATAAGTTTGATTTTGTTCCTTATGACTGAATTCCTTATCCTATCTGATCTCTTTATGTTTAGCATGCTTCTTTCCATTAACCTTTGGCAGACTTCTGACTTTTTGATGTTTTCATTCGTAGGAGCCCACGTCCGGCAGCCATATGTTGTGTGTGTGTGTTAGCACTGGAAGAACACAAGTATTGAAAAGTTTCGTTTTTATATTCATATTTGTTTGTATATAAATAAACGGTTTACATGCATGAGTGTGAGTGTATTTAGAATTCATAAAACATGAATGAAATTGACAAATAATACTTGCGATGAACCAATGTGAAAACTGAATTTGCAACCCTTGGCTTCAAGAGTGTCATTTTGATATAATTATTAATGAAACAAAACGTAGTTCGAAATTTTTTAAATAATTTTTTATAAAAATTTTCACATCAAATAGTTCTTAAATATAAATAAGTAAACCATCTCTATTGGCACACGTCCTTTCCTTATACTAAAAACATTATTTTTATTTTCACTTTAACACCATACTTCTAATTTCATTAGCTTAAAACCTATACGGCAGACTACAGTAATATAACAAAATTTGCACATTTATTGATATATTATAGAAAGACGCCGTACGAATCATTATTTAAGCTGAAAACAAAAATCATTACGTTACGAATTCTAAGAAAATAAGATTTCCTTTCATATTAAAATGTTTACTTTGTTACTATTTTATCTCATCAGTAACTTTCTGGTTTTATTGACCTCACTTACAAAGTGGAGGGTTCGGGCTCATTTCAGTTATTTTATATCCGCTTAATTGCTTTTGATGATCCCCGTATTACTCTTTTCGATCATTAAATACCGCGAGCTGTTTGATTTAATGTTACTTGTGTTACAAAGTCTTGTGCCTCTATATTGTAGGACACGCAGTAACAGTTATGTTTCACTGAACTATGTATATATCGTATATGGCTTCATGTTGAAAGAACTATATCTTTTTAATCAATACATGAATAAATGGTAAAGGAGCGAGTACCTGGTGCACGCCGCCTTTCAAAATACGCATTTCATATCTTAGGGTCCCCTTCATTTTCTTGGGTTCATTTGTCTATTACTAAGCGTCGTGATCCTCCTTAATGTGTAGTATATAACGACAATTTTTCTCACATCTTTCATGCCGTCTTCTCAGCCTGATATATTGCGTCGAAGATTTTGACGTCTAGTATTTTTCACACCTGGTCAACCTTGTTGCGTTGCGCTGTTGTTACAAGGACTTAAGGGCAAATATGTGAATATTAAGCGAAGAAGGAAGTAATGAGAGGGGAAGCAGGAAGTAAAGGACGGGGGAAGTAACAGGGCTTCTGACATCTTTGGATTCGCTGTTTTAAGTTTGGAAATCACCGAGTGATAATTGGGATATTGCATTGAAATTATTTTGGTTCATTTTCGGTTGAGTTGTGAACTACACACCAATTCGTGAATGTAGTTCACTACTTCCTCATAGTGCGCCTTTTAGTCCAATCTAAAAAATAATTAAAAAAATATATAGTAAATCGATATCGATATCATTATTTAGATAAAATAAATGAATAATTGACAAAATCACTGACATATTTGATTGAGCTAGCAAATTAAAGTAGCAATGGGCAGGGCACGTATGTGGGAGAATCTACTAGTTTATACATGTCTTGTAGTGAAGACCGCGTCTTACCAAATGTAGCGTGGAACGTCTCCCGGCCAGACTATACGGCGATCTGTGGATAAATACTTGAAGCGAAGATTGGGCAAGGTAGGTTGCCTTTAGAGATGCCTATTTCCAGTAGTGAATTGTCACCGGTTGTTGATGATGATGATAATTATGAACTAACAAAGGTAATTATTTTATTTAATACAAATAATTGAAACTGTATTCAAAAAAGAAAAGATTCAGTAACTATAATAAAGATTTGCTGTTGTTTTTGGTTTATAAAATATTTAATTTTTAATTACTATTCTGTATGCTGTGAGTCAACGAACGAGTTCACATCGTTCTTGAGTTTTCCTTCACGATTGTGTTCGTGTGTACGTCAGGTGTGGCGAATGTGCGGGAGTTCAAGACTGTTGTGACAAAGAGTGTATGCATATTCATGCGGTGTGTCCCCTTTACAAAATGTCGCGGCTAATGTTGCGCCGGCGATGACACGGTTTCGTTGTTGGACTATTCGAGACGCTAATTTGTATATGCGTCATACATATAGGTGTGTTGCACGATTATTGTAACTTCGGGTGCTATACACAGTTAACCTATCTTCATTGCAACCACGAAAACGACTTCAAGAAAGATGCCTATTTTTTTTTAAGAAATCGATTCGGATTATTCGGAAATATAGCAGATACGATACAGACATTTTTTTACTAAGGTGCGATGGACGATAGAATTCAACGTTTAATTCATCGTCATCATCTTCTGACAGTCCCCTATTGGACATAGGTCTCCTACAAGATATGCCACCTAGCCCGATCCTGGCCTACGCGCCTGGCCTGGCATACGTAGTCTTCAGTATTACTAAATATTATACATGTGTATAGCTATTTGAAAAAGAGAAAGATAAAGAAGATATTACTCTCGTCGTCGTGATTACAGTCGGAGCGTTGTTTTATATAGCAAAGTTTATAGATAGTTACAAATCTATATTTGTACTTTCTATAAAGAGCAGGGCCGTCCTTACCCGGGGGTCCAAGGGGTGCAGCCGCAACCGGGCGCGCGATCCTAGGGGGCGCCGAATGCTAGAAATTGGAAATTTTTGACCTCTAAACTCATTAAATAAAAATATAAATTAAAAAAATATATAATATTAGTTTATAAAACATGTTGATTTTTGTTTGTGCATTTTTTGGTAAATTACAGAACTTTCTTAAAATTAATAAACGAAAGATTAAAATTATATTGCGTTTTTTTACAACAGCAGGGGCGCGGGCTGATTACCCGCACCCCGGCGTAGAATATGCTTAAGACGGCCCTGAGAAAGAGATGTATTTAAAAGTAAAGATGTTATATTGGTATTGTAGTCATACATTTCTAAATGTATCACTAATGTAATAAAACTTTTTATTTGAATATATTAAAACCTTTTATAATATATTACTTCTTTTTAAATTCGTAATTTTAAAAGTACGTAATAAAAAAATTAAAAAAAAGTAATTTTAAAATAAAAAAGAAATAAATTGTTTTATAGAACACCAAAATAGCTCGACTGACGTTTTTCGAAAGACATATGACCTTTCCGGCATAAGAAATTGAGATATACAATGTAAATGTATAAAGTGTGAATAAAGTATGAATAAGATATAAATGTACAGTGAATAGAAAAATAAATTAATTTCACTTGGAAGAATTTCATTTTTATCGAAGATAAAACCCTCTAAAGATTCCGTATACCGCCGTAAGCAGAACGGTGGGCACGTTATAGTATCTTGAGCCAATATTCGATACATGAGAACGCATAGAGTATAAGAAACGTATGAGTACAATACAAGGATTGAAGTCTATTATCAATCAGTATTGTAAATTTGCAACTTAGACGCGCTAACAAATGAAATGTGATGTTAAGCGGTGATGTCACATCAATGTGTTTACAAATCAACGGTTAAACGGTCAGATGCTATTTGTTATAACATTTATCTTCGCATTGATATTAATTTTACTTGTTGTTACTGAAAAAAAAATATTCCGTGGATATTTTTTGTTGTTCTCCTTGTAAGACTGAGGTTTTAAACCACATTACCTGAAAGTTTTAAAGTTTATTTTATCATTCCAATTATGTGTTAATAGTGTTTTTGAAAATATTAATTCGTTTTGTTTTATTTTTATTACCATTTTTAACTATTTTTTTGTTATGTACATGCTGTGACACTAAACGTTGTATTAATTATTGTTGTTAAAACGAATACCTACTGTGACTAAACATTGTATTAATTATTGTTATTAAAATGCATACCTATTATGTATAGTTTTAATTTTTTTATTATTTTTGTTGTTACATTGTATGTTTTGTTGTTCCTTTTTTGTTATACAATGAAATAAATATTTACTTGTATCCATAATGGAGGCCTAACTCTTTTCGTTTTCCTTTACTTCCTAATTAAAAAAATCATTTATAAATATGCAAGTACTAGTACATAATCTTACCTATAAAAAATAATTTGTGGGTTCGTTCTATACATTCGCAAATCGTTCATCCGATATATTGACACTTGCGTGAAGGTTTCTGATATTTTACCTACATACATAAATGCATACACTCACCCTTGCATTAATTAACACACGGTTGTATTTAAGATTGTTTTCCATAGCAACGGTTGCCATAGATATTATTGATATATCTACAGTTGTTAACTGACTTGAATTTTAGTAAAAAAGTTCACTCGTTACTTTCAGTAACTATTTCTGTGAGCATTTTTGAATTACATTTATTTAATTTATGTTTTCTGTACGACATTACACAAGATCTAAGTTGAATGTATCGCCAGTTCCATTGTATTCTTATAAGTCTTAAAACAATTGTTTATTATGAAATATTTTAAAACTGTAAGTATTTCAATAGTAGTTCAAAATTTAACAAATGACAAACTACTTTTGAAGGTAATTTCAAGAATGTAACAACTAACAATTATACTTTCAAAAATGTATCATAAATTGTTAAATTAAATATCTGTTCAATGGATATTATGAAGACTTAAATGGCGTTTTGGATTCAATCGCTTTCGGTGTTCGTAATTAGCCCAGTGTGGCGGCAAGAATCAATTCTTTTTTTGGCAAAGGTTCAGCAATGGAACAAGAAAAGATTTTGAATATGAATCTTTTTATAGTTTATTTAGTATAATATAATATTCTTGTACATTTACATACACCAGTACTAATCCAGTATTGTTTCTGTCGTTGGATCTTGGATAAGGTAGGAAGTCTTGAGTTGTAGAATTTGTGGACTCACCACATCAAAATATGTATAAAGAATAAAAGGTTTATAGTTATAAAAATGTAATACATAGAAACACAAAATGAATTGATTTAGTACAATATGTTTTGTTATTTCGACAATATTTTTAAAATAAAAATAAAGCGCCAGTGTTACTATTGCTTTTGGCAGAATAGCTAAGATGCAACAAGATTAAAAAAAAAAATCATTCTGCGAGCCATAAAATGTATGAACTTACGAAATATATAAAAATAAATTTTCTGCTGGACATTTTTTTATTTCAAACGGAAAATTGACGTCAAAAACAAGAAAAGTTTACTAAATCAGGTTAATCGTACACGATTATGGTAAGTAGATTATTCACTAATTACTGACGCAACCCAGTCCTAGTATCGGGTATAGCACAGGTTAATGCTTAGCTTACAATTGCAATAATGATACACAGATGTGCATGCACTTAATTACAATTCTTAAAATCAGGGCAATTCTTATTTATATAAGATGATATTGAATTTAAATTTATAGTTTTAAACTATAATAGCGGAGTTGTTAAGGATTGGTCTTGCGATCTGAGGTAGAGAATTTGTATTTTCCGATGAATGATAATATAAGCTATTTCCTATCACAAGCATTAATAGATTAGTTGGATGGTTAACAGAATTTTTGGTAATATTAAATATATTGCTAGACTTTTATAAAAAAAAAGAATAAAAATGGCTTGCGGAATTTTAAATTGGGTGGACCTCACACTATAAAAATATTCTTCAGCATGCAAGTTTTCATGTATATTATAATTGTGCAGTAAAACTATCACGGTGTAAAAGTATTTTTTTTTATATTTTAAACAGCCCATATATGACCCGTTATTAGGCAAGAGTATTTCTGAAAGAATGGACATAGACTTACCACGCGTAAAATAGATTTACGTGACAGCCTGACTTGGTATTGACGTCGCGGGTTATGTAACCAGCGACCGTTAACCCTGTAAAGGTTTCCCACTGAGCCGATTATGTGATCATTTTATTATATATGTGTATAATTCATTATCTTTGTGTATAAATGATCATTTATTGTGTATGTGTATAAACTCCGTTATAATTACAATAAACAATATTCCATACTGCATTATAATAGGTATATGAATTGTATAATTATAATTTTTTGACAATCGGATATATGCAGTGACCGTTAGGGGTATTGTTTCTTTGAAATGGGTCTATAAAACTTGATGAATCTACAATAGGTAGTTTTGTAAATAATTAACACAATGCTCACTCTATGCTACCGGAAAGTCACCGTTTCTTCCTAAAAATAGCAGTACGATAATTGATGATGCAAAACTGACTTCACTGTATCCTGAGTATTTACTTAGCGATCCGTGGTAGCTGTGCGTGGCATATATGATGTATTTGATGTGTGTACGACTTAAATAATTTGACATCTGCTATAACTTCATTTATCTTAAAAAAATATAAAAAATAGTTAACCTTACTGGCATTGAAATTTCTTTAAGCTTGCTTTGTAGTCTGATCTTTATCTAATTGATGTATCTGATTGTGCTGGGGTGTTAATCACATTGCGTGTGTGTATATTGTTACTACAATGAATGGTTTCTATATATTGCCGAACGATTAGTTTGTTTTTAAGTAGGTATGTATTTCTTCAAAAAAATTTACGTTGCGAATGTAGATGGAATGGTTGGTAGGAGAAGACCATGGAAAATATATAGATTTCTGGTACTTTGTGATTCTTCATTTGTAAAATTAGTACCCCAAAACTTTTGTCTACTGAGTTTTGATTTAAATTTAAAAGTTTAAAGAATATAGTATAGTGTATATGTATGAAAGAAAAACCTTATCGAATATATTTAAAAAAGAAGAAACTTATGTAATGCATTACAAGTAAGTAATTACTCGCTTAAAAAAGAGCTATCAATTTGGCATTTATTTTTGCTGATTGGTCAGTAGTCAAGGAAATATATGAAGTAACATGCATTTTATAAATATATTTAGAACATTAATGTGACCAAATTGTTTCAAGGTCTCGATAAAAAATAAGCTTTCAAAAATTTCACGTATGGTTTAGATTTAGAGCTATATCAATGTAAAATAACTTGTAAGGGAATGTGAAGGCAGCGAATGTAGCATAATTTAATAATAAACATTTAATTATAATGTTTACATTCTCAAAAGTAGGATAAAAGAGAAAAAATGTTGTCAGTGAATAATGCGATCGTATAAAAATAATTTCTTTTAACAACCCATATATGTCCCACTGCTGAGCACGAGCCTCTCCATTTCTGGAAGAACGGATGTTAACCCATCACGCTTGTCCAATGCGTATTGACGGGGTTACCAGACTCGGAATAAATATTTGTAATTCATACATGTAACTATTTCGATGCGGGGATCGAACCCGCGACCATTGCCTCCGAGGGTGTAAGGCCCCGCAACTGAGTTAATTGGTCGTGAATAAAAATAGTTATATTTATGAAATAAAAATAAGTACTTCTTTTTCTAAAGTTTCGCGTAAAGATCACCAAAAATAGAAAACGATTCATTGTATAGGGTGTCCGGCAGCAATATTAGATTATCAAACATAAATATTAAAAAAAATATATGCAGGATATAAATAAAACTTAATAACTTATATCCAGAAGAGACATGCGGGTTTATTTTATAAAAATATTTCATCTAAATGTTGAACGCCACGTCGGGTACACTTTCGAATTTTAGCAGCAATCTATTCTGAAGTTGTGTCATCTGGATGCTGTTAATCTCGCAGACAATATTTTCTTTAAGTGTTGAGATTGGTCATTGGGTTCGTTTCATAGACTTTACTTTTGAGGATCTTCTGTAGAAAATCTCTGCCCGGGAAGGTTTCAAACCATACATGATGTATTGTATTTTAGTACTTGGTCCAAGTGCAGCACTGAAATAAAGTGTATTTTTGTTTTTATTATTAACCTAGTGGTGATACATTAGAGATTTAATTATAAGCCTTAAAAACTTGTAAGTCAAAAAATTTACTAAATAAACGTATATGTTAATAAAGATTTATCGTTACATAGCTGATAACCAATTAAAATGGCACAAAAGATAATTGGGAGGATGTGTTACGATAGGCCGTGTTTGATGAAAAAAATGATTTGGGGACCTTCCCACACTAAATTTAACAAGATATGATCTGACGTTGGTATAATCATCTTAAAAGAAGACAAGACCTAATATTTACGGATAATTGATGATTGGCTCAGTGGCCATCTATTTGCCTGCTCAGTATGGGTAGAATAAATTCTGCGAGTTAGAATAAATAAAAATTAAAAATCTACAACGTTGAACATAAGAAAAAGCTTGTGTGATGATTGATGAATTCAATGTTAAAAAATGATAATTTTGACTTAAAATAGTAGAAAATAAATATAATGATAATTTAAAATATAAGTGCTATTCTGCTATGTGATATGTGGTAATATTTAATGTTTTATAACTTTTTTAAAGTTTTTTTATATAAAGTTGGATCGTTTCAGAAATACCGCTGAAAGATGCTAGTTCAACATAATCGTCTTGCCTGAGAAAAGTTCTTGAGAAATGCACGGTATTAGACCCCCACTCATCTAGGTGGTGAGAATAAAATTTTTGTTTTATCCGTATTGTGCGACGGTGGAATTCAGCGGTCGGAATTATTGCGAACAATTCCTCGAAGTGCTCCCTGTGAAAAATACGGTAAAAGATGCAGATAAATGTTGTATAGCTGTACATGACCAGAGAATCTAGCCGACAGGTAATGTAATAGTACAATGAAACATTGTTGATGAATCGCCTGATGCTGTATGTAGTGAAAAGGAGAAAACTGATACGGGGGTGCCTCGGCCCAGGATGATGATGGGTCGGAAACCTTGACAACAATTTGACATTATCTTCAAGATGAATAGATTTAACCTAGCGTATTAACGCTTTTAAGAATTAGATACATGCTTTGGCATTACGGAGTTTTCAAATTTTTAAAACTATTTTAGACCGGCAACGCATCTTCGACGCTTTCGACGTTGCGGATATCGACGAACCACGTGACCTGCATGCTCGTTTGCCTGCTATATATATATATATATATATATATATATATATATACATATATATATATATATATATATATATATATATATATATATATATATATATATATATACATATATATATATATATATATATATATATATATATATATATATATATATATATATATATATATATATATAATATATACTGCCATAAGTAAATGTAGAAATAGTTATGTATATGCTACCGTTTTTCACAAGATAACTCAGTCTATTTTTTTTTTCTTGTTAGTAAATACTAAGTAGACTGATGTTTCTTAAAAATACCATTACATATTCTTTTAGTAAATTCTAGAAAGACTTATTTTCCCTTATATATTTATTTTTTTATAACTTCAATAATTTAAACTAGCGCAGGATAGCAAAAGATGGAAGACTCGTTTCGGAGGCCAAGTTCCACTTTGGGTGAGCCAGCGGAGTAAGTAAAAAAGTAAGTTTTATACAAGGAGAAGATACCACTATCTAAGAACAAGTTTTTATTAAAAAAGAAGACAACCACTATTTTTAATATTATTAAAATTATTGTTAACCATTCCAACTAAACTTATAATGCTTGGGCTAGGAAATGGTCCTCATTAATGGTCCAGTGGACAATATGAACTCACGACGTACAGATCGTAAGCCTGAGTCCAGCCAACTGAGGCATTGCTGCTTCAAATTATATATGTTATTGACATTATACTAGGAATATTACCGCCTTTTGAGAAGAAAGTCGGATGTTGAGAGAAGGTTTCACCTTTTGTCTTTCAACGCTCATCGGACGAAGTTCAGCTGCCAATCTGTAACTAAAATGTCAGGTTTTAGAATTTAGCATTTCCCAACGATTCGGACTATTACAAGGATAAATTGTTTTTCCATTATTGACAAATATATATTCGGTGGTATAAATGAAAGGTATATCGAATAAATTTGAAACCAAATTTTATAATAAATTTCAAAAGAGTTCAAAAGGCAGGCGAAATCAGTGCACGTTCCAGACCACAATGGTGAACGGAAGGAGCGTGATACTGGCCGTCCGGTGACAGCTGAGCGGGACAATTCCCAGCGATACGTGAATTATATTTAATTAATCAGCCTGAATGATTATAAATATTTTATTTATTTTAACAATACTGAATAAAAACTGGCGGTTATCAGTTTTAACATGTCAGTGAAAATAGCTTTTCATCAGTCAATCACAGCCCATATATGTCCCATTGCTGAGCATGTCTCCCTATTTCTGGAAGAACGGACGCTAACCCATCATGCTTGCGGATCATGTTGCAATGTGGATTGATGGGGTTACTAGATTCAGAATAAATATCTGTTGACCATACACATATATTTATTCCGATGCGGGGATCAAACCCGCGACCATTGACTCCGTGGTCGGTGGTCTCCGCCACTGAGCCAATTGGTCGTGCAAATTTCCAAACTTTCTACACCCTGAAGAAAGGAAGCCTGTGAACCAACTATTCGCAGAAAGCTATGGATGCTCTAAAAGTGCAATATAATAATGGTAAGATTGAATATAATGAGAAGATGGTTTAGTCCAGGCATCTGGCATGTTTGCTCTTACGATAAATGCTTTTCATGCCACAACAATAACGAATAAGTATAATAGTGGTATATAAGACAGATTCGCATATACTGCACCACGTTACAAAAGTGCTTGTGGGGCATCCGTAAGTAATAGAGAGATTTCAAAATACCGCATATTTTTTATGTGAATATTGTAATTATCAACAAGGGCCTACTTTTACCTGTGCAGTTGCGCGAATAAATAAATTATTCTTAATATAAAAGGCTTTACTTTACATTTTTACGATCACGCATACTTGCAGGCATGCATGAACTACTCTATCTCCCGCTCTAACTTGTGCATAAAATTTAGGTATTAATGGTTCCACGAATTAGTAATGGCTGTAAACTTAGTAGATATAAAAATATTTTAATTTACAACACACCTTAAGAAGCTTACACCGTGCCATTTCACATGCATAATGTAGAATAAATAAAATATGATAACTAAAATATAATGGAAACATACATGATTTTATAAATAAAATTGTTGAACTTGACTTGAAAATTTATATGTGTAAAAATTTTAATTTGTTTATTATCAAATTGCTTTTTATAATAAATTAAAAATGTTACATATTTTTATACATTTATGTATACATATACTTATCATATTTGTAATGTATGTGTTAAAATATACTTAAATATATAAAGTATACAGAATGAAAAATGGCATAAGATCTAAGTGGTTTGAATCGTATGTACTTTAGTAGTAGTAGCATAAATAGAGATGTTTTTTTCAAAGGTTTCAACCAATTTAACCAAGTGATTACAGTCATCGTTATATTATAATAACGCCCGGCTCGTAATCATAAGACATCCCTAGCAGTATTTTATTGAGTATTCTAGTATAAAAATATTACAAACTATATTTCAATGTTAATTTTTTTCGAAATGCAATTAATTAATATTTTTGAAGGACTCGCGGACGGCATGCATTTATACACCAGGCTTATCACATTCTTGAAAGTACGAGTATATTATAATTATTTATATTACGTTATACTCACATACATAATTTTAATAATGTATTTGGTGGGACCAGATCGGTGTTGTTAATTAGAGGTATCGACTTCAATTGATGCGACTGAGCCGAGCCACGATAAGAGCAAAGGCTCGAAAAAATTATTCTACTTCACGAAAACGCTAAACCCGTTAAAATCTACATGGAAACGCTTAAATGGGAAGTAATATTGCGTCGTTCGATAGTTATTTGTTTCGTTCGATGGCACATAATTTGACTGATCAGCAGTTCAGCTCATATGAGGACATCGAAAAATAGCTTGATTCGTGGATAGCTTCAAAAGACGAACACTTTTATTGTAACGGTATTCGAACTCTGCCAATATGGTCAAAGTAGCTAGCGATGGGCAATACTTTGAATAATATAGATGTAAGCATTTTTGCACAATTAAGTTGCATTTTTATAAAAAAAAGCAAGCAAGCACCTTTCTATTATTCACTGAGCTTTTTCTTTGTTATTGATTACCTCGAATTCTTGTATTCTTGTGCGTATAAACGGCGATTTTATTGTTATTTAAATGAGACGGTTTTCTATGTTTTTATTGGTAGCTAGTGAGCAGTGAGCATCAATATAAATGTTATCGCCAAGCAAAAGCAATACAAAGCCCGTTTAATAGGTGTCTAACACGTCTTTTAATAACTTGTACCATTTCCGTAAAGTGATTTAAAGTTATTTTCATGTGGGAACCTCCAAACTTCATATAAATGTTTTAAACGTGTTTGAATGGTTGAAGTTCAACCTTTTTTATTTACTATTGTGGGAATCATCTTGAAGGTTTGTAAAACTTGCCAAGCTAGAATATGATGTGATTTGAAACTGGAAAGTCTATAGAGGTGATATTGCATATCGCCGTGCTGGTCAGGCAGATTGGTAACCTCCAAACTTCTATCTTACGCTAACTGCTCTACTGTATCTTATCGGCCTGTAATATGTTTGCCCATCCTTTATTTTAGAATGATTATACCGCCATCAATCGTCAGAATCCTGGCAACTTGTTGGAATGTTCACGTATTTATGAAGATGTGGTTGGACCTCCATACATCCCGTAAAAATTTTTAAGGAATTTAATCTATATACGTAATCCTTGTTTCAATATGTATGTATAAATTACAGACGTTAAGGTAAATGAAAGAAATTTTCCAATTTTATATTTTAAAAATATATTTAAATTTTCGATAAATATTTTTAGATAAAAATTAAACAATTTTTTTAGAATTGATAAAGACATGCTTTCTATTAGAACACTTTTAACATTGTTATAATTTTTCTTTATCATTCTAAGTTAAATAATGTGTGTGTGTGTTAAACGTGGTAATGTGAATAGTCCATATGCAAGTTGAATGGTACCCACGTATTAAAGGATCATAAGCGCAAATCCTAACCAGATAGGCTATTGTTGCTTATATTCAAATCATATTGTTTTCTATAACAATTTTATGTGACGTTTGGTGACCAAATATTTTTTGCGTTGTTCCCGACATAGAATAAGGCATAAGGCGAGTATAAGAGCAAATACCAGATGAAAGGCAGTAGCGTCTATATGAGTATAAACCAATCTGCCATCTTTAATCGACTGCCAAGATTAAGATAACACTCCTCAATTTTAAAGTAGATTGATGTCCGGCAGTGAATTGTTGCGGCTGTATGAATGAAATCTACCAAATTCGAAACAAATACTAGAAACTTAAACCATTATTTGTATAAATTAGTTCCAGGACTAAGTACTTTTATACAAAGAACATGTGACGAGTAGTAACTATCAGTACAAAATAAGTATCAGTGAAAACGTACGACAATGCGGGCGCCCACACAACCTGCCGGAAGTAATGTATATGCAGATATTAGAAGCACAGATACTCGTACCTACGTTAAACTGGATAAGTGCGCGACATGCATTCTAATTATTTCGATCTTTAAAATATGTTTTCATTATTTTCATGCACTACAACTTAGGGAATCAGCTACCCTCAGGGGTATTTTTGAACCTTGTTTTGGGTGGGTTTTTTACCGCCAAAAACAAGTATACCATACATAATTATATCATTAAAGACCGGCAATACTTCTGCAATGTTAATTCTCTAGTTTAACATGTCTATGCGCGGTGTGGATTATTTTCTATCAGGTGACGCACTTGCTTATTTGCCTTCGCCTTCCTACGCTATAAAAATTATGGTCGCTATTATTTAATTAATCGTCGATAGGATACATCTTTAGGACAGACGTCTTTTTAGTTAACAGGATTTTATTTTAGGATTAGCAACTGTAAAGTTTGCAGTACTATTTCTATATATTATAAGAAAGAAAATATTTTTAATTAATTTTTAATATTTGCTTAATAACAAATGACATATAGAGAGAATCATTATTAAATAATGTGAATTTTATATTGACTGTTCAAGTCAGTATTTTTACTTAGCTAAGATCCGCGATAAGTAAATAAAAATAGAAAAATAATAACATGTGTTTTTTATTGGAACTAAATCTTATTGAGATAACGCCCGTCAGCAACTCTCCACTTCCCAATCATCACCAAACACACAACACCACTTTTCCAATGTACACGACACGTGTTTCGCCTCAACGTTGAATTTTATAATTGTAAGATTATATATATTTACTACCTAATGTTTAAACTATGCACATGACATTTATTACCAACAACACTTCAAATTCAGTTTGATTGGTTATATCAATACCGAGATTCATTACAATTTCAAAAATCTAAAACATGTCGAATATTGTTGTTCGTTTTATTTTAGGTAGGTTCTTAAGATTAGATTGTGGTTTTCGTTTTCGTATTCTTATTCATATGCTAATGTATAAAAAAAATGATGAAAGTCAAATGAGGTTCAAGTTTCATTTCGGCAAAAATTCAAGTTCATACTAAGGTAAATACATTTAAATATATAATAGTTAAAACGACAACAGAAATGCGTATTTTGTGAAGCATTTATATGTTTTAGTCTTTGAATTTTTTTATCAATAATGTTTCCATGAAAAGGCAGCAAGAAATTTTGTTTGTTTATATAAGTTAACCAAGGACGAATCTATGACGTCATGAAGGATATCTCAACGGATGACAAAGTTGTACACGAGTAAAATGAATAAAACCTGTAACGGTAAATGCGTTCCATTTCGATTACGATTGTTCGTGTTTTCAACAGGAAATAAATTAAAATTTGTAAATTTTATAAAGGTGGATACGAAAATTATAATACTGTTATAATTATACACACAGTACACATAATACAATAAATGTATTAAAAAATTACTTTTCCTTTTCCCAACAATTTTTTTACTGGATTTCCGGACTAAAAACTATTATATTTAAGTTTTATAATTAAGTTTGTCATCGTGCGTACTTTGGTGACCTTTTTTGATTTCCACAGAAATATAAACCAGTTAAGAAAAATAGTTTAACTACGTGATTTCTGAATCGAATATTTATATCCCAGTTGAACATAAACTTCGTTCAACAGACACGAATCAGTTATGTATATCAGGTCTCTAAGTGATTAATTTACCATACCGTCTGTCTTTCTAAGACATTGCATTTGAATTCCCCTCAAATTACATATTGAAGCTAATGCACCTTTTGTTTATATATACAAATATACATATACACTGCTCATTTTAAACTTGGTATTATCCTTTAAGTTGTACCTATAAAAAGGTTTATGCCAATTATCTTTGCAAAACATCTGAATGAATTGATTCGAAGATGTTAATGCTGGTAGCCTATTGGCTTTAACAGCTTTATCGTATTCAGGGCCCGCGGGCTGAAAGCCCGCGGGCTAGTAAAATATAATTGGGAATCTGCGCAAATCGCAGACTCCATCGGCCTGATGCCGTGTCGGAGGTAAACAAAACATCTGAGGTAGTTAGAGTTTTGTAAGAGATCGTTTTAAGGTCAAATATATGACATAGATACTACCTGTACCGTCCGCGTTGTCTTCCTCTTTTAGCCTTATTATTGATTGCATATAGTATTCGTTCCATTGGTGTCAAATGATGCTACAGTGTGAGCAAATATCAATCACTGGGGAGCAGCTTTCAATTGAGTAAGAATAGCTCATCAGCGATTCCCAATCCGCTGGCCAAGCGTGGGGATTCCAGCGACACCATTAAGATTTGAAGCGGGTCCATGTCCAGCAGTGGACTATTACCGTTGTATTAATGATGATTGTTGAACTTAATTATGTTTTTTTGTATTAATTGAGTCTACGACTAACATTCATTATAAGCATGTTGGATTTTTATTATTTGATGTAAAATTCACCTCGACATAAGGCTATGCGTTAAAACCCTAGACTGATAAAACCTGTATCATATATTATTAAACATGTTTTTACAAAAGTGGTATACTTTAAAATAATAATAAAAAACGACATTGATCCCGGAAACATAGCACGCGCAGTGGTCACAGCCCTAATCAATTTTTCACATTTAATGTCTTTGTAACTCGCCATAACTTGGCAACAGTCAGTGAAGCTAACTGTAAACTTGACTTAGCCCGATGGAGATTGGAAAAACGTAATCGGTAACAACTGGAGCAAATCGGACGAACGCGCTAATTGTGGCGAGCCAATTAAAACTTTGTGCAATATTCTTCTATACGTTTGTACACGAAAATATAAATTCGTTGACGTCAAAACCCTGATTTATACAGAATTATTTAAAAATAACTTTGCTGTAAAGTTATGCACTTGTAATTGTGGCGAGCCAATTAAAACTGTGTGCAATATTCTATACATTTGTACTCGATAATATAGATTCGTTGACGTCACAGCCCTGATTTATACAGAATTAATTAAAAATAACTTTGCTGTAAAGTTATGCGCTTGTAATTGCGGCGAGCCAATTAAAACTTTGTGCAATATTCTATACGTTTGTACACGAAAATATAGATTTTTTGACGTCACAGCCCTGATTTATACAGAATTAATTAAAAATAAATTTGCTGTAAAGTTATGCGCTTGTAATTGCGGTGAACCAATTAAAACTTTGTGCAATATTCTATACGTTCGTACACGAAAATGTAGATTCGTTGACGTCAAATCCCTGATTTATAGCGATTTAATCAAAAATAACGTTGCTGTAAAGTTATGCCCTTGTAATTTAATATGGAAGACTAACTTTATATACGAAATCATCAAGCAATGACGCCAAAAATGTTGTTGTTACTTATTAATAATACACATTATCGTCTTATTAGCATATATCATTCATTAGAATTTTACGTAGATAATTTCAATCTTTCAAATTTCCAATTTTTTCAAGATTATACTCAAATATTTGAACTTAGTTTTATCAAATCTCTCAAACTTTGAATCGAAATGAGCACAAATAAAATCTGAAACACATCGAGTCTACATTAGATAAAGATGACCTATAATATGGATAGGCTGCGGGTACGGAAGTTGTTTGCGAAGGTTGGCGATACAAAGTTGTTGGATAGTGGCGAAAAGAGGTCACAGAGGTGCGGGAGGGGGCGACCGATGACCGGCGACAACCTTATTGCGTTGCGCCAATGTCTAGGGTAAGGTCCTCGGACCCAAACTAGAATGGCGTTAAGTGTATTCGCGCGCATTTCATTGCTACTTGATTTAAAAGAAATTCACATTTTATTCGGTTTTGTTCTTGTTTGTATTCTTATAATGCAGTTTCTCATGTTTGTTGCATTTATTTTAATGCTTGTTAAAATGCATATGAATTGACGAGGAATTAATTATTTTATAACTTTTGGTACACAAATCAATGACTGTTGATCAAATATTATATAAGATTTATGGAAAAACAATTATTAAAATTTTTTTTAAACTTTCTTATAGATCAATCATCACATAATACTAGGAGATTTTTATGGGTCTTAGTTTGGTCGTTCGCCTCGGTGCTAGGTGTTTTCCAAGATCCAAGAGAAAGAGAGAGGGTAATGCCCTCTGAAGTTGTTTGTGGCAAAAAATGAGGACACGGAGACCGGCTTACTTATTTTGGTTAGCTTATGAATCAGCATGAGAAACACTATTGTTACCTACCTAATTAACTAGATGTTTTGTAACAAAAAAATTAGGTCAACGTTTAGTATAGATGTAAGTTACAAATCAATTTCAGAAGAATGAAGAAGAAACTTGACTCTTGTAATGTTTAAAGACGTTCTGAAATTTTTTTCCAACGTCAAATATTAAATAAAGTAAGTAAAATATAAAATAATCATTGTTTAAATACAAATTGTTTAGATTGGGCAAAAAATATATAATTTATAACATTTTATTTTTTGTTATAGTATCGTTTAAAAATTAAAATAATCCTATCATATTTATATACAATTGAAATTGCACCATTTTAAGAACACATTTAGAACTGGCGAAAGGTAAAGGAAACCTCTCACTGACACCCTTAAGAGGCAAGTTGGAATGACATCGACCTCTAAAGCAAATTCGGAACGTAAACAAATCGCCCCCAGTTTCTAACGAAAAAGAACACGCCACGGAAACCTTAAATCAAGATTTCCGTGGCGTGTTCTTTTCTCTTCTTCGACAGCTTCGATTCAAGGCCATACTTAACAGGAGAGTCAATTAATTAATAATAAAGAAGTTCATCCCCTAATTCCTTATCTAATTTTATTTTACTCTTTTATTATAATAATTATTTATTTAAGGACACTGCAACGATTGTAAGATTGAAAAAGTAAGAAATAAATGGTCAGTTTTCTAATGTACCTGCCACAAAATAATATTTTTTTCTAGTTTATTAGTAGAAGTATCTGATAATTGAAGGAATACAATGGTGTATTATGATTATTGTTGTATAGTTAGTATAAGTTTATAAGAGATACGTTTACTATATGTGTTTTATTTATATAACAAATTTGTAGTAATGATGTATATATATATATATATATATATATATATATATATATATATATATATATATATATATATATATATATATAACTTATGTCCTTGTTTAGTATTCTAACGTTATTATTTTACAGATTTTCCTTTCCGTATGCCGGAGGCCCTGGTGTATGCAGGCTAACGGTCCGCTCACGTGTCTCCGAGAAGCCATCGACCCTCAGCGGCCTCCTCGCAATATTCTACGCGCAATACTCACATCTCTATATCAGAACGGCCTATGTCCATTTATATTTCGTTTCAATATCCACTTTATGACGATTAAGAATAACTGATATTACGTCTCATTGCTATGTGATCTAAGATATTCAGAAACGAAAACATGGGTTACTATGAACTATAAGTCTTATGTGTTCGATGTTGCAATTGATTTTAAAATAAACTCCACATTGATAAAGTTTTGAATAGTTAGTATTTCCTTTCAGTCTAAAGTATACATCTTTTTGATTATATATGAATCTTTATGATATTATGAATTATTTATAACACTTTTTTTATTTCAGTAATTACGTTACGTTTATAAGATCACAAGCTTTTTTGCCTTTAATTATTTTCAGCATTCATTTATAAAAAGTGGTACATTAATGTTTTGCTATCAATTACAAATTATTCTAAATTCAAAATTTATTACATTTTTTTATATATATTTTGTATTTAACTACAAGCAGGGAATGAGATGGCGATTTCGTTTAAATCTTTTGCAGCATTATTTAACCTATAAGCTTTTCTCGGAGAATTATTCAAAGTTTTAATAACAAAAAGATAAGTTATGTTTTATTAGTACATTGGATTTGTACGAGTATTATATAAAAAGTTACATTAATATTGATATTTTTATAATAATTTGCAAATCTCTACAGGTCATCGTTATTTTTCATATTATTTAACGAATAATATATAAGATGTGAATAGATGGTCAGTAGGAAAAGACTAAGGAGAACATACCTTGACTAAAATTTTCAAGAAAGGCCAGGTCAAAGTATCCTTAACCGACAAGCTTGTATAAAGAGAGTGATGAGAAGCAAAGAAAGTCTGCCGAGATCATAGCAGATGGCGGTCTGTGGTTTCTGCTTACCCCTACGGGAAATAGGCATGATCAATGTATGAATATATTATCACTGTTTTATTTATTGTTTTTATATTTTTTCTCAATACAATCGTAATAGTCCATAGTCAAACATTGGTCTTCATGAAAATAGAAGGTTTTAACGTAATTCTCACGCTTAACTAGTTTCGCGATTGGGAATCACAGATGGGTTTTTATTTCTAGTAGACACTACTACTGTCTTCACCAGTTTTTGTTCTCATATTTGCATTGTACAACATCCATGAGAAGAAATGTGCCGAAAACTACACTTTACTTTTTACCTTGTGAAACAAATTTTCGATATGATTGATAGAAAAAGGGCATATAAACTTTGTCAGTTAAAATGTATTGTAGCTTCGTATGAAATCTAAGTTCAGAAGTGCCTCAGAAATAATATTAATTAAGAAATATATGTTTATCTCCAAAAATAATAGAAACGAATTTATTGCTCTTAAAATTAACCTGTAGTCTAATGGCAAGTTAATTTAGGTCAATCCTTCTAGACCTTCATTCAAAATTTAAATTTGCATTTGATCCATAATTTTAATTATAACATTGTTCTTAGGCCTTTGGAACGCATGGACCCCTAACAAAATTTAAAAAATAGATAAAATTTAGTTTCTTTAGGCTTTGAGAATACATATAAACGAGAAAGATGCCGTTATTAGAATAGTATATAGTAAGAATAGTATTTAATAATATATAGTTAGAATAGTAAAATTTAGAGTACAATAAGAAGTACAAATAATCTTCTTCTTTTTCCACTGGCACTATAACCAAGGATGAGTTTTGAGCTCGTCCACAATTTTTCTCCATATTCTTGTCAGCATGGCTCCATGGCTTTGGTCTTTTCATCGCCACCACGTTTTCTTCTATTCAGTAGTTCCACCTCTTCTTTAGTCTTTCGCATGGCTTTTCTGCTGTGAAGCCTATTTGGGTCATCGTTCTGGGTGCTTGGCCAACGTCCATCCGCTCAATGTAATCGTTCACTTTGTAGAATCGCACATTGGTTTCATTACCGAGAAGTTGGTTCAGATCGTGGTTCATCCTCTTCCGGTATATGCTGTCTTTCTCTCTTCCTGGGCCGAAGATCTTTCTTAGCAAAATCCTTTTAGTTCTAAAATGTATGCACCAATTATTGCATATTATCTATATGAAAACGTTAAGACTAAGCGGACTCGCTGCGAACCTCTGATAATCACGTCATGGATCCCACTTTCAGAAAGCCTGAATCATAATGATAATTTTTTACTTACTTTCTTTGTATATAATCATATTTAAAATATGATTATAATTATGGTATTATATTTTAATATAAAATATTTGATAATACCCATTTAATGTATATACATTGTATATATCTGATTGTTACCCATTGATCTTGAACTATTCACTTATACATAATAACGATCATAGTCACGTGGCTATTGTTACCACGAGATGTATCACTTTATAGATAAGGTTGCCACCGTTAAGATTTTAAAAATGTCACAAAATGCGCAATTAGAAACCATTTCAATTTAAACGGAAATATTTAAAATATTTTTTTTTTTGATTTTATTAAAGGACAAGAAACAGCGGCACAATAGATCATTAACCTAAAATTGCATAAAATAAACAATAATTAACTGCGCAACCAACGACGTTATCCCCAAATGAAGATTAGAACGGCGACAAATTGTGCAAATAGTTATGAAAAATCACTTTGTTATTTATCATGTGAAATTAAAATAAGAGGTTAATTCTATTAACTACTTAACTTCGTTACTTCATAAATAATATTATATTAACGATAGGTCTGAGCTTCTTATATAATATTTATCTAATTATTATTCATATAATAATTCGATGATATTGTAAAACTTCAAAATATATAACCAGATTGCATAAAGTACGTTTAAAATTGGTTGTGTTTCTCTTTTTATTTAAAATTAAATATTTAGCTGTTTTTACGGAAAAATGTCTGTCAACTGCAGCAATAATTTGCAGGTAAGTTGACAGATAAACATTATCTGTCAACTTACGTGCAAATTATTACTAAGTATTTGATTTAGTTATTATAAGTAAGAGGACTTAAAAAAATTATGAATTGTCAGAGTAATTATTTTTAACTTGATGTAAATTATTGATTATTAAATTCATCATATCTTTTCACTATTTCTTACTGAATTACATTTCTAAAGTAATATATGTATTAAACTACATAGTGTAAGATATATCTCATACATGTAGTACACATGTAGTACCAACTTTTCTTTATTTTTAAGTTAGTTTTTAATTTTGACGTAAATTTAGAGCTTTTACCAAAATAAATGCGTGGAATTAAGTTATAGATATATAGAATAAACATGTGATATTAAATATATGTTACGCTGATGTATGGCCAATTATTTGTACTATAGAATGGATGTAAGACCTGATTATATTAGTATGTTCTATATGTATGTATGTATATATATTTGTAAAAATTAATTTGTTAACTCTTTCGCCAAACCTATACTTCTTAGAGTACCTCCTGTTTAAGAAATTTGACTTGTAGAGCACACGTGATGTGGTATTATACAGGAGATACCGTAAATTTCATGCGTGATTCGAACGCTATTGCATCAACGACTGCTTTGTAGTCGATATTATGTAACTCTGTATTCGACTATTATCATTTCTCTTTTGTATTCGATAAACTTTTTGTGATCATGAATGAGAAGTTTGCGAATTTTAACTTAACTGAAACTTATGCGTTCAACATCTTTGACGAAGAATAGCTTACTGCTTGCTTTACGAGTAATTTTAATGGATTTTTTATTTTTGTTGTATAATACCGCTTTTTTATGGTAAATGTGTGGGAGAACTACACGAATTATGGCACATCTGACATTTTCACCTGCTCAGCAGATTTTTTTATGGGATAGGAGAGCAAACTAGCAAGCGTGTCGCCTGATGGAAAGCAATCAACGCCGCCCATAGACAACCGCGACACCGCAGGAGTTGCGGAAGCGTTGCCGGTCATTTAGGTCTGTGTAGGTTTGCTTTTTGAAGGTGCCAATGTCGTATCGGTTCAGGAAGACCGCCGAAGGTAGCTGGTTCTAGTGAGTGGTGATTACATTATGAATGTATTAGATGATGCAGTATCAGTGGCCAAGTTGTGGGCTATCAACATCTGGTAGCCCACAACTTGGCCATTGACACCGCTGACACGAAGAAGAAAAAGATGATAGAGGTAGGCAAAAGAGCCAGCAGCAAGATTGGTGAGTAGTAGCCAGTGGCAATGGACATCTGCATCCGCAAGGACACTGCAGATAGGTACATTTTCTATTTTAAGGTAAAGATGCAAATAATGGTAGTGGATGAAGGCAGTAATATAAGAGGAAAAGGAAAAAGAAAGGAGCTGGGTCTCCATAGCTCTGCAATCACCGTTCAAAATGTTATAACACGTAAAATGCTACAACTTAATGACTACAACAATACAACTGAGCGTGTCGGCTTGCTCAGTTCGCCAGGCGCACTACCGTCTCTTTATGCATTATTTCTGCACGTAAGTCTTGTTTCTTAGACGTTTAACGTCTTTACACGATTAATACGAACACACACACACGTATATATATGTGTGTGTATATATATATGTATGATATATGTATATATATGTATATGTATAATATATGTAAAATAATAAAATTTATAAAAGGAGTGAAGTTGTTTTAAAAAATATATTATATTATATATAAATCTTCGCGTATTCTATTCCTTTTCAATCCATTTTACTATAATAAAACTCATAAACCCGTTTTCAAATTTATGCCTCTGAGTCAGTTTTTCTACCTATTTGTATAATTTTTGCGTTATTTGGGCAAATTTTGGATATGATTAAACTTTTATGACGGCCTTTTCGAAAACGGACTTTATAACAACTGCAAAATTTAAACATATAAAGGATCTTTGTTAAATGAATCACATTACACTGACTGATGAATTTGAGATTTTCGAATAAATTAGCTCATGAAGTAGCTCATAAGGTTGCGTAAGTCACCCTCCACCATATCTCTCCAACGGTACCCGTTGCGCCCCACAGGACGGCGTCCAGATGAGCGACCCACATTCACTCTCTTGACTGCGCGATTCTACCTCATTCACTCATGATTTCATTATGTTGGGCTTCCAGATGCTCGATGTCGGCAATTTTTCAATTTCACCAACTGCCATCATTTTTTTGGTTGAGCCCAGGATCTTTCGGAAGACTAAAATTTGAACGTTTTTTATAAGATTTTATTTACCAGCAGTGGTCATAATTTTATTATGTAAGCAATATTGCTGTAACACGAAATAGTAAAATAATAGATACATCTGGGGACTAATCAGAATTTATAAAAATCATTGGTTGTCCAATAAAATTTTGTTTATTGTACGACTAAGTTCCGTACATGTTATTTTGTAATTTTTATGTAGTATAACATGTTTTTAAGGTTTGTGTATATTTTTGCCGTTTTGTAGGTTATGTATAATTATATATCAAATATATTAAACTTGCGATTTAAGTATCACTTAGTTTTTTTTTATATATTCACGCCTATCCCCCGCAGGGATTTGCAAAGACCACAAAGCTCCATCCACTACCATTCATCGCAGCGAAACGGCTCTCTATTGTTTGCTTCTCGCTCTCGGGAGAATCAGGATGTGACGGGTGACGAACCACGTGCCGTCATTTTCAACAAATTAGGTATATTAAATTCGTCTTTATGAATCCCACGAACAGCAAGAGAGGATGGAGATCAGCCCCAGCAGAGCCCTGCATGCTGAGGTAAGGCACCATAGTACCGGGGTAGCCCGATCCCGGGACGGTCGGCACGCTTGCAACTAAGCTCGCCCTTAGCCACGCATCCATTGGCACGGCAGACCACGCATCCATTGGCGGAGAGGAACGGAAAGGATAGAGAAGATAGGAAAGGGCAGGAAAGGAAATGTGGAATTGGGGGGGGGGGGGTTACAAGACTCGGAATAAATATTTATAAATCCATACCTATATCGTATATATATCTTAGTCCACTTAGTCAATCGGTCGTTACTCAGTTATAAATATGTTATTAATTATAACCTTAGTTTTTACAGCCCATAAATGTCCCAGGGTTGGGCACAGGAAGAATGAACATAAATCACACACGCTAGGCCAAGGTGGACTAGAGGGGCATCCAGGCTCAGAATAAATATTTGTAGATCATACATATATTGATTGCAATTTGGGAATGAAAACCGCGATTTGAATTGACTCCGAAAGTACTAACTTCACGACTGAGCCATTTAGATCGTCTACATTGGTTACAATAAAAATGTTATTCAAATAACTCATATAAATGATGTGTTCACTTAAGCGTGTTTTAATTATGAAATCATTTTACTATGTGGTCTATTAATTAACGTCATATTATAATGTTAATTCGCAGATCCTATTGATGGTACTTAAACAATTTGAAAACGACGCAAATAAAAATTATAAATATTTATTTTAATTTTTTGTTTCAACGTCAGCAAATGCATATTTGGGACACTTAATAAAATTTACTTTTGGTGAACTTTAATGCCACCGGAAAATTAATTATTCTCATTTTATACCATAAATGTTAATTTATTCCATATTATTAGCGCTGATTTGAATTTTTTATTGTAGCATAGCGGGTAAAACTAAGACTGAACTAAGGTAAAAAGGTATAAATATCCCTGGAAGAAATTAAAGATCACATGTATGTATAAATATGTTTTCACTTTTATTAGATTAAGCACAGGGTATAAAATAATTAACTTTTAATTTGGCTTCAAAAAGCTTTCATTTTCAATTGCGATTATCGTGGCAAATCTTAGAAAAGTAAAAATGTTGTCCCTGAAATCTCTTTTACGTAACTGTGACTTTTGACTTCCAAATTAATCTGTATTCATGACTTATGTATAGTAGAGATTGGGCCTTTCAGTTGTTTTTTCCCACTTAAAGTTTGACCTGAATAACTTTATTTGGTTAGGTAACATTATCCTTAATACATACAAATCGCCTTAGAATAAAGTAATATTTTTAACATTGAATATATACATTAATTTGTTCATTCTATGTTCAACGAAAATACCTTCGATTTTCATATTTTTATAGTATTTTCATTAAATCTTGCCACTACATGTTTTACTTTTCTATATAATACATCTGTATTCACGTTTAGCATTCATTAAGGATATAAGGATTTTAATACTAAGAAATTTATAATTTGTATAGTTATAACTGAAGGTAAATGTTTGTATTCCATTTTAAAAATATTGCGCGTACGGAGGAGTATGAGATTTAGCACAAAGTTCATATGGAGAAGAAGCGCAGAAACTTAAAATAAAAAAATAAAAATTTAATGAATTTCGACATAAGTACGACGTAGATAGAACGACCTATAGAATACCAAAAAATCTGTTTATATTTCACTATTGGACATATGACCACAAAGTAGAGGATGATTGGGAGAGCATCCTCTCACTTGCGATTATCAGCGATGGAGAAGAACCAACTCAGAAAACTAGAAGAGGCCCCAACAAGACAACTTGAACTGTTACCTGATATACTATATGTATTATAAAGATTGTAGGTTCAAAAATAACGATTACTATATTAAATTTTCAGTTTTTATTTATTTTTCACATTGAATTCTCATGAATAAAGTGAAACTACTATGAACAATCATTATCAACCGGTAAGGTAGGGCTTTTTTTTGAGGAATAACTGCCACCATCTCCAAATCATTGTAGATTACAGGTGCCATTTGGTTTATTCTCTCATTCATATAGCTGTATGTTTCCCACGCTCGTTTTATATACCCTTGGCATTGAAAGGCAACCCTCATGATTCATAAACGGTTTTAAAAAGGTTGAGGGTGAATCTCAGGTACAGGTTGCAGTGTGGGTGTTATCGGTAACAGATTTCTCCTATTGAAAATGTTTTTGCCAATACAATTTAAATCTAATACAGCTGCTTATAAAGTTAAAACTTGTTCTTTTTTCACAGGACATGCGAGGCCTACTTTTATTATTTTCGTACAATTTTGGGATAATCTATTGTAGAAAATACGTTATGACTATCTACCATATAAAATATAATTACGTATTCTATATCCTTCCAACTATTGCTAATATTGTTTACTTAAATATTTAATTAATGGAGTCACTACGAGTATTGTTTTTCTTCTTAAATACACAAATACTAGCTTTTATGAAAATAAAATTAATTAAAACAAAATATTATGATAAATATAATAACTTTTTAGAGATCTGTTCTGAAATTGCCTAAGATACTCTCTTAGGCAAAGCACTTAGCAATTAATTCAATGTAATATTTAAATCATTATTTAATATTCATGTCAAATATAACAGATGCAATTATTTAAAAACAGTCCAAAATTCAGTGATGTGTAAGGAAGTGGGTAACAATAAAAGAGGAAACGGAAGTGAATCAGGGCTTACAGCGGTGACCATTATGTTGCTTAGTTATAAAGCAGACGGCGAGACCTCGAAAACAATGTTGATTTTATAAAGTTTTAATTATATGAATATTGAACTTCGCTTCTAATATTAGAAATTTAATAATGTCCTTATAGATAGTTTTATATTATTAATAGAAATCCCAACGGGACTGTTACTGTGGATAGTATTAATAATAATAGACAGAAGGCAAATCGCGTTTGTTATACTTTCGTAAATCCTTGCAGTCTTACTAAAATTATTATTGTTATGTTAAGGTTGGCTGGAGATTATTGAAAACAAAACAATGAAACTTTCAAAAAATAAATCTACTCATAACTCGAATTTCTGTTTTCTGACAGGGCCTTGATTATCTTAACCTAAGTGTCAAGTATTCTGTAAAGTTTTTATTTTATAGAATAATGTATTCTGTAGAGTACCGATTGAAAATAAAAATTGTTTATCAAATACAATTCGGTATTGTGAATGTGATTTCGCTTAGGGGCGGGGTCATCCAGCCGCGGAGTCAATGGTCGCGGGTTCGATCCCCGCATCGGAATAAATATATGTATAGATTACAAATATTAATTCCGAGTCTGGTTACGCCTCCAACACGCCTAGACCAAGCGTGATGCGAAGACCAAATTCGTCTTAGTGATTCCCACGAGCCGCAAGGGAGGATGTAGGTCAGCCCTAGCAGAGCCCTGCATGCTGAGGCAAGGCACTATAGTACCCGGGGGAACCCGATCCCGGGACGGTCGACACGCTTGCGACTAAGCGCGCCCTTAGCCACGCATCCATTGTCACAGCAGACCGTGGATTGGCGGAAAAAGATAAAGAATATGACAGTTCACAATTTAAAATGTAATAATGTCTACAACTATAAATCTCTGTGCATACATTCGCTGTCGAGACTGCACATTCAGATATATAAATAACGTTTAATTAAAGGATTGTAGATCATGATGCGGAAATCATATATACCATTGTGATTAATAAAATAGGAACGATTCGCGTGGAACAATGATGCGGGTTATCGAACTACACTAGCATTTCGGTGAAGGTCTCTAGGTCCAAGGTCAAATAACAATAGTCATTTTACAAGTGATTTTTGTTGAAATAATGTTAAGTAAATAATTCAAAATATAAAAGTATCCTTGTCCGCTATTATTATACATAACGATACTTTGCTTACCTTTTATTTAATTTTTTTCAATATTTGTAACCTATTATTATATATATTTTTAAAAAAATCAATATTTCATATTCTAACGCATCAGTTTAAAATTGAAATATTACTAACAACACATTTAAAACCCAATTTGATTTGAATTGTAATTAATATATTTACTCCTCTTGTTATTGAAAAATAACTTTTACGCACTAGTTTTAACATAAACTATATACTGTTTTTTATTATAATAAGTATTTAAAGGGGAAAAAATTCAAGCTTAGTTGCTATTCGACTCTAAAAAGATCAGAGAGATATGGCATATTGTATCTAAAGCTATTGATGAATACACACCCTTTCTATAACTTCTTGGTAATTCTGGTAATTACCTTGGCTGCATTCGTGCTAATATTCCTCGTGTGTCACAAAATTTATTATATTGAGTTACCATTATAACTACAAAAATGAATTTATGCTTGTAGGATTTACATATATTTGTTCTGATGCAGAAATCTAACCCACGACCAGTGTTACTGAAAGTAAAAGTTTTCCACTAAATCATTGGATTAACAATTCTATACATACAAATCTGTATTAATTAATATAGAAGCGACTCTCAACGACTAAATTTTTATCTTACTCCACTTAACAGTATAGCGAATAATAAGTTAATAAATAAAACAATAAGTCGGCATAACAATGTTATTAATAAAATTGTAAATATCTACCCAAAAATGTCACCCAGAATGCCAGAAATTATTTTAAAAAACCATCGAAATTAATAATGTGTTATATAATAGAGTTGTTATTTAATTTAGCGACTCGTATTTAAAAAGACTTTTCATTGACGAGATAGGCAAACGAGCAAGCAGGTCACCTAGTGGCAAGAGATTACCGCCATCCATGAACATCAACACCAACACTGCAAATGCTTTGTGTCTTTAGGAATGATGATGTATGGAGGGAAGAAGGTGGTAAGATAAAGGAGTGGAGCTGGTTTGTAAAGGGTAAAATACTACCTCGAACGATGCTGTACTGACGTGATATCAATAGGCTAATCATACTACAGAAAAAATCTACATATATCTTTTGACATTTATAAAAAAATGTATACAAAAATTTGTCTTGATCGTTTTTCAACGAAATAAAAATCACCAGAATTTTAGCTTCAGGTAAAATAAGTATACACGCATCTAAATTACTACGCATGTATTTTATACATTTGATTTGATTTGAAAAAGTATTTTTATATAAATAGAACAGTAGCCGTTTTCATTATTGAATAAATTTCTTACATTAAATCTTTTTTTAATCATGGAAAAGAACAACTCTTTCATTAAATGTCCAATTTAAAATTTATATTACAAACAATTATTGGTATAATAATGGTCAGGGAGTATCTTTGTCTAGCCGCTTGTCCGGTATTTATGGTATTGGTACACGGGTACGTGCAACCCCGGCCTCCCGAGATACTACCGTATCACTCTTCGTCTACCGTTGCGGTAGTATCATATCCCTATCATTCTGCCTAAATCCATCTTTTCTTTCCCCTGCCTTTTCCTTGCTTCTCTATACCCATATAATTACCTAATTCGTTACAAAATGTTGGCGACGTGGTTCGCCACCGGTCACGTCCTGATTGTCACAAGGGCGAGATGCGACGAACGGAGAGCCGTTTCGCTACGATGAATGTAAGAGGAAGGATGTATGAATGTGAAGGTAGCAAGAACTCCATCCGCTTCGATCCCGACTCACCTGTCGGGATCGAAGCGGATGGAGATCTGTGGTCTCTGCCTAACCCTCTGAGGAGACAGGATATGTATGTATGTATGTAACAATTATTGGAAATTTTTTTTAAAGCTTAAATTTAGAATCGATGTTTAATCAATGTAAACAGAAATCTATGTGAAAATGGACAATTTTATGTAAAATGAAATTAAGGCTACGAGTATTTTATTATTATGGTACTTTAGTAAAAAAAGACGATTAATTTATAACGAGTAATCGTCTTGGCATGCTTTCCACCAGGCTGTCCTATGGAATACGTTCCCACTCATCCCAGATCACACATTTAAGCTCACTGGTGTTTTTTGGCGGTGGTTGGACAAATCGTACTCGCCTTTTTAAGAGCTTTCAGACGTGCTCAATGGGGTTAAGGTCGGGGCTCCGCGCTGGCTAGTCAAAACGACGAATACCTCTTGCATATAAGCATCTACATCGCCAAAACGGTGAGCCCGGGCAGTATCATTCATGTAAATAGCATCTTCAACAAATACAGTCAGTGCGGGTTGGACATTTTGACAAAGGATTCCTGTTATATAAGTCTGCGCATTTAGTGAGCTATTTTCAGTGAATACTATCTAGGTACCATAGCTGGAAGTTACACCCACCCGAAATATAACAAATCCTCCACCATAATTCAATTCCTTCAAAACAGACATCAGCATAGCGTTTTCCTGGTCTTCATAACACTTGCCGGCGACGATCCTCACCATGCAGACAAATTTGAGCCTTATCGGATAGCTCTTATTGCTTTTTCTGACATTACAATAGACACAAAGATATCTGTTTTAAGCCACAATAAGGCAGGATGATACGACAAAAATAAATTATCTTACTTAAAAATAACAAACAGTTAGTTTTAGTTACCTTCTAACACACTAAAGTCTTAAGTTACAAACTAAAAAATGGATTATTTTTTTAAAAAACAAAAGCTTTGAATTTGCAATTAACTTTTTTTAAGTCTTTATTAAATGACAGTAACATAATTTGGAACTATATTATTACCAATAATTTAGAAAAATCAAAACGACCCGTTTTTTTTGCAAAAATAAAAATGTATAATACAGTAATATAAAATATAGATACAAAAAAGTTTGCAATTAAGTGTCATTGGAGCGCCATCTAGTAATATCCTATGGGAAACCACAAAACGCACTTACTAAGCACACTAATGGAAGTGGAATAAATGTGCGTGTAGTAGAATACACGTTCACTTCTTATAACTCACACACATGTACACTGACATAGAAAAACGAACATTATTATACTCACACAAATACAGCATTACAGCCTCTTACGTGAAGAACGTAAGCGACTGCGGAACTCAAGATGGCTGACATTGGCAATGGTCGTTGACCCAGCGCGCGCGCAGCCTTCAAAGCTTAGATCTGACATTAGAGAGGTTGTTATTTTCCGACAAGTTTTTGTTTTATTCGTAGACTGACTTTTTCGTTGATGTATTATAATATTTTTAGTATTATTTTAACAAAGCTATGTATGTGTTGAATGCTTTCATATTTCTCAATGTAAATTATTATTGCTGAAACTATTTGTAATATTTCAATGTTTTAATTGTATATTATTATGTACTTCGTTTGCATACGTAATTTATCAGCGTAATATAAGTTCACGCAATGAACTTTCCCATTCATTATTTTTTTAAAAGAAGTGTATTAATTTGATAAAATGTTTTTTATAATTTTTCCATTGTTTTACTACTATTTCATCACAACTTATATAATTTTGCGATTTCTTCTAGGCTTATTTGTCAACCAAATAAAATATATAATATATAATTCTAGACTTATATTTTAGTGTTTGTTGCTTCTACTCTAGTGTCATTTAATATTGTATGTGATTGAAAAGAGGTTGCACAGTATTAATGCATTGCATTATTATTTCGTGGTAAACTATGAAAATTTTTTTTAACTGTGATATAATTAACCGCATAAATTTAAACTAAGAAGTAAAAATATTCACTAATACTAAGATATTAATAAAGTTGTTCTTAATGTTATGGTGCAGAATCAGTAATTTGTATAGATTATGCATATGTACATTCTTGAAATATTATTCAACTCGAAATATGTTAAGAAGTCACTATCGGAAATATTTAAGGTTTTCAGATTTATAAAAATAAATAGATAGATATCCTAACATAATAAAGAATCATATAAGTAAAAGACTTTTTTTTGTTTTCCATTATTCTTATATTTATATTCGTATGTGTATAGATCAGTAAATTGATGTAATAAAGAAGTGAATGTGTACAGTGGCGCCGCCACTGGGTAAATCTCGTCAACCATGGAATGTAGCTCAAGCTAACGGTGCGCGTACGCCGCGAAAAAACTCAAGTTCACTAGCACGGAAGATTGCGCGCCGGCCGCCATTATGGCGCGGTTACGTCGTCGCCTGCTACTTACCAGCTATTATGCCGATACTGTTACTATGTATTATATAATGATGTTATTTTAATTCTTTTTTTTTCGATTTTTGTTTAAAATCAATATATTGCAATATTCGTATGCATTGATAAAAAAAAGTTTCTTTAATGAGACCGTAATGGTATTTCCATTACGGTCTCATTACTTACTAATGTTATTTTGGTTAAAAAAAAATTTACTTGATTCATATCAATTTATGCAATTATTATAATATACATAAAGTTTAATGTTATATTAAATTATATTTATTAATTTTTATTTATTATTAGGTTTTATGTTATGTTATATTATGATATAATCATTATTATGTTTTATTGAAATGTAAATTATTATTTTTACGATTTTTTAGATTTAACAATTTAATTTTTTTGCACGTATATGTATAATGCTGTAATGAAAACACTTAGTGCTCGTATATAATAAATACTAAACTTAATAAGCATATCATAAAAAGTATGAATTAAATATTTTATATTTTTCAAAAATTAAGATTTCGAAATGAATAAATAAGAAATAAAAGTAAAAAATCACGTCACAGTAATAATAAATAGGATATTGTTTAACTATTTATACTTAAATGTTCTGCCAAAATGACAATAATAGTATCCAATGTATTATGCACATTGTAAATGTAAAAAAATATTACAAAACTCCTGAAATCTAAAATTTATAAATCACCACATTGTTCATTATATCATGTACTGCTTTGTTAATATGATTATTAAAACAAAATATCTTAAATAACATACTGATACTCATTTTCTACTGCATTAAATAAACGTTTTCCCTATAAATGTTATAATTTTTTTATTGTCATGGTATTAAAATATGTTTGAAGTAGAAATAGCCTAGGATCGGAAAAATGACTTGTTACATTCTATAATATATCAGTGATCAGTGAGTGATAAAACTTTGATGATATTACTACTTAAACCGTAGTCGGAAAAAATATGTATGAACTATTAGACTACTCATGTGCTGCCGTCATCACTGTTATGATGTGGGAAATACAATTGTTCCAGAGGTCTTCAATGGTGGGTAAATCGTTCTAATTCTTAAATTGCTAATTACGGCTCACTTGTGTGTTGTTGATTTTCGTGCGAACTTTGCTTACAGCGCCGTTTACTAAATTGATTCAGTTATTTTTCTTATTTTATATTTTAACTAACTTTTTAAATTGTATTCATAAAATAATTAAAGCACCAGGAACGAGAACCGATGAAATGCTTCTTGCAGCTTAAATCCTATTATAATAAAGAAATAACTAATAGTGGGTTTTAGTGCCCTATTTTTTCCTTTATTTTTTAATACTCTATTTCGATAATGTACATAATTTTTTAAATAACATTATATCTTCTTTAAATTATATTTCATGTTATATCGTACGAAAACACTAATTCTTCAGAAAAAATACATGTTCACGGGATTCGTATAGCGTGTAGTAACTTTACATGCTGAGTGAGGTTCTCTGAAGTTTGAAAAACTAATAAAAAGTCAGTAACATCAGAGCGGTTGATAGAAAGTGGATGCGTGAATCCGAAGATCGAGCTAAGTGGTCGAGTGTCTTGAGAGACTATAGAGAGGCCTTGAGAGTGGTCTATGTCCAGCACTGGACTGCCGCGGGTTGTTGATGTTGTTGAAGATGATGATGATGAAGTAACATCTTAAAAGCCTCATATATTACAGATGTCCTGGGTGAATGTGATCACTTATATTTCAGTGTTCGTCGTTCTTTATTTGAAGTCGGTTGTAGTACATCTGTACTCAATTTGTGTCCCATTGATTAATACCCATCATTGCTACTGAGAATACAAGTTTCTTATTTCAAAATGGCCTTAAAATTTGAAGCAACAAAAGCTTTTGTTGCATAACTGATACAATTTTAATTGACCAATATCTGTAACAGGGTCGATTTGCGGCAGCTGATGAGCAGAGATGGGTCACTAGGACTATAATTTTAGACACCATTATCGAATATCGATTTGTTTTATTTTCGGGACGAAAAGGATTGGCTGCAGGCTAGTGATATTAATAAAGTGTTCAGTTCCTTTGAGTTTTGCACCTTGTGCCATCAAATCTTTTTCATCGACGAAGGGATATAGAAAAAGTAAGGTGAACAGGTGAGAGGAAGGGTTTTGCAATTCTTACTTTATTTTTGTCGTGAAATGATTAATGTTTTTACGGCTAAATATAAGTGTTTGATATTTCTTTTGTTTTCGATAGTTTGAGTTCTGATTTGGTTTGTGGTAATCACAATTTTAAGTAATTTCATAGATTTTAATTTATTAAGTTAATATTGAAATAAATATTGTTTGGTATTCGTTTTCTGTTTATTTAATACCCTTTCGTTTTATTTAATACCTAGTTTGACTAATATAATAAGTGATGCACGTATAAGATTTTTTCGCATGATTGGAATTCTGACCCTCATCACTTACCGAGCGCAGCGAAAGTTACCCAGAAGTCTGTTTTTCACGAGAATAGGTATGGTATTTTTCCGGATGAGCCGATGCATTTAAGATGTAAAAAAAATGGCCAATAGTTTTGAAATTATCTACAACAAAATTGTCATAAACAAAGCGTCAAGAATTTCTCGTAATCGAAATGAAACAAAATAAAGGCTAGTTACAGACCAATACAATAAGATGTAATGAACGCACTTCTAACGTACAAACTAGCAAAAACTTAACCGTGAGCTTCATAGATGTAATAGATTTTTAGATAGGTCAGGGAAAAGTCAAAGCTTATTTTGATAGCAGAGCAAGCTAGTGAGCATGTAGATCACCTAATGGTAAATGATCATCGCCAAGTTATAAAAACTTGTTCGCCTCTTATAATTAACAGAAAAATCGACTTTTTTATTTGTCGCTATGGAGCCTTTCTCGTATAAATATAACTATTGTTCGTTTATTAAATTACAATGGTAATTTAAAGTTTATTTTGGTAAGATGTGCGAAAATAAATTAAACTACATTTACTTTAAAACAAGTATAAAAATACAGAATTTAATGTTTCACCCTGTCACGTAAAACACAAAGCATTACTTATTATAATAGAATATTCGGAATTGGTTTTGATTTAAAGTCAAGTATTTTACTAATTTTTGGCTATAGTCAGATTTTATTCCTCACTCACTAACAATGAATGCAGTTGAGGAGACACTTTAGAAATATATTTACGTCTCCTCTAAAATAATGTATTACATTATTTTTTGTAATAATATTATCTCATATTGATGTAATTTGTTGAGACTACTATATAAATAATATATATTAAAATAAAATATATTTGTCTATAGGTCACATACATATGTATGTCCTCACTGCTGGTTACGGGCCTCTTTTAAACTCACCGAGTAAGTTTTTCTGTAAAATATTTTGTATGGGATATTTTTATTGGTAATTAAAACAAAAAAAAATTGGGAGGTGTTTTTTATAAAATACCTTTTGACATATCTAATTATACTATGTCTATGGCAAGTACATCTGCAGCCAGCGTAGGAAATGTATTGGCTTTGTAAATCCACACCTGCGGCGGACTCCCACGCTTGTGTACTACCTATTATAGTTCACATACTACGTTCATTACTTACACTGCTCGCGGATATCTCGCTGTTTGATCACCGACCAGCCCACACGTACTGAAGGTATATTACGGAAGGAAATGCTACACATTCAATTTAAATAACTTTTATGTATCCGGAGTAGAAACAATGGTCTCGCAATTTTCTAGATTAAATTTTATTTTAACAGTAAACTTAATAAGTAATATTAAAAAGAAATAAAGTCTATTCCCACTTAGGTCAACAAAGAAAAAATTATTTTATTTCAGTTTTTTTTAAATCGAGTATCATCCATTACAAGTTTAAGCAACCAGAACTTGAGTGAATGAATAAAAAGGATTTTATTAAGGATTGAAAATTTGAACATGTATATATGGAGAGTGTGAACTAATAGTAGGAATTGAAAAAAGAGATTTAAAAAAGACCGGCCGTGACTTTTTAGTGGATTATGCATTTGACTAGCATACAAAATGCGAGGAAAACGAATTCGAGCCAAAGGAACTCTATCTCGAAAATTCCATTTATTTATAATTTTAAGAACAAATTTACATGCTTTTTGGTGTGGGCACCATGTGATGTTTACCAATCCAAATTAGTGCCCAGTATATTTTTTGCTGTATATCTTCTCACAACTAGAAGAAGAAGTACCGAGCACCGCGAAAAAGGCTGTCAATAACAGCCTATAAACGTCATTCTTACAGATTAGTGCATAGCGGTTAAGTAAATCTCCAGCACCCTCTCTTTTTTAAAATTTGAATGAATTAGAGAAATGTTAGAAGTATCTCCTGATATCCGACAAGTAGAGCACGAATTAAAAATAAGTAGGACGATAAAGAACAGTAAAGTGTTTTGATAGTCTTGATAACATTATCCTAACAGATTTATTCAAGGAACCTTTGAAGAAGCAGACAGTATAACATTGCCATACTATACACAGTACAATTTTTTATATATTATGCAATCCAGTTGGTCTTGATTCTAGTCATATCGTAGCAATCTGTGTCTATTTATGATTAGCTTTTGTTTGTTAGCAGAACCTGCTTCCAGTTTTATGATTAATGCAAAAGTTTTTCGAAAGAAAAATTGTTTTTTGATTAAAAAATAATGAAATGAAGGTACTTTTGTGAATATTTTGATAATCGAGATTGAAGAATAAATCATGCACCGCTTTCACTTCACAAGAAAAAATATTATTTCCCATGGGTTTTTGCTGTTGATAAAATGCATAAAAAATTCCTTTCGATTTCCGTTCGGTGAGGAGGCGCCATCTGCTATTATTCTGGTCATGTGTTTGTTTGGATTAGTTTTTTTGTTTACCGGGATTTCACCGGAAGTCTTTGGTCCACCAAGGATGTCGGTTTGAGTGTTTGGGTCGTGATTGTTAACAGGTAACTTTTGGTCATTTTTTATTCCTACATATTTTTTCAAACCAGTTTTTTTATATTTAAACAACAATTTTTGTAAGTGTATTGTAACAATTAAATTTTATAGTAATTGCCTATCAATCAGTCAGTGTTAGAATTTTATAAATTATTATAAAATTCAAAATATGTCACTAAGACTCAAGGTTTATCTTATTTAAAAAACCACATCAAAAGTATTTATTACTTTTAATCTCTATTAAGTTATTTTTAATCTAAAGAGATTAAATATATTATTGTATTATATAATATAAAATATTATATATTTAATCTCCTTAGATTAAAAATAATGAACTTATTACAATTTTCCATTACATAATATTAATTCTATAATCGATAATTTTATATATCTAATAACACAGCACAATGAGTCCCTGTTTATGCAATTTTTGTCCCCGGAACCACTAAATGATACTACTACGTAATTGTTTGAACTCTAGGAAAACCTGATGATCTGAATTTTAGAATTAACAAACCGAAATAGTGTTGATTATGTATTTAAGAAAGTTTGAAGAAGATTTTACACGTAGCGTCTGATGCAATGGACATGCATAATATACATCTGGAGATTTTTATGTTTCCGATCTGGATTTTGGACTCAAAACCTTTTGTATCAGAATTCAGGTTCTTTAATAACTGAGCTAAATAACCAGTTATTAATATTGTTATATTAGCTGTAATTAGAATAGAAAAACAACATGCTTTCTTGTTGTGTTAAGTTTTATCTGTGTCTGTTAGTAAGAACTGTCAGTTACTTCTATTCCAACAATCATCCGGACCATTTTTTTGTAGTTCGGTTATAAAAGCTTTTTGTTTGACTGTTGAACAATAGTCCTTTTGCATTATTTATCTATAGAAACTAACAGTTTTAAAGAAAGTTTATCTGAAAGAAGCATTTCAGTTTAATCTTGCGTTAGGTAAACTTTAACTTTGTTTCTCAGATCACAGGCGCCGGCATTTATTTACTTTCCTTTCGGCAGATGTTTGATCTCTCTACTTTTACTGTGTTTAGGATATTTCGGTGAAATTAATTTATTTTGACATATATATTCCATCAAGACAAAGTTATGGTATAAATTTTTTGGTTTTTAATTTTTTAGCATCTGTTTTTTTATGTAAAGAACTTCTGCAACATCAAGGGGACTGCAGGTGCTGCTTCTCTATACTGACCTGGAAGTATTTCGTTCCAGTTCTAATTACAATAGCTATAGTGGTGCGAATATTGTATTTTTATAAGCAAATTACGTACATCCCGATAGTTGTATTTTAAATTTAAAAATGTATTTTAAAATTAAATTGAAAATGCATTAATTTTGTTATATGATAATCGATTTCCGTTAGAGTAGATGAGTGCTGTAGTAAATAAAGATCGTATCTTGAATATGTCTTGGCAAACATACCTCTTTGTCAAATGGAGCGACGATCAGTGCTAGGTAGTTGTCAGAAACCGAATGCCTGAAGCAACTAATCAGACTATGTGACATGTCTGAGGAGAGGTTTATTAATTACCACAGATTGTTCATGATGATGAAATTTTACATTTTTTTTAAATAAAATACATTTTTATGTATAATTATTTGTTGTTATTAGAAGATTTTTTGAAGGTGCGTATTTTCTTACAAGTGATCTAAGTTGCAAAATTTCACACGTATAATACGTACGTACGTATTTACCGGATACGACTGGACATTCAAAAAAATATTTTCCTTTAAAAAAATCATTTATTTGTGCAGGTGAGTCAAAACCAGATTCTTGTTTCCGTTTCTATTGTTGATGTATCGATAATCATGATACTAGTATAACCACAATGACGAGTTTAAAAATGGATATTCCTATATAACTTTAACACCAGATTTACCACCATTATCTGTATCTTTTTTACTTAAAGCTGTCTTTTTGAGGAGTAAATTAAAATGCAACTGTTGTAAGTTATATATTAATTGATGAAACTTTTATATACATTTATAATTATTTTCAATTGGTAATTATATAATAAACGAAAAGTATTATAAAACTATGTTTGTATTTATATTAAATGTTATTAACTATGGTATTGATAATTTTTTATAATGAACTTATATGTAATTGTTTAAACTTTAAAGTCTATGACCCACATAAAATGAGACAATAATGATGGGACACATAAAATATTACTATATTGTAATATTATACTATTGTAATAGTTTTGAATAATATCTTGGTATATGAAGAGGAAACGAATGGCACTTTTCCGAAGAACTTGCTTTCTTAGTAATGTTATGAGTTCGATTTACACATCATCATCATCATTATTATCATCATAAATATTTGTAAGGCACATGAGTACATCTTCTTTGTTATTAGTTCATTGAATTTAAAATATTTAGTCTAAAATGTTTAGGCTTATTTAGTTTTGGAAATATTCAAACGTATATTTATATAAAAAAGATGGTTGGTGATTGCGATATTTGTAATTTGTATGAAATGAAAATATTTTTCAAAAATAAGGATATTCCACAAAATCATGCTACTATTAGCGAGATGAGATGAAAAAAGCTTTCGACTTGACTAGAAACGCATCTGTCGTAGTTCCCACGATCGATACTAAAGGATTGCGGTATACGTATATTTATTTAATATGAAATTTGATAGTGAAGTTTTATTATTGTCCTTAAAAAGGAAGTTTATGATTTAAAGGATTTTATTTAGAATACTCAAACATCAATAATAGTTTAGGGGGTATATACTTAAATATTGATTCATATATTTAAAAATATTGTAGGGCATACAAAACTAGTGCACACAAATATTGTTTTATTACTAAGAATTACAACTGAAATAATGTGAATTAGCTACCTAATATATAATGGTGTTTAAAAAACCACTTAGCTTGCATTTTGAAATATTTCATACATATCATACAATTGGAATCTGTGAAATTATATAATATTTATCCAAATCAATACCACTAAATACAGTTTTATGATATTTAATAATCAACGATATAAGGCTAATATGTATTTCAATGCATATTACCCGTAAAAGACTTCAACGCGTCAACAATTGCTTTTTTCAAAATTATTTTTGTTGAAAATATAGATCTTAAAAAGTGAAAGGTCTATTATATTTGTGAATGAAATTTTTCTTCTGTAAAATTAAATAAAATGTGGATATCGGGGAATTTATTAAATATTGAATATTTTTTTCATATTATATAAAGATTTCTATGCTAATAAATGGACTTCACTGGCGATAGATTTGTAGGACACGTATTATGTAGGACACGCAAACGTAAAAAGAGGCACGCAATAATTTTTATGTAAAAGAAGACTAGTAATTTTTGATTAAATTATATTTTTAAAATGGCTTATTAGTTGCCGACTATATTTTATTTATAATTTAAAGTTAAGTTTGACTTTAAGTGAGAATTTTGCTTAACAAAATTTTATGTTTACAATATATCATCTGTTGTTTAAATGCCTGATAGGGTGATGTTAAATGTAAATACCATTATTACATTAACTGATATTCTTATATTAACGAAAATTTAGGAAACCACTATTCATGGACTTAATGAGGCCAATTCGGCACATGCTCTTGTTAAAGTCTAAAGATAAAAATAAAATAAAGTAGTTTAAAAGTAACAGATGCCACATTTTATTTAAAATGTAGAGTAGTGACGAAATTTTATGTTTATTCACCATACATTTTTTTATGGGATAGGAGGGCAAACCAGCAAGCGTGTTACCTGATGGAAAGCAATCAACGTCACCGATATCGGCCGGCAACGCTTCCACCAACGCTTCGACACCACTGGAGTCGCGGAAGCGTTGCCGGCCTTTTAGGTATGTGTAGGCTTTTTTCTTGAAGGTGCCAATGTCGTATCGGTTCGGAAAGACCGCCAAAGGTAGCTTGTGGTGCGTGCAAAGAAACTTGGGAAAGAAATGGTGGGGATGAAATTTTTTTTACGGTGAATTGTGCGGTTGTGGAATTTGGCGGCGGGAATTAGTCCAAACAATTCCTCGGAGCACTCCCCATGATAAAAGCGGTAAAATTTATTATTTTCTTGATATAGATTACCAATTTTTATTAAAGTTGATATATAGGGACTTACACCTATCTCAAGACGTTCTACATATCCCAGTTTTCAAGTAATATTAAGGGTACATATGAAGGACTATTATTGTTATATATGTATATTATTTAAACACTATTAAATAATTAAAAAAAGTTGAATTTACGTCATAACAATATATCTGTTAATTTATAAAGGCAAAAAATCTATATACATTTAGCTCATATGGTTTGTCTGAAATACTCCACGGGCGGTCAATAGTTATGACATACGGTTCAATGGCGTGCCAACCCTTTGATGAGTTTGTGCAAACGCAAGCCACATGACTTGCAACTCTTGCATTACAACCGCAACCACAAGCACAGATTGTACAGATTGGATACAATTGCTAACTTTTTATATGAATACTCATACCTATTGTATCCGCCAGATGAGTTTGAGTTCCGCTCAAATTCTTCCTAAAAGTAAGCAACTGGCTCTTTTAAACGTTCCATTTAAATTTGTTGCGTGACATCTTTGCGCAATTTTGAATACGCACATTGCGTTTTGCATTACACACGTGTCTACACAAGGTGTGTAATGAATAGGGCTTATCCATCAAAATTCAAGACAACATTTCATTTCATAACTTGATAATTCCCAGTAAGCATAATAAAACCCTAACATCAGATTGACCCTTCACAAAAACATTAACAACTGGATATAACGACCATATATAATGCAAAGCCGTTATTATTGTACAACATAATGTTTTGAAACTTCATTGGTCATATCAAAATGTTTGTAATTCAATTTTAATTATTTTAAATCTATTACATAGTTAAAACATAGTAGAAACATTTTGATTTGCAACTGAATGCAATTAATTTTTTATTTAATTTTGATAACATTTTTTGTGTGAGTTTCTGAATGGTCATATTTGTATGTCATCTAGTATTTGTCGCTCGCATCACATTTTTTTTATTTTCAGGGCAGTACAACGTCTACCACGCTTACTAGTATTATATACAAAATATACACGGATAACCACAATGCTTTATATGCATAGCCTTTTACTATGATTCGCTGTATCGAGTTTATCATTATAAACATGAATGATAAGAAGGATACCTATATTATAGTAAGTAGGTAGTAAGTGAAAGTCTTACAAATATTTATCCTGATCTAGGACAAACCCATGACGTTCGGTTTTATAATATATAAATATTTTAAAAGATACATCTACACTCTTTTCATTTCTTCATACTTAATTTAAACTTTTGTTTGATTATGTAATTGAATAAGGGCCAAATTATCACGTTCAGAGGTCGTGAGTTCTATTTCCACTTAATAAATACACTAATATATAATAATTTATTATATTACAAAACTGGAAGCATAATACTGAAGTTATTCTATTCTGCTTATTTTATTTTTTATCGGTTTTTCAATCAGCCATTTTGTTCATATGTAGATATATTATGGTTGGAATAGCGCGATCAATCACTGCGGACGCAAATCGTGCGGTGAAGTGTCTCACTCACGTCAAGTTGAAAGACCGAACGTTTAAATAGCCTTAATTACAGAACAAACACTCGCAGCAGTTGCGTTCACTGGTATTACGATATGTTTGGCGTATCCAGTGTCCACCGCTGTGGGATAAACAAATTAAGTTGAGCTATTGAGGATTACCAGAGTTCTTTAAATGTTAATAATAATAGATAAATTGTGTTTGCTATTTTTTGCATCATGGTGATTTACTTGACGGGTTTTGTTTATTGAAATAGTAGGAAAACGAACAGATGGGTCTGATGGCAAGTAATTACTATCACCGATGGACTTCTGCAATACCAACAGCAATTCAAATGCGTTAACCACCTTAGGATATAATGCAGATAATACGAAGAAAAGAAGCAATATATAGGAAAGGAAGAGAGAAGCAAAAGAAGCAGAAAGGAATTGTTTGTTTAAATCCAACAAATTTCCTCTTCAGGTATCCGATTCTAGGTATATAAAATGCTTCCATTTATCACAGATAATTTTTGAGGGTATGGTGGGAAGAAATTACCCACCCACAGCTGAAATTCTTGTCTTCTAGAACGATGTGGGATGATGAAATGGGTAAAGTATGAGAGAAGGGTAATTTTTGTACCTACCCTTATCAACGCTTTACGAAAGACAAAGCTGGTATACTACTCATTTGGTATTTCTCGATCAAGCCTGCTTAATCACGCTGTACACACAATTATTCGCAGGATAGCTGCACTTTTAACATAAAATATAATTGACAATTTTGTTTGGTTCTGGAAAAGTTCATTCCTTTTTCTTGACGTAATCTTTGATATATTGTCATTAATTATAGAAAATAATTTTATAAGTATAATATATAATTTTTTTTCAGTTACGTCGTATTGATATAACAGCTGAAAACTTTTATTTAAAAATTGAACATTGAACATTTACAAGTATATTAAAAGAATGACATATTTTGAACAAGTATGGAGAACTGTGGTATTACAAGCAGATGCTAGTTGAAGTTGCTCACTATGGGTGTCATTTTTTGCACTTCTCAGCTAAGTCTAGCTTTGAACGTTGATAAGTGATCGTGACATGTGTTGCAAATAGCATAAAAGAAACTGAATTTAGCCTAACATGGATTAGGCTTCTAATTTCTATATTTATTTAATAGACGTTAACCAATTTTATTTTTAAAACGTTTAAAGCAAAATTAAAGTTAGACTAATCACTAATCTATAATAAATCTTTGTATTTTTTGATATTTCATTTCTAATATTTGAACCTGTTATTTTTGATGTAGGATTAGTTTTTACCAGTAATAATACAAAATAAACAATTACAAATAATATGTCATTTTAATAAGTTTTATTAATTGTGAGCGCCTGCCTGAAAATAAAAGCAATTAAACTTTGCAGTCTAGACCCATCTATCCAATGTGATTACTAGGAACATAGCTTGATAAACGTTAATTTTAACAATGCACTGCTTTCGACTGTTGTTAACGAAGATGATGATGTTAAATGATAATAATAAAGCTGGTGTTTGTCTGCGATGTTGCATTCCACTAGTATGATGCTTGGTAAAATTGCAATGACTTCTATATCGTACTTTTTTTCTTAAATAATATGCTACATTCAATTATTAAAACTAACTAAAAGCTCACACTTGATACAGTGAGTAAACACCTTAAACTACTAAAGAGAAAACCTCCAAAAGAACCTTATTACGCAATGGTGGTAAGGCTTTATTGATAACAAACTTACGTTCGATAAATTAAATTTATTCTCTTATATCAAAATAAAGATTTTTGTATAAAATAATAATATCATTTTTAAGTCCAATATCAATTATTGTATTGATACACCTATCTACCTACCAATGGCCTTATCCATATCATTTTTACGTTGTTAGATAGGGGTGAATGGCCTCTCTTGTCCTCAAGAAAATGTTATATTTAAGATATCTGTTAAAAGTCTCTATATCTTTTAAATTAAAAATGTAAAATTGCATAATTAGCTACTAGTACGATAATGTTAAGATGCATTTGGAATGTAGGAGTTTTCTGGCTGTGTTAAAGTATTGTGTAGCAATCTGTAACTCAGATGTATTCGGTGAAAGTTGTTTCTATATGTTTTAAAATATCTGCCCCCAATATGTATGTCGACGGTTACAAAGGACCGACAGTAGCATCTCACGACTAAGCTATTTGTAACCAAGTATTAATAAATTATGATGTCGAGAAAATATTCTAGAGTAACAAACTCATAAAAGCGTCGTTTTGGAGTAAATTTTGTTAGCACGATTACGAACGCGTAGCAACTTCAACAGGCATGATTAACCTAACCTACTTTTAAAGTAAAAAAGTAGCCTGTTACTTTTTTTGTTTTGTCTGTTTACCTCTTAATGCTGGGCCAATATCTTTTCTCATTTTATTTGAGAGGGAAAGAAAATTATTCACCTTGAGGCACCAATTCAGATTCTTACCAGGTCCTTCTTACCAGATTGGAATTGTCAGAACTTTCCGAACCCGTAGTAGAAAAAAGTATGACAATTAAGAAGTATTTTTAAAAGTATATCTAAATAAAGAAATTTTAAGGGTTTGGCAGGCTTTACATAACTTATATACAATATTACCCAGCGTAGAGGTTTCCTTACAATATAATTTCCTTTCGCGTTAACGCTAATGGAAAATCATACTTGTAATTTTAATGACAATTTCGGAGGCACTTTTTTCAGGCCACTTTTATTCGAACAGATATGCGCTGAATCACCACAACTCTTGACTCTAACTATGACAGATTTTAATTTCGAATAGACTTTGAATATTCAAAGTTGTGTAAGAAATGACAGGTTTATTTTTAATAAAGATAAGTTTATAGGTTTTGTATGTACGATGCCTCGCCATAGTATGTCAAGATATAAACTTACGAAAAAGAATATGAAATCTACTTACCTATAAAACGCCAACGCAATTTGTCTATTTTCGCATTTAAATTCTAAACAAATATAGTTCTAGCGTTATATTTTGATTCTTATATAGGGAATTATCACACAACACAACTTAGAACGATAACTCTTTCCATGTTAGAGGCTTTATTTTTCGTCTCCAACATAAACTAACTATGTACATATCTCTAAAATAAAGTCTTAATATCCGAGCGGTGCTCAAGGAAAAGCCAGTTTATACCCAGCAGGAGCAGGTCCACGGGCCCCTGAGTTTGTGGCTGACCTACTGCCGGAGTATTGACCTCCACGGCATTCGCTCTGTCAATTTTCATATTTGCGTTCTGTGGTTGAAAACCTTCAATCGTAACTTTTTCGATCGTAATTTGCATAAATTTTCAAATGATTTTATTTCAATTTATTGACCTTTAGGAAGAATTCATTTCACATAGCTGTTCTAAGAGCGATTCTTTAATTTTGCTTAAATATAAATGTTAAAGCAGAAATAAAAAAAATAGATATATATATATATATATATATATATATATATATATATATATATATATATATATATATATATATGTATATATATATATATATATATATATATATATATATATATATATATATAAAATTTGTATATAATCAACATAGATCATCGACAAAATAAAAAGCCTGAATAATAGAAGTTGTGCAATTTTCACAGAACTCAACCGTGGTCAATGAACAAGCCGATCCACAGGGCCCACGTCGCTAACCCACATTTGGTCCGAGTATTGACCCCAGAATCCACTTCGTATGGAATTAACTAACCATGAATTTCTATTGTACTATTGCACGGTAAGATACGCTGTAATCATATCACACAAAAAATATAAAATAAAACTCGTTTTAACCACGATGACAAAACTAAGGTAGTTTTTTTTACTATTAATTTGATATCTTATAATGCTTAGTATGAATGTATATTATATAAACTGTATCAAACTTGTAACCCCATTTACTAATATCCTCATATGAATTTAATTTAAGAAACTTTAATAATGAACTTATATAACTTTGAATACAGTATTTACTACATTTTTATGTACAATTTATTAAGCTGATATATAATTTTTTTTATATATCAATAGTACAGTTTTTTATTATATAATCGTAAATGAAACAAATAACAAAATTTCTTTATATAACTGTGCATATTTTATTTTTAAATGGATATTTATTAAAAATATGAATAATTAAATTAATATGAGGATTTTAATAGTAATATTAATTATATAAATAACATATACTCGAATTTATTATATTTAAAAGACTTTTTTGTACAATAATATATATCTTGTATAAATACGGGAGCAAAGGCGTATTTGCACCAGATTAATTATTCACCTATTGAATTTATCCATTTAGTTTGTATGATAGAAATTACTTTCAGCGAAAATACCACCAGTACAATGAGTAGGTTTAACCCTATATGGTATAAAATTTGAGCATTACTTTTTTGTGTAATAAAATATTGCATTTCATGTTTTGCCTTTGCTCATTTATTCAATTCAAATATCAAATCTTTACCTAATTATAATTTTGAAAAGTGAAGATTTAATCCGTTATGCATTAATTTTTACCACTTTTATATTATTAATGTTTTATAAAAGTCAAGAAGAGTTTTATAAAACAATAATAATATAAAAGTGAAGTGAGTTTATAATCTTTGTATCGTAGGTGTGTAGTTTTATTGCTCGTAACGTTTGAACAATGACATATAAAGGCACATAGGGAACAGCGGAGTTTATTAAGCAACTACTCCTTATGGAGTATTGTGTGCCACCTGCACATAAATCGATTCAAGAGCGACACTTGCCACTTCATATTCCATTGGTTATGACACACAACGAAACGTTTGCCTTAAACACTTGTCTATTTTACGTTTGAACTCAGTTCAAACAACTTATTAGTGGCTTGTCACGCCTAGTTCGTCGGCGGTGGACGAATTTAGCACATTTGATTTTCTGTCGTCGTGAGCCCAGAGGTTGCTTTGCTTTTTCATTAGAGCGTTACATTTTTCTGTTCTACCTGACTTATAGCTTTAAATCATGTTTATTTTATGGAAATGGTTGGTAAACTCAACTGTAAATGGATCACATGAAGATAGTTATAAGCAGTAATAACTCAGTTGTTAAATATCAGGTGAATTTTCACAGACTGATAAATAAAAAAAAGTGTGTCAGGTACTACCTTACACACTTTTTTTAATTTATGCCTAGCCGCCTGTCCGGTAGTTATGGTATTGGTACACAGGTACGCGACCTCGGCCTCCCGAGCTACTAACATATCACTCCTTGTCTTCCGTTGCGGTAGTATCATATCCCTATCATCCTATCTAAATCCGTCTTTCCTTTCCCCTGCCCTTTCCTTTCTTCTCTGTCCTTTTCCCTTCCTCTGCGTCAATCCACGGTCTGCCGAGCCAACGGATGTGTGGCTAGGGGCGAGCTCCCTTGGTTACTATAGTGCCCTACCTCAGCATGCGGGCTTCTACTGGGGCTAACCTCCATCCTCCCTTGCGGCTTGTGGGATGATCATTATGATGAATCTCAATTGCCTAATTCGTTAAAAAATGACGGTGACGTGGTTCGCTACCCGTCACGTCCTGATTCCCGCGAGGGCGAGAAGCGTCAAACGAAGAACCGTTTCGCTACGAAGAATGCGAGAGGAAGGATGGATGAGTGTGGAGGAAGCAGGGAGAGTGTGCCGGGATCGTAGCGAATGGAGATCTGTGGTCTCTGCCAACACCTACGGGAGATAGGTGTGACAATCAGGGGCGGATCTACCTAAGGGCTTTTTGGGCTTAAGCTCAGGTCCCCGTGGATACAAAGGGCCCCCAGCTCCCATTAAAAATAATAGACGAATCGTAATTTAAGACGTTACTTGTAACAAACAAATTTTTTTTCTGATACCTATACACAATACAGGCCCCCTGAGTAGTATTAGCCCAGGGCCCCACAAAGTTACGATCCGCCCCTGGTGTATATGGGTATATGTAATGATAAATTAAAATGTAAATCTCTAGTCATCTTATCATAAAATACGGAGGATAACAAAGTATTCTATCATTAGTTACGGTTCTTGAGAAGGAGAAAATTAAACTTTTCTAGGGTAAAAAAAAATGAAATTTAAAAGATTGCAATTACATATAGTCAGAATGTGAAAAAAAAATTTATGAAAAGTCAGAATGTGTCAAAAACGGCCCGACTGGTGGTTCATCAGGGGGTGCTTGTTCCGACGCTTATATACGGTAGTGAAAGTTGGGTTTGGCAGAAGAAGCATGAAAGCAGACTGAATGCGGTGGAAATGAGAGCATTAAGAAGTATGTGTGGTGTAACCCTGAATGATAGAATAAGAAATGAAGATATAAGAGAGCGATGTGGAGTAAAAGAAGGTGTTGTGACAAAAGTAGAAAAAGGGATGCTTAGATGGTTTGGACATATAGAGAGGATGGATGAAAGACGACTGGCAAAAGAAATTTACCTTGCGAATGTGGATGGAAGGGCCGGAAGAGGAAGACCACGAAAAACGTACCTTGACCAGATTGCTGAACTTTTAAGAAAGGCCAGGTCAAGAGTACCCTCAACCGGCGGGCTTGCATGAGGAGAATAATGAGTGTGGAGGAAGCAAGGGAAGTATGCCGAGATCGTAGCAGATGGAGATCTGTGGTCTCTGCCTACCCTTACGGGAGACGGGCGTGACGATATGTATGTATGTATGTAATTACATATAGCAACTAAATTTTTTTATTTTTTTTGTTTTATTTACATAAACGCTATCATTAATCATCATTAACAAATAGCGAATGAGCTTTGAAAATGCTAAAGTACAATTTAGCCTATTTTGCTGATAGATAAACACTTCGTTTTGCTCACGGTACCTATATTCAATTAACTCCACGAGTAAGGTCGATAAATGGCCCATGTTGCCATTTTATGTACACTATTACCTGACATTAACAATGTTGCCATTCTTGTTCTTTGGCACGGGACAAGCAGGATGCGAACCGGTCTCTTGCAGCCTTCCCGCAATAAAAACCAACATCCTATCCATAACTCGTAGCCCTTCTACCAGATGCAACGAGGGATATATGAAAATACATGTACATAGTGATGTTTACTGCGACCGTATTTCATTCGCTAAAAGTTACTTCTTTGCTTTATACTTCTTCGCAAAAACAAAACAGGCACCTTATAGTTATTGGATTTTCTTTGGATAATATTAATATTTTTAGTATGGCATTAGCTTATATATATAGAAATTAATTTTTCCTTTATTTTTCAACACTTAAATCCTACAATCGGTGTTTTAGTCAATGTAAAGACAAATCCATGTAAAAATGGACATTTTTATGGGTATAGTGAATTTAAGACTATTATGAATTTTTATGTACTTTATGGTAGATACTCTAATAAAAAAAGACGACTAATTAATAACAAATATAATCTCTCCTTGCAGCAATTACGTCATGTAATCGTCCTGGTGTGCTTTTCATCAGGCTTTTGATGGTGTCCTGTGGAATATGTTCTTACTCAGCCCAGATCACACGTTTAAGCTCCTTGATGTTTTGTGGAGGTGGTTGATGAGTTCATACTCGTCTTTTAGGAGGTTTCAGACGTGCTCAATGCGGTTAAGGTCGGCGCTCCACGCTGGCCAGTCTAAACGACGAATACCGACCTCTTGCATATAAGCATCTACGTCACCAGAATGATGGGACCGATGATTATCATCCATGTAAATGGCATCTTCACCAGCTACAGTCAGTGCAGGTTGTGCATTTGGACAAAGGATTTCAGTTATATAACTTAAATACCTATATACCTTATAAGCCATTTTCAATGAGTAGTTTCTCGGTACGATAGCTGGAAGTTAGGCCCGCCCAAAATATAACAGATCGTCCACCATTAGGGGTGATTTCTTCAAAACACACGTCAGCATAGCGTTCCCCTGTAACACTCGCTGACGTCGGTCTTCACCATGCAGACAAATTTGAGTCTCAGCGGAGAAGAGTGCGCTACTCCAGGTACCTAGTGTCCAAGATAGGCAATTTCTAGCAAACCTCAATCGAACAATTCGGTGCTCACGGAGTAACTCGTGAAAAGCCACTTCATTTTCTCTCCTGAGTGTCCTACAAAGCGTGGAAACTGCCGAGTATGGAAATTAGGGAACCCTTTAATTTTGACAGACGCGAAAATGCATCAGTAGAATGTTACGGTTGTATTGATAAGCTTGAAGGTAGCTTATATCACATTTTTTTTTTATATTATGCATTAACTTTGTTAAACCACTATCTAAGTTTATCTCTTATTACAACTTATATTAAAACTGAATAGTTGTTATAGATATATAAATAGGATAGTAATTAGGATGGATATTTATTTATTTTTCAAGCTTTATTATTATTTAGCTTAATATTAATTATGCTGGATAGTTTTTGTTAACAGATTAAAAATAAAAGTACTATTTTCCAGAAATCAGGAGGCTAGTGCCCAATAGTGGGACATACTTAGGCCGTCAAACAAGAATAAAACATACAAATACACTGACTTGTCTTTGTAAATTATTTCACACAAAGTGCTTAAGCCCTTCGTTTTAAAGACTATGTGCAGTGTAACGACATAACTATTATTGTTATTTTATACATAAAAAATACAACAATACTACTCTGTTTCCTTCTCGGGTAACTAATTCTCTCTTAATTCTCCCTTTAATGTTATTTATATTTCTTTTTTATTTGTCAGCATTATGTCAAATGTAAATAATTTCAAAAACGGCGACCCAAATGGCAGAATGACGGAATTGAAGGTTGCAGGTTCGATTCCTGCATCTAGTCAAATATTTGTAGGTATTTATTATATTTCCAGTCTGGGTGTTTTTCCTCAACTAATGTCAATGATATATTTTTAAACTACCTACTAAACAGTGGCAATGAGCCGGTCACGTTTGTAGAAAAATCTACAACCCTTGGAGTGGATGAGTGCCAGGGTGTCAGAGTCAGATGTAAAGTTCTGCGAAGGGTGGCAGGCAGAAATTAGATGCATCGAGCTAGACTCTTGCTAGTTGTCAAGTCTTAAGAGAGGCCTAGCATTGAACTGTTGCAGGCTGCTGATGATAATGATGATAAAAGAGAATGTGCGTAAATAAATTGGAATTTCGAGTTTCAACTTACCTTGTCATATGGATTTCCTATAATTGAGTTTAATTAAAACGATACAAACACAATTTCATATATTATATGGATTCCTTTGAAAAGTGAATATACATAATAGGTAAAATATAAAGATTAATGAAAGTAAACACTTTTTACATTTAAACTTTTATTCCATAAAAACTGTTTTGAAATATAATTTTAGATGTTTTCCGGCTTCTTCTTCCTTTCATGTCAGTAGTTTTAATTGTCACTCCAATGCTCTGCACTGGCATTCACCTCAATAAGATCTTGGAATGTATAGGTGTTAGGGCACAGTGAGCAGTCGAGCAGATGCTCCATGGGCGGACTTTTCTGGCTTAATATGGTGATAAAAATATTATTGTTGTGATAATATTTACGTTAAAGCCTTCCTGAGGAATTGTGAGTTTAGGCTTCAAACGTTTTTTCTCTATAATTGTTAATCTTTGGTCAATCATAGGTGAACTAGGTAGGAGGAGAAGTGTGCGGGAGTGTAGCGCACCGCTGTTCGCAGTCACGGTCAAGGTCTGAATTAGCCGCGATAACAAAACTTGATTATAACTATTACTTGTGTGTTGTAGCTATGGTTATGTTTTATTCTCTTTGCGTATTAAGGAATATGTACGTATTACCGTAGTACCTTAAACAAAGTACCTTAATCAGAATTCATATTTATCATAACACAACTGTATATTCTTAAAGAATTTTTGATGGGTATAATATAAAGTTTTCTTCGGTAAAATAATGTCAAGAATAAATAAATATTGTAATTAATATTGATATAATAATAAAAAAATAATTGTTATTTGATAATTAAAATATAGTATTTAATTTGTGAAATTAAGGAAATTTTTTTTTCTGTATTACCTAAAATAAATAAAGACTATTAAAAATCAAGAAAACTCAAGTCTATGTTAACTGTTATAATAAATATATTTATGAAGTAAAGTTGATTTTTTATTTTGTATGAAATAGCTTTGTTGTCCATTTACAATTTTGTCAGAAGGACTCGAGCAAAAGTCCAAATTGCGAAAATGACAGCGAAACCTTAGTGATGAAGGTTGCCCCTTGGATTTGTTAAATTAGTCGCCCACTGAAATTTGTCGAGGGATAACTTTGAACCTGTGAATAGGATTTTATTCTTTTTTAAAATTGTAATTGTTAGAAATTTACAACTAATTCTTATTTCACGTAATTTTTCCACAGCAGACTATTTTTTAAAGCCTTACTTGAATAAAATTTCAATTTTAAATTTCAAATAAAATTTTATACTTGCTGTTTAAGTCCATCAGAGTAGTGAAACGAGTCTTTCAACTCATAAAATACTTGTACTATATAAATCCTATAATTATATATGACCATGAGATAATCAATCAATTTACTATGCCTTTGTGCCTTATAACTACTTTAGTTAAAAAAAGCAATGCCATAGAAGGGAGTTGTTAGTAACTTAGCCAAACATAAGGACAACAAAAAGCTATATATAAATAAATAACAAACAATAATTCTTGTTATATAATTTTATTTATTCTAATATTTAAATTAAAAACTTAATTAATTACGTAGGTGTGTACGGAATGTGGTTTTTTGTATAAAACGAAATGTATAAATGTAACAGTTTTTTAAAAAGCTAAAACTACATACAAGTATATAATATATCTTATTAGCGATTGTATAATTTATTGGCTAATGCCCTCAACTTTATCCGCATTAACTCTGATGGCTTCTACTGAAAAATTGCACTATGTACATATTTAGGATCACACATATCAAAATTAAATTTCGTATGCGAATTATAGGAATATCATATTTCATTTCGCGTTATCTAGGGTTATATAAAAGGGATATATAATTTTTACGTCCGTAATTATACCTGTGACTACCGTTTGGAGATTTCGAATATAATTGCAACGAATGTAGTGAACAGGCTAGATGTTGTAAAGTATAACATCACCTCGTCTACCGTTACGTCTGACAATGTAATGTAACTCATATTAAAGGAATTACCTATAAATATATAATTACTGGTACAATGTAAAAACATCCGTCGCGATTAGACCTATGGGAGTTTATAGAAAGTTTGTAGAATATTTTATATAATAATATATGCACATATTTAAATTCTGATATCAACAAAGAGATTAGACACCTTGTACTGATTAAAATGTTTTAATTTTTTTTTGTATCGGCTTAACCGGCGCAGTAATGAGTTGTAGATAAGACCGTATTCTGGAGTTTCTGCATTTAATTTGTCAGTTGTAATACGTCCAATTGGCCCAATGGCGGGGCCCGCGGAGTCAATCGTCGCGGGTTCGATCCCTGCATCGGAATAAATATATTTATGGATTAGAAATATTTATTCCGAGTCTGGTAACCCCGCTAATCCGCATTGGACAAGCGTGGTGGTTTAACGTCCGTTCCTCCAGAAATGGAGAGGCCCGCGCTCAGCAGTGGAACATATATGGGTTGTTAAAAAAATAGAATCCTTTATTGAAGAATCGCCATGCTAACCCAGAAACTTCTACAAGTTTGTAATGATTATGAGGTACATAAGTTACGGATTAGAGACAAATCGAAGGAAGGACTAGTGTGATCGAAGTTTTTTCTTGGAAAGCTAACGGCGAGAAATATTGACGCACAGGGTACAAGAATATGGGTTCTATCTTTGTAATTTATTTATGTTATATTTGAGAGTATTACATATTTGAGAGAATAACTTCCATTAATTTTCTTAATTAACTTTCTGTATCCTGTACCTTTAATTATTTATTTCGGTTTTCATGATAGGTTTTAGATATTTTTATAGATAAATGTTTGACGATCTAAATTGCTTAGTGATTCAATTTTCACTTGCGGATTCAAGGATCGCATGTTTAAATCCCGTATAGTTGTATATGCCCATTAAGAGTCATAGTATTTGTTATTTTTATATGTGTGTTATAATGGCATGCATGACACAGGAAATTCTTGTACGCAACTATGGGTATGAATTAATTATAAACATATAAAAATAAAAATTTTGCTATGATTGTTACCTACCTACTAAGTAATGTACCTAAGTATGTCTCTGAGATAAACATTATTTTCGTGTTAACTTACGTAAATTTTTTCATCAAAATTATACATACACATTTTACCGTCAATTTTCACGTTACATAACATGGTATTTTAAGTAAGAAAAGAAAACACGAAAAAACATTTATGAGAAGTATAATTGCGATTTATGAGAAACAAAACAGCACGAAACCGTCCGTGTGCCAAGTACCCTCAATTCATCATTTCCATTTCAATATAAATCATTATTCAGGTCCAAACCCACGTCGCTTTAACAAGGTTCTTCAATGACGTTACACGTAAGACGAATCGAGGTACTAGTTCACATCTAAATCCATACATATTAAAATAACAACGCCGGACATAAATATCATATAAGGGATTATATAACCCAATTTCATATTAAATAAATATTTTTTAACGTTAGCAACTAATAAAAACTCACTCAGGTTTTTCAAAGTACGAATGTTTTGCCAAAACTCTTCACTCATCAAAATTCTTCAGGGAATACAAAAAATTAGTGTCTATTATACAAATTAATAGCGTATATTCAATTTCTATTGCAGGTGCGACAATAATTGGATAAAGAAAATGTCAATGGACATTTATGGAAAAGACATGTAATTTTTTATACCTAATGGAAGAATTTGTACCGCTTATATACATATATTTATAATAGAAATTTACTGATAACTTAGGTTAAGAATTAGATAAAATACGTGTAAATGTATTTATGTTATTTTATTTTTATATACATTATATTTGTATATATTATATTTTATGTTATTTGTATTGCACTAAATGCAAAGCGAGGAGAGAAGACAGGTAGCTATTTAAAAAAAATCTTTAATTTTTAAAGATGTTTTTTAAATATCTGCCTTCTCAATACAACATGCTCATATGTACATATTTATGTATGCATATATGTGTGTATGTTAATTAATTAATTATTTTTGTTTATATTTGTATCTATATATATACATAACATAACATATTTCTTATTAACTGATAAGTTGAGTTGACTCAAAAAGTAGAGCACGCCTTTCGGGATTAAGTTCGCCTCTGTAACAAATTTGTATGATAAATAAATAAAATGCTTAATAAGCACAATTATTATAATTGAGACGAATGAAACTTGACCTATCTATAATCTAATACAATCAATGGGAGAAGGCTGTGCTGGAACATCATGGTTAATTTGGCAGGAATTTGTGTAGAATAGAAAGCAAAGGTGTCTGATTGTGTTAGAGGGTAAGACACTGTTGGTTATTCGTTACGTATTAACTATGTAGATCTTTATAAGAGTTCACTTGCACTATATTTTCATATAAAGCTGTTAAGCAAATATTTGTTTATATTAAAATAGGAAACGGAACCAATCTAATTTGCAAAAAATATTTTTTTGGTAATATTCATAATATACGTCACACTAAATTTTGCCTATGTGGACCGAACCTACCCTGGTCATACTGCGTCACACTTTCTGCGACGCCCCTACAAATATCATCTCATGTTCATAATTCATTGCGATTAATAGAACACACTTTAAATAAATCAATAAATACCTAAAATAATTCACAAATAATATTTAGAAGTCCTTAATCTTTACAGTAGAATAGTGTGATGGACTTTGAACATCGCGTTTCCTTAGACCCTCATTTTGTCACACCGTCACTTGGTGTCCCCGCTCCTCCATTTATGCGAACGTATAAAATACATTCTCATAGAAAGAGGAGGAGGGAAGGAATGGTAAAGATATAAGATATTAATTCAACTTTTTTTTTTATATATTCACACCTATCCCCCGGAGGGGTTGGCAGAGACCACAGAGCTCCATCCGCTGCCATTCATCGCAGCGAAACGGCTCGTCATTGGTCGCTTTTCGCCCTCGTGAGAATCAGGACGTGACGGGTGGCGAACCACGTCGCCGTCATTTTTGACAAATTAGGTATATTAAATTTGTCTTAGTGAATCCCACGAGCCGCAAGGGAGGATGTAGGTCAGCCCCAGCAGAGCCCTGCATGCTGAGGTAAGGCACCATAGTCCCCGGGGGAGCCCGACTCCAGGACGATCTGCACGCTTGCGACTAGGCTCGCCCACTAGCCACGCATCCATTGGCACGGCAGACCGTGGATTGGCGGAGAGGAAGGGAAAGGATAGAGAAGAAAGGATGGGCAGGAAAGGAAATGCGGACTGGGGGTTTACCAGACTCAGAATAAACATTTATAAATCCATATAAATATTTATTCCGATGCGGGAATCGAACCCGCGACCATTGACTCCGCGGGCGGAGGACCTCGCCACGGAGCCAATCCGTCGTTAATTCAACTTAACTTTAAGAAAACGACCTAACAAAGTCAATGGTTACAGGGTCGATTCCCGCATCTGTATAAATATACGTAAATGTATGGCCTACAAATATTTATACCGAATATCGGTGCCCCGCCAATCTGCTTTGGATAAGCGTGGTGGGTTAATATCCATTCTTTTATAAATGGAGAAGCTCTTGCCCAGCAATGGAACGTATCATCATCATCAACAGGCTGCGGCAGTCCACTGCTGGACATAGGCCTCCTCTAAGAAGTGCCACCTAGCCCAATCTTCGGCTTCACGTATCCAGTTTCTGTTAGCCCTACCCTGCGCAGATCGTCACACCATCTAGCCGGAGGGCGTTCCACGCTACGTTTGCCAAGACGCGGTTTCCACTCCACCACTCGTCTGCTCCAACGATTGCCGTGACCAGCCCATTGCCACTTGAGTTTGCTAATTCGAAAGACTATGTTATGACTTTAGTTCTCTGGGGGATTTCTTCATTCCGAATCATATCTACCAGAGAAACTCTGAGCAAAGCTCTTTCTCTAGCTCTCTGAGCGACTCTGAGCTTCTGAAGCAGACGGACTGTTAGTGTCCATATTTCGGCACCGTTAGAAAGGTATAAGGTAGGACACACTGTTCGAAGATTTTTATCTTCAGGCTCTGCGGTAAGAGACATAGGTTGTAAACACTTTAAGAAATATTTTATTATGTTATTTATGCACAAAAAATAGCACTTAATTTGCTCGCATGCAAATCGGTTTCATATAACAGAATCATTAATAATAAATCATGTATACTGTGTTCGTTAATCTCTGTGAAGAAGGAATAAAACTTGTGATTGTCTGAGAATGATGTTCTCATTGAATTCCAACATTTAAAGAGCGAACAAGTTTTGTTAGCAATCTATCATCAGTCTTTTTTTTGTTCTCATTTTTAAGTAGCAACGTGGGTGTTGAACAAAAAACTGACTTAACGTTTTGTTCGTCAAGTCATTTGTACTTTGTATTTCAAGTAATACATATTTATTTCCAAGTAGCAGTAACACAATCGGTAAGGTTAACGTTTATGAGCAAAGATTATTGGTTCCATTCTTCTGGTGTTGTGAGTGTAAAGCGTTTATTATTAATAGCATGTATAAAAATACTCTCGACTGAAGTGGAGGAAAAAAAATATATAAAAAAAAAGAAAGCCCCTGATCGAGTAGTGGGAGTTATTCCGACTGACAAAGAAATCGACGGACGATACAGTCTTGTGGATGAGGTTGAAGAGATCCGTCGCAGAATTTTTTTTATTTATTTTAAAGCAATCCACATATAGTAGATATCCACAATGCGGTAGCATCTCAGATGCGTTGCCGTCCTTTTGTGAACACATACGTTCTATTCTAAAACTCAAATCAACTTTCTCAGACATTTGGTCTAATAATCGGGCACCGTCCTTTTGCATATACAACTACCAGAACAATTTCAAATACTTTGCTTTCTTATCTACTTCATCTTTCACGAAGTTCTGTTCAGTTCAGTAACAACAGTTCAGTTCTGTAACAACACGGAATAGTAACATCCATCAACACTTGCCGTGATCTTATCCGATCCATTACCACAATATCTAGCTTATTTGCAAGAATATCAATGATGATGGATCGGTTCTATTAATATTATGTTTTATCACTTTGAGACCTTGTAACCGATAAACCACATTGCGTAGTGATTTCGGACGAACAAAAGCTGTGTCGACCGTTTTGTCGTAAGCGCTAGGCCAAGGCCGAGTGACATAACGCGTTACGTGTCGCGCCGTTAGCGCGTCCGCGACGCGCCGCGCCGCGCCGTTACACGCACTTGACGCTAAAAATAAATATATAGCCGTATATAGTCTTCTATAGATACTACTACAAAAAACTACACTAAGAAATGTTTCCAAAAACTACTAACTAAAACAAAAAAATGTTTCCAAAAATAGTTTCCAAAACAGTTTACAAACAACTTTTCTTCACGTTTAAAAATAATATTGTTTTTGATATATTTTTGGATTTTTAAAGAGTATCAAAAATTATGGGTTATAACAAAATAATAAATAAATGTTATATAAAATAATTTTTATACTAAAAATAAAAGAAAATATTGAAAAGAATGAATGAAAGTGGATCTTCCACGCCCCAAGCAACGCTTTTTTTGCGATATGGGAATTTTTGGGATCGAGCCCCGGTAATGAAATATTAAAAGAGTTATAATACCATATCATATGTCAAACTTAACTACACGTCCTGCATCTAGCGGATACGCAGACGATATTTTGACTTAGTCAAGAGCATTGTAATTTGTTTATAATCAAAGCGAGGTATAAAATAGGCACTTCTAGTAATGAGCAAGGATACTGCTACGTGAAGCTTGGTATTAGGGTTCTTATTTGTTTGACATGTGAAGCGTCTGAGGCTTATTGTTTACGTTATGATTAATAACACAAAGAGAAACTAAATTTGTCATCTTGTCGTTAATTAAAAGGGGACTCAATTATTTCTTTTATTTTAGTAAGCAGATCACTTTATTGTAATTAAGAGGCTATCCATAAATTACGTAACATAAATTTCATGATTATGTAGCCCACACCCCCACGCCTTTGTCACTCGTGCAGTTGAACATTGATGCACCAAAAAAAAGATTAAGACTTACAAACCCTCTTATAAAATGCTATAACTTGACGTCAATATCGACGTCGACGTCGATATTCTGTGACGGTGTGTTATTTTCTCGTTCGATGGCTCTGACTATTAAACAAGTAAGCATTTTAGATAATATGTAACAAAAATGGTGAAAATATCTCTATATCTATCTCTGTATCTATAGTAAGAAACAGCAGTCATGTTGTTACTATTATAGTTATTAGACGACATGCGTGTGACATAGAGCTGATGCGCCCGGCGAACAAACACGTCGCGGCGGGATGTCGGCCAACGGTACCACCAATCAGACATTACGTGGAAACTAGCGTGTTATTATTCTACATTCCGAAATAGACGGACGTGTTATGAATATTACATTATTAACTCGCGTGTTCTTCGATTATGCAAAATATTAAATAAGCCATTTCTTTTTATAAATATTTGAATTGAATAATCTGAAGAATGTATTATAATATAATCAAAATTTAATATTTTTTTTTATAAATACAATAATTTAAAATTTTATTCTTTTAATAAATATTTATCTTTTTAAATTAACAAGCTAATGATGATTTAATAGGTTCAGTGACGAAGCTAGCGATTTGTAAATCACTGATCACGAGTTCTACTTCGATATTGATATTTGGCTGCCTTGCAATAGCATATAGGTGGAATATTTCCTTGAACAAGGGTAGTGTTAAATGTTAAATCTTCCAAACATGGGGAGGTCCGTGCCCAGTATTTGAACAAATATATGTGTTTTAAACAAACAAACAGTTTATTATTTTATACATTAAGTATAACAAATAGGACATTAAATATCTGCTAATGCTGGAGATATTCAAAGAATGATTTCAATGACTCAGCTAATTCGTTTCAATATTTTTTATAAATGAAGTAATTATTGTTTTAATACAAAGTGATTAAAACAAGAATAAAATATACGTCCGCAGTACTAGAGATTCAACCCGTTCCGTAAAATCTTGGTCATCGACGATTCTTGGAGGTATGTAGGAGGGTAGAATATAAGTCTAAGGCCTTTAGAAACCATTATTATTAATGTTGATAAAATGTAGAAGTTATGTAGAATATAAAATATTAAATGTAGTGTAAGTGTAATATTAAATGTAGAAATGTAGATAATGTAGAATATAAATATAATAAATATTTATTATCTTATTTAACAGTTTTGTTATGAAACAGTTTATAACGCATTTAACATAGCTCTTTTGAACACTAAAAGCGAGTTTCTAATCTCTTTGAAGGTCAGCAACATTAACGCGAACGCATAAATTGTCTTCCCGTTCTTCAGTGACAGTTACAGCTTATTTTGCTCGAGAAACCATAACCAGTTTGCACAGGAATAAAGTAACTGACGACACGTATCCTCCTTCACACATGTGTACACAGATTGTGAAGATAACATAACATTACACATATTAATGTGCTAACTTTATTACCTTCCTTCATAGCACATAGTTGGCTAGTGACTTTTTCATTTCGTGTGACCACGCTCTTTCTTTTTGCTGGACGCAAGCCGGTTATACAAAAGTTACCTAATTTGTTATACAAAGAAATAATTTAAAGCCATTATACCCTGGTTATTACTTTTTTTGACAAATTTTATTCTAAAGCATTGAAATAAAAATAATTTAAATTATAATATAAAATTCATATATGTGACTCTGAGTTAGAAAACTGAAGTGGTAAGAGATTGATTGATCATTTTTGTGCAAGAACTGCAATTTCTAAAATAAATGAGTGCTAGACTGAAGCCATAAACGTCGACGACCAGCGCAGAATGGATGGTAGAAACGGGATGCGGGAAACCGAAGATCGGGCTAGGTGGCGCGTCTTGGAGCAGGTCTATGTCCAGTAATGAACTGCAGGCTGTTGATGATTATGGTGACGATGGGTAAGTGGTGCAGTAATGAACTGCAGGTTGATGATGATGGCGATATGTTACCTCGTTTTCCTTCACATACATAGATTAATTTTTGTATAATGTTATAATTTAAAGTAAATAAATATTAAGAAAAGTTAAATTTGTCTTATAGCCAGCCTACTTAATTTCTTGTTCAAAAACAATAAAAATAAATATGTTCAAAATAATCAATTCATGTAAGTCGGTAGAATAATGTCTCAAAAAGGAAATTATTATGTTTTAAACCTTACCTATGAGGTTATTATATTTTTTGAAGTTATCATATCTATTAGTACGGAATTTGAAGTTATTATGTTTTTTAACTTACTGTTTTACTTCCAAATGTATTTATAACTTTAATTGTTTAATAACTTGATGATAGGGGAATAGAATATATTTTTAAGGTTTTTGATCCTTTTACCATGGTAACCCCAATCTCTATGCGTTTGTTTATTTTTAAGTCGGCAGTATCTTTTAAATTTAAGTCATAAACTGACGAAATATACTTTTCTACGAAAACATGTTGTGATTTTCATTATAAATGTGTGAAGTGTTTATGAGAAAACTTAAAGTTATTACACACACTTAAAGTTGTTACATTATAAAGTTTTCATGCAGTTTTCATTCCAGTTATTTCTTATTTATCGTGTAACCTAGCTCACTTATTTAGATAACTTACCTTTCGCTAGAGAAAGGTGATTCTGAAATTTTGATACGTTTAAATATTACAATAAAAAATATCAGATGTCATAAAAGGTGTATGGTTCTCAGAACAGAATAGGGTCAGCCATTTCTTGCCTTAGGTATCATGAGGAGACAGACTATCAGAACAGAAGCATGCCAATCCGCCTAATCCAGCCGAAGAGCATGGGATACGGCAATCTCCTAATTCTAACGGAGGCGAATGTCCAGTAGTGAAATGTTACAGTTGTATTAATAACTGTAATTAAATGAATGAACGATACAACCAATCGCTACTGTTGTTATTATTCCAATTAAATAATTATCTAAAAAACAAAATAATACTCAAAAATTCTCTCGTCAATTTTATCTTCTAATTGTATTTACATTTTCCGCGCAAAAAGCACATGTATGCAGTTTTAAAGTTTGCGCGGAACAACTTGCTCACTGACATTACTTCATCCTCGCCGGTTCTCACGCGCGGTTGGATACATTCTAGGCACGTGCGGAGTCGTGGTACCTTCGAATGCCAGGACGAGACAATGTCGCATCGATAACTAACTGTACCCGCTGCCAAATATCAAAGATAGGAGAGCGTCTCATGTAATATATAGTACTAGTATTTTTTTTTAATGGAAGCGATAGGCAAATTAGGAAGAGCGTCAAGTTATGGTAAGCAATCATCGCTACCAATAATATCTCCACAACTATGCGTACTCAAAATGCGTTAACTACTTTAGCGTAAGGATATGAAACAAATGATGAGGAATGAAATTGGACTAGCGTGGTATCTGTTCACGCATTTATGTTACCTTGGCTGTATAAATATTTATTCCAGGTATTCGTCAACCGCTGTTTACGCTGAATCTTAAATGTATATTGGCCGCATAAACTGGTCTCCAACGAAAAGCTGTGGGGAATCAGCAAAGAGGACCCAATAGATGTCCAGATACGTCGACAAAAATCAAAGTGGATACATCATACTCTTCGGCGCCACGTCAGTCATATTGCCCAACGAGCCCTCGAATGGAATCCGCAGACGAAAAGAAGATGTGGGCGCCTATAACAAACTTGGCGGCATAAAATGACGGCCGAAATGTAGAAGATGGGCATATCCTGGAGCGAAGTAAAGCGTATGGCCTCCGACAGGTCTCGATGGAGAAAGGTCGTGACTGCCCTATGCTCCACCGGCGGGACTTAGGACTCAGAGACAGAGAGATAAATATTTATTATCTACCATTATTCTTCTGTACTTAAAAACGGCAATATAATAAGTGTCATATTGTAGTACAAGGTATAACATCCCTCAATCCCTTTTGCTATTTCCTTTATCATTTCCCATAAACTGATATCATTTCTAAAGAAAGGTAATCTATCTGCATCTGGCATTGCGGGTAGATTTCCAATAATCGAAGACTAACATTAGGTTGCTGGTAGGTAGCTCTAATATTTTTTTTATATATTTTTCGTGAATAAAAATTTAGAAACGACAACCTCAGTAGTAGGTAATATATAAGAACGATAAAAACCTTAGCTAAGTAAATCAGCTACTGTTTGTTTTTGGATCCAAGTGACGTCTTTAATTTTCGTATGAGTTCATTCCCGCATTCCCGATATCGTGATGAACATTATTAGGTAATTATTCAGAGTCTGGGTACATTGGATAAGTGTGATGGGTTAATGTCTATTCTTCCATAAATGGAACGGTAGATTTATTTTGATATTATATACAAATAATATATAGGTTGTCGAGGCAACATTATTACAATTTGTCCTTCAATCCACATTAGAAAAACGTGACAACAAACAAGCAATTCAAATTAATTCACACGACCATTTCTTTATCAAATTAAATCGATACAATTTTTGATCCTTTTCGTAGTCGATGCAATAAAAAATAAATATGTATTATCTGCTTTATTATCACGTTTCTTTGACTATAATTATTTTCATCGTGTTATGCTTAGAAAGACGAAATATAAATATTTCAAATAAAAATATGTACACTAGCCTGTTATAAAAAATAAATTCATTAGTTGTGTTTCACATACTGATGCCATCATAATATATAATATAATTTTAAAATATAATTTTTCATTTTTGTTTCACTTAAAAGTTTCATTTTCACCATCTGGATGAGTGGCGATCCAGCACGGTGCGTTTTTCAAGAAACTTCTTTCCACGCAACAACTGTGGAACCAGCTACCTTTAGCAATGTTTCCGAACCGATACGACATTGAAACTTTCAAAAAACAAGCCTACACTTCACTTAAAGGCTGGCAACGCTTCTGCTGTGCTTATTAGCACTGCGGATGTCTATGTCTAATTGTTTTCCGTCGGGTGACATGCTTGCTCGTTTGACTTCATATCCCATAAAAATGTTAACTGCAGGTGTCATTACATTTTATATCCTTTAAAGTGAAATTATATATAAAAGAGTTATGTGATTCAGTTGAACGCCCTCGGCCGGATGGGGCGACAATCAGTGCAGGACGACTGTCGGAAATTGGATGAATAGATAATTCGATGTCAATATCAGCCCACAGCAATCCACTGCTGGCCCAATGGCACCCATGGCGCGCTACCCAGCTCGATCTTCGGCTATATGCATCCATATCTGCCAACTGCCTTCCGCAGATCGTCGCTTTATTTAGCAGGAGGGGGGGGGGGCGTTTCACGCTACGTATACCAAGACGCGTTCTTCACTCCAGCACTCGTCTACTCCCCAGCCCGTTGCCACTTTAGTCTGCTAATTTGAAGAGCTATGTCAATAACTCTGCTCTGACTCTTTCTTCGTTCTGAATTTTATACACCAGAGGAACTCCGAACATGCAATGCATGCATGCAACATCCCCTTCCATAGACCTCTGAGCGACCTTGAGCTTGTGAAGCAGACGGACCGTCAGTGGCACCGTAAGAGAGTAGAGGCAGGACGCACTAATTGAATATGTAGACTACTTGAGAGTGGATAATTGCCGCAGGCTATTGTTGATGATGATGAATATGATGATTTAGGAAAGGTAAATAAATAAATTTTTATTGGAATGATAACGCGATAAATTGATTAGGCACTCTCAGTGTTTTCCTTTTCTACGCAGATCAAACCAGAAGAAAACGATAGCTAATTTCAAATACGCTAACAAGTATAAATAGAAGAAACGGATCTAAAAGATAACGTAATTTTAAATCACATGATTGTAAACGAGAGACGGATTTGTCTTTAAGCTGACCTTTTTGAACGGGAAAATATTCCGTTCAATCAATATTCCTTGGGGCATCAAGGACAAATACAGTGTCAGTTATCACAAACATTGTTAACTATTTAATCAAATTCATTTGAAACTTTAAAACATAGATAAATATATGTACTCTCATGTATATAGGTTTACGACTTTGGAAAATGCTTGGAGAAGTTCATCGTTGTAGGAAACCGCTATAACGTTTTGACTCAATATTAAGTGCTATCGACATGTATGACTGGCTCAGGATCGAACTTAATTGCATCGTTTTTTCGTGTTAAACTGTTGATTTATAAAGGAGTCATTAAAGTGTTCTGTGAAATACTCCAATCTTTGCATTCGTGATTTTGCTGCGTTGACTAACATTTACAATATTTTCATATGCAAGAGATTTCAAACACATCTTAGAATATTAGTTACTTAATTTCAACTGCATAAGATGTTTTCTATTAATTTACTTTTAAAGGTCTCAAAAGTAGCTGATGATAATATAACCACCCTGAAATTAAATCTATACCTGATGATGATACCTCGTGCGAAACACGTGTTGTGTATACTGTGGAAGAGTTGTGGTGAGGGTTTGGTGTTGTTGATAGCGGTTGGGAAGTGGCGACTTGCCGACTGATGGCCGTTTTTTGGTAATATTTAGTTTAAGTTCATCGTAAATCCATATTTTCCAGTAAAACACACATTATTATTTATCTATTTTTGTTTGCTTGTAAAATCTTAGTTAAGTAAAAATATTTGATCTTAGCTAAATAAAAATTCTGACTGTCTCTTTAGCTGTTTACTTAAGTATTAGTAAGGCAATCGGTGTGAGGGGTTGAAGGTAAAAAGCTAAACGAAGATGTGAAAAATTTACTGAACCAGGTTAAAGCTTACCCGCGGCTGTATTGCTTTGATGGTGATGATGGTGATTAAGAATTAGTAAGTCTACTATTAATTTAGTGAGCCGTAAGCACTAATAACATAATTCATTTTGGGGACAATTTAGTAAAATATACTCCACAGAAATTAATTTTTCTCAAGTGTAAATTTTTCGATTTAACTTTTATTTTTATTATTACTTTATGGCATATATACAGGCATTACTCTGTTTTTATAGTAATCAATCAAATAAAAATTACATGCGTGTTTGAAGAAATTATGTGCAGAGATATATTATATAATTTAATGATGACACAAGTCATTCCATATTTTTTTTCGCTGGGTTACTCTTTCAAATTTAAATACATAGTATAAACGTTGCACAAATTTTCGTCAAAAACATCTTATATCCTTTCAGTGGCATCAAAAATCCGACAATATTAAAAAATATAGTCATTAAAGAGGAACGTAGTACGAGATTTTCACATAAAATCGAATATATTGTTTTTCAGCTCATTACACATATCCATACATTTACTTTTATGATTTCTAGTTGAAAGTGCAAGTGTGCCCTCGATACGAAAATTATCATTGGCGTCATAAAGAATTTCCACAGGGCCTTCGGCCTAAAAACCCAGCCGGTGGAATATATGAATAAGAATCCATCTTCAGGCTTCAGAAGGCACAAGGTTCGACAGAACACGTGCACCAACACGGGATTTGTGCACGATCCTCAACGTGATACAAATTACCTATGATCCCATTTGATACAAATGTGGGCGATCTGCCGCGTGACTACTTAAGCAGTGCTTATGTAGTACTCATTACTATACTGTGAGTAACTACAATAATTTTCAAGGTGATCTATATCGACCTCCAAGGGTCGATATTGACCTGCGAAGGATCTATGTCAACTAAAAACCAAATTGGGTGTCTATGAAATGTCGATTGGGTGTCTACAAAGATAGTTTTTACTGTTATTTTTAGTGTCTTGTTGTAAATGTAATTTTTAGTTTTCATAAATAGAAAAATTAGATATATTTATTGCTTGATTTATGTCATAGACGTTTTGCATACAAACCTATCTATGCAAAACTAATATCATTATCTAAGTGACAATTTTCTTGTTCAGTATTTATTTCATTAACTTTAGCTAATTATATATTATTCAAATGTAAAGTTAATAGCATCATAGTAGTACTAGTATATTTCATAAAATTGTGTTGTGATAACCCACGTCTTACTAATTTATTAATCTTTTAATTTAAAGAAAGCTATCAGAAAAGAATTATACAAATTAAGGAATTGCAAATATTTAAGATAAGTTAAGCAAGGAACCCATTACAGTAAAATGTAGCAAGTGATTTACGAGACAAAAAAATTTAGAGATCTTTGAATTAAGGCACTGAAGATCGCAGGTTTTAAAAACTTTATGTAATTGAGATTTAAAATCTTCGAGTTTTACTTCAATATTTACGAATTGGCTCAATAACAAAGATGAACTAATTGGTTTAGTAGCACGGCTACCGATTTCGGATACAGTCGTCACCGGTTTAATTTCCACTAGATAAATTCATGTATGGCCTACAACCTATAGGCCTACCCCATTTATTTCTATTGGTATCATCAAGAGAGTGATTTACAGCGCACTTATTTATTAAGAAAATTACCTGAATGATACAGAACAATGTGAAGCCAAAAATTTAGTCCAATAGTAGGTGATAAATTTCAGTAAAGCCCTACTATCAGTTACATTCATAAATCTTAAACTTTATGAATTTATATTAATCATTCATGAATTAATAATAATCATTTATGAATTTATCTTGGCGCTTTAATGCTGATTTTGCGCTTCTTGTTCACAACTTTTTTTTTCCTTTTCGTTTGATAATATTTTTTTTCTATATTTTATTTAACGTAAAAAAAAAATGTGCATTTAGTAAGTGCGGACTTTATTTCATAATTACGGTATTTAGTTTACTCAAGTGTGGTATTTATTTTACAAGAACTTTTCTACACGTCTTATAATAGTTTTGAATCTATATGATTTTGGCCTAGTATCCTATTAAATTTTTTTTGAATATGATCTAGAACCATCTTATCTATTATTTTAAAGCTGTTTTCAAAAGAAGTGGAATAACAAGTAGCGACCGTTTTCTTTTGCCTTCATATTATTAAAATAAATAAGGTATGACCGAACAAAATTATTCACGGCTAGATTTTAATGCGAGATATAAATCATTTCAGTTTCACTATTTTGTTTCTAAAACAAAACTCAACTCTCGTTTAAACTCCCATTTTCCAAGAATGTTGCAACCTGTTGCGCACAAGTCTGTTTGTTTAATAATATTCACAAAATTGTCGCATGCTTTATATTTGGCAACAGAATAAAGGCATAGAAAAGGGAACACAATAGTGGACATAGAAATGTAAGGGTAATAGCAGAAACCTTTGACAACAGCGAAAGTGAATAGTTTATGACTAACAATTAAACAGTAACGGTGTGTTGTCGTTTACTAAATAGACTAAACGGGAATAATAATAATAATGTACCAATAATAATAAATAATAATAAACAATAATAATAATCTCTTTTAACATAAAGATTGAACATATATTGTGAATCTGGATGCACTATTTGAACCAACTGCCGGCGGTATTTTCGAATCCATACTACATTAAAACCTTTAAAAAAACACAGCGTGTGATGCCTGTGGTGTTGCGGATGTCTATACGCTGCGCTATCGGCTTTCTATCAAGATATGCTAGTTCATTTGCCTCCCTATCTCATAAAAAAATATTTAACTTTTGTTATCATGTAAAATGACACTGAAAAAATCGTCGATTATAAATGTAAATTAAATAAAATTTTACTCTTGCCCTTCTTTCATATATTAGTTTGCTTTTGATTTATATCAACAAATGGTGTATATACCTAATAGTGATAAAAATCAAATTACTATTATACATTTAAAGATTAAAAATAAATAATTTTATATATTGTTAACTTGATATAAATAATATATTAACATTTTCTATTAATTTGCTAGTAGGACCGATTAATGTATCCTGTCAGCCAGAGAGGCAGTTATTTAATGGATAAGAAAGTTTCTGTCGACTTATTGTAAAATAAAAGTTTATTTTAGACGTATATTAATGTATAGTATAATAACATATAGCGCCAGGGTGCAGTGTTTTAATTTTATTATTGATACTATTCTCTTAACGATCTCTATGATTCAGTAGCGGAATCTTCACTTTCGAATCAAGGGTTTGATGATGTATGGCACGTGTGAATAATTTTTTTATGGGATAGAAAGGCAAACAAGCAGTTGTGTTTCCTGATTGAAAGCAATCAACGCTGCCCATAGACATCTGCAGTGCCACAGGCATTGCAAAAGCGTTGCCAGCCTTTAAGAAAACTGTAGCCTTGTTTTTTTGAAAGTTCTCAGGACACTCTGTAGTCGTTCTCTCATTATGTTGTCCGCATCTGGAATGTATTATTCTTTTCCACCGGCATTTATTCATCGCTTTGTTAACTATGTGGTAGAACTTGGTGGTTAACGATTCTCATAGTTGGTCTGTCCACCGGGTTGATGATCGGCCTCTCGACTGTTGTTTTTCCGTATTACCAACCGCAATGAGTTTTTCCAAATTTTCATCGCCCTTCCTTACAATTTGGCTGAAATAAGAGAGAATGGCCTGGGAAAGTGCCTCTAGGCAGCGAAGAAACGTCGAAAATAACTCCATCGATCCTTTTTTGTCTTTTTACTTCTCTTTACTATGCACTAATATCTGTGAATTAAACATTATAGTCTCTCGTTTTAGCGAGTCACATCAGCAAAACTTACAAGCGTGAGAAAGATAATAAGATAAGAAGAAAATAAGATAACATGCACCATATACATTTTTGGTGACATAATATGAAGAAATATTTCCATTGCTACTTCAAAGAGCTGCAGACTAAATAAGAATTCGAATTTTGGTAACAGCAGTCGTTTTCCTGCTTCATGCGGCATCACAATTAAGAATGTGATAGGAAATTCATGACTAAGCACCTTTCACTCGCACTTATATCGTTTGAGAGAGATAACGAATAAAACTTGCTCAAAAGTCTTATTCCGGCCATGCGCGCTAAGTTGGCCAAAGTGAAATGACCGGCGTTGACCATTTTAGTGGTTGCGTCATTATCATTCGAGATTTAAATTTGGAGGCACGAATATTCACAAACTTTTTTTTTAAAACGTTTAAGTAGCTTTTTATTCTCACGCCCTATTTACGGTTGTTAACTATGCACGTTGAACACATTTACATAGGTTGTATTTTCTATCCGACATTCTAGACATCTAGTGGCTTGTATTATATATGTATTTAATACAATATTCGTATCAAAAAAGTATTTTTAACATGGTATATCGATTCTCAAAGTATCAATTTGATCTCACGAAAAATAGGACAAAGATGGGAAATAAAATGTTAAATTGCTGAAGTGTAGAATTATTTTGTCTAGGTACATTCATCACGTGCTGATCAACGACACTTTCGATAATTCCATGCTTCGTGACATGTACAAATTTTGTTATTGTTAAAAAAAATATCTCTCTATCTTCGATTTATTTTATATAATTTATATTTTAAAATTTAACAGATTTTACTTGAAAACGATTGAAAATTAATAAAAAATAATACCTCCAATAGGTCCAAATTTTGATACATTCCTGCATATCGGTATACGTAATATTTCTCAAAGGCCGGCAACTTTTCTGCAATGTCTATGATGTTACAGATAGACACGTTTGGCGATATTCTTGTTGTTCTATTCCAAAGAAACGTATACGAATATACCAAATGGTTAACATGACCATAATTACTATTCAAATAATTTCAACGCGATATATAAAAAATAAATTATAACTTTCCACTTTAAATGTATTAAAGTAAAACATTTGTACTAATAAAGCTGAAAGATTTGTATTCATTATTTTTATGTAACATTGAATGGAATTTCAAATTACGTTCCATATTCAAAAACCGTGTTTTTTGCCAATGAACGTTTCCAAGTTCAACAGCCACAGCGGTTCTAGACTTGGACGAAGGATGAAGCCGACCCACTTGTGGTTCCCTGACCTCCGCCGCAACCTAGCGTGGCGTCTCCTGTCTCTTTTGCACTGTCGATAACATGCAACTGTCCTCTTTCCTCCCGGAATATTTTCGCAATCGTATTCGGAAAATGGCGTAGACGCGGGAAGGCATTTGACGAGTCATATGACAATGAATTTTTAGAACGTTCCGAATTACCGTATCTAATTCTTTTTAACTTTAATACTATAATTTGCTTTTTAAAATTATGTCACTTTGTTAGCGTAACGTCGAGTGACGTAATTAATAGTAAAATTATGTTTTATTACTTTTTTATTTTTTAATATGATTTAGCATTACTAATAATCAACAGAAATTTCAACTGTTAAATGTGTTCACCTACAATCAATATTTATTATATGGCACGTATGTAAATCCTTTTTTGTTCATACTGTGTCTATATTTTGTTATTTTTTAATGACTAAATTAATAATATATTATTATTTACATATAAAAAAATATATTGTATAGCATTTATGAATACGTATTATACATACATTATTTATAGTTTTATACAGGTTCTAGACTTGATAATTATGATAAAAAATATGTATGTAGGTATATACATATTAATTCCATCGATGATTGATACAAAAAGTTAATGTTCTTTCATCCATTGAAAGTTTATAATACTAAATGAAAGAATATCTTACCCATTAACATGGTAATAATATTTTTATGCATTAAATGTTCATAGACATTAGAGTTCATAATTAGTAATTATTTTTCCTTTAAAAAATCTAAGTTTTTGAGAAATTTAAACTTTTAAGCTAATTTCATAAGCAACAACTTTAAATGAATCATTTAACTTAATAACACTTTTCATGACATTTTTGTAAAATGAAGTTAAATATTTAATTTTAAATGTGCTAGAGTTGTGATATAGGTTAATTTCTGATGAAAGATTGTCATTTAAAATAATTGTCATTACTGTAAACGGTGTGCCGCGGGCTGATATTAATTGAGTGTAAACGGGCATGAGTACATCTTCCCCTTCCCGTCCACATTCCCACATTAACCCTAAGGTAGGCAATATATCTTCAATGCCTTCTTAAATCTTACTTATATCCTTGACCTGGGCGAGTTTATATGTCGGTTGTTAAGCAACTATTTTATGTAATGATAAATCTAAAAATTATATGATTTAAATTATAATGAATTATTGAAATATTATGTTTTTTTTAAAATAAGCCTTTATGCGCTGACCAGATTATTTACACATACTATTAATATAATAAATAAAATTAAAAAATATAATAAGTTTATTTTTACATGTATGAATAAAATGAAGCTTAGAAAATATTATTATTTTTGTATATTATGCAATTTTTTACTATATTTGACCACAATTCGGAACTTTAAAAGAAAATAGATACTGAATGGATGCTAGTGCAGAGGCAAGTAATATCTTCTCTTTATAAATCTCGGTGTACTTACGACGTAAGTTTGTCGAGTTATTTAATACCAGTATTCTCATACTTCACTCTAAAAGCTTTTGTGTACTTCAAGTTGGAAGATGTTTTAATGTCATCGCAATTTACTAACGTAGGTATTTACTTTTATCTTGAAATTCAGTTAAAAGAAGTAATCAACTAAATACTAGTTTTGTTAAGTTTTTAAAATCATGACTCACGTACACTAGACACTACATTGGAACATATAGGGGCTATAAAAAAGTACATATTTCACAAGTTGGGGACCTGTTTTAAAAAAGTCATTAAAGTTAATTTTAAATTGATTAATTTGTTCTTAATAATTTTTCACTTTTATTCCAATGAGGCAAATAATTGTGTAGACACTTTTAAGGCGGTGCAATCATATGTCACTGATTTGAACAAATATATCGATACTTATGTTTCTCCAGGTTCCTTCATTTCAAATCGTATCCACCAGAAAATCTCGAGATAAATCTCGAAAAATAGAACTAGCTAAAGTGAAAATGGGCTGTTGGAGAACTAAAAATCGCTGGAGTAGATAAATGCTAGAGTGGATACTGCGTCTTGACATGATGATGAGCCATATCTTGTCATTTAATCAGTAAACTATGCTTATAAACAATGATTCATATTAATCGAGGTACAAAACTTGTGATGACTTAAATAAATCCGAAATAATCATTATCTAATCACTATTATTTTAGATATAGGCCTCCCTCAAAATTGAGGCACATTGCCGTAATACCCAAGATCACCACGTGGATTGGGGATTTCAGATTAGTTTTTATTCTTTAAGTATATTCGGCTCCCATAATCGGCTCGTATGACACCCCAGAAAAATAAATAGAATGATCGTATTCAATGCCGGAACTACAATACATGACAAATCCTTTAAGGCTTTTTTAAATGAATAATATTTTTTTATAAGTTTTGTCTTTATATTTTTTCAAATATTTGGAAATGAGTTATGTTTTAAAGCTTACGTAATAAAAAGCGAATGCGTTAAAAGCTATGTCACTTCCTAGCGTGACAAATCTAAAACGGTAAACACAAAGGGGCGGAGATTCAAAAGAGCATAACTTTTCCATATAAAGGACGCGAGCGTGCTGAATTTCATTTTCTAAAACCCGATTACTCGGGCGAGGTGACGCAAGGCAAACTGGAGGTCGGCTAACGGCGACAGAAGCCTCGAAATCGAAAGGAATTCGAAACTGAAATCAAGGGAACGATCCCGTTATCCTTCCGGACTGAGATGGAAAGCTCCCGTTACGGTGTTAACGTCATGCACTGGTCATGCAACAATGACTAATAGGAATTTCGCACTAGGAAACAAACGCCTTTGTCTATTTTGAATGACTGTATTCTTTTTTCTGTACATAATGTACAGAAAAAGACCAAACATTTAATATTATGCCTTATTTATTTATGTACTCAAAGACACAGAGATATAACGACTGTATAGAAATAATATTACAAATGTACTACGCATTTCACGAAGAAAGTACCAGCCTCTGATCAGACGGTAAGCATAGAAAAATAAATAGTAAAGAAATATAAAAAATATATATAAATATTTTACATACTAAAATACACATATACGTAATAAATATACATATAGACAGACATATGGACATAAGTAAAATTAGATATTAGCTATATAATATATTATAGATGGATAAGAAAATATAGTGTCCTTTGACTTGAATTATTTTTTATTTATTTATTAACATAATCGTTAGCAGTTAAAATATTTAATTTAAAATACGGATAAAAAGGTTTTAAAAACATGAAAAGGCTTAGTGAATAATAATCATGATGTGTGTTGTCGAAGCAATAGTGATAAGTCAAAATTAAGATAAACCATATCGTTACGATATTTTCTTACGTTACTATATTTTCTATGTCTGATCGTTTTATCCCTGGTGCAAAATGACATGTTGAAAAAAATTAAAATTGGAACGAAAAAGATATATTATGAATTTAATTTGAATTTTTTTTAATGAATCTAAAATTTTATATTTGTATTTGCATCTTTTATTAATGAATTAATTAAAAAATAGCATATAAGCACTTTTAAAATAATTTAAAAAATCAAATTTAAAATTAAATTTTCTATTTTATTTGTGTTATTTACCTTATACCTACATAACATTTATTTCGAGAAAAGTCTCCCTCTCTCTCCTGATATGCAAGCCCACCGTCATTAGGAGTTGAAGACAACACAGATTTATAGAAAATGTATAATTTTTAAGACATTTTAAACTAAAATAGTAATTAATTTTAATGCCTGGATTATAATTAGATTTCAAATTTATCGTGAAAAAGTGACACCTTTGTACCCCATCTGTCAAATATTTCGCGAATAAATAAGTATTTCTTGTTAATTTTATCAAATCTTTTACATGTTACAGTTGAAAATTCATAATTTTTATCGTAAATAAAATAGCAATAAAAAGCTTTTTACGATTTCTTCGATGAAGATTAAAAAAATATATACGATATGATCGCTGAATTTGAGCAATTCATTGGGCATTAAGAAAGTGTACTTACATTTTTATTATGTCAAATTATATTCAGTGTTCATTTTACCTGTGGAAAATTTAAGCTAAGCTAAAGAGTTTCAAACGGATCGATCGTATTTTGGACTTATGAACAACAGTATTATTAACAGTTTAACTTCAATTATATAATCATTAAATTAGAATCGTTTTTGCAAACTAAAATTATTGATCTACGTTCATCAATGTTGAATAGAAATGAAAAAACAGGCTGAATAAATAAAATGAATAAGGTGCTAAACAGGTGAAGCGATCCGGTCGCGCGGACGCATATAATTAGGCCCTTCTAGCTAAAATTTTATTTATAGATTAAAAATATAAAACAAAATATAAAAAAATATTTCTATAATTTGTTTTATTTAGGAACACAACCAAATGTATGAATACAGTTTATATGTATGCACCATTTTAGCTGACGCAATATTAGTAAAATTCAAACAATAGCTATAAAAAAAATATTAAGATTACGTAAATGAAAGTGAAATAAGAATTAAAATAATGATAAGAAAAGCAATAAACTAACAGGCAGAATAAAGGTGGAAATAAATAAGGAAGTGGGTTAGCTGATGCAAATCTAATCACTTATGCTATGGATTCTTAGATCTTCCCTAGTTGTAGTACCTACCTTTGAACAGTTAGGGAAAGATCTCTTTTTTTTCATTAAATTGTTACACTAGTATGCTGAAGTAGTATATGACATTAACTGATTCTCTGTTCATGTTATATATTTCTTCAGTATACTAGCGAGCCAATTTATGCTATACTGCAGACAGAAGGCGCCGCCAATGTGGTTGTCAGATACATTATAAATACCATCCAAATGTTTGACGGGACTGCAACTAAGTGATTTAATGGTTTGGCAGTTTTAGGGCTTTTAGCAATTTCTCTTTTAGGGTATACTTTTAATGGGATGATCAGGTTATCATGATCAGCTAGTTACAGTCGATTGCTAAACACTATGTTTTACGTTAAGGAGGCTAAGGCTAAATTACTGAGCTAATCTTATTGCATTGTCTCAGATCTCACATATTTTGAGTAAGAAACAAATGGAAAAGAACTCGGAAGCTCTTAATTATTTATAAAATTATTTCTTTTATTTGAATTGTACTTTATCACAATTTTTGAATTAATAAAATCAAACATTAGGTATGTTATTTAAGAACAATACCACATATATTTTATTTGTTTAATTTTTTCACATTCATAATGATTATTAGTTACATTTAGTTAAGTCTGTACCTAAGTGAGTAGCTACAAAAAATTATTGACTTATAACTTTCGAGAATTAGCGTGCTCCAAAAAAAGAAGTGGCAAAAAAGGCCTGCTTAAGTCCATATCTTCTCGTTGGTCGATTAAAATCTGTTTTATTTGGCGTTTTTGTAACAATTTAATGAGAATACCACAAATATTTTTTTATTATAAATGTGATTAAATATAAAAGTTATTACTAAAAGTTGCTTAATCATAGTAAATACGGAGCGGCGTGATTGTTTCTCTGCATGGCACCGAGACGCCTGTCCTACTTGGCGCTAACGGTACGTTCCAAGTCCTGACCAAAACCAAAACACGCCAGCGGACGCGGCCTCCCATGAATATTTCCGCTAATTAACCTGCTACTTGTATGGACACATAAAGACATATTGTAATTTATTTTCTACTATTGTTAGTGCTTAAATGTATGTATATATATATATATATATATATTTGTATTTATGTATACCATAAATAATTCATTACTATTCTTTTATATGTAATAATTATTGTTTTTATTATTAACACTAATATTCGCGCCTGTAATAAAAGTATTAGCAATATTATAACATATTTTTTATAATTGTTTCATGACTAGGCGTTATAAGCTTATATTATGTTGATTATATATAATTTATAGTATAGATATATATAATTTATAGTATATAATCTTATATACACGAAAATAAACTTTCTTAGTTATTGTCATTCAAATAAATATTAATTTAAGATCAAATAAACATTTAAGGTTGTATTTGAAACAACTCTTTTCCTTCCTAACAAGTTTTCGACTACGTTTAATAAATGTATTTGATTATGTAGTTTTTCATACTTGATTCCTAATCAAAGGGTGCTGAGTGGAAATGATTAGTTGATATGTAAACTTAGATTATCGGCGAACAAAAAAAAAATAGCTCTCCTTTCCTGTCCTTGTTGTCCATCTGTTACAGTTGATGATTAGATATAATGCAAGAAACGCAATAATTATTAAATTAATTATTAATTATTATTAATTATTATTTTTTATTTAAAGTAATCAATCAGGGACGTCCACACCCCGCGCAGAGGTGTGGGATCGAACCCCACTGCTCGTGCAGCAAATTTAAAGTATTAAATAATTCTTCAATAGTTATTAAGTATTTAACGCTATCTATCGACTAACTCATAAACAACAATATAAGTGATCAGTACAAAAACTGTGAAAGGAATATTTGTTTCTTTAAAAACCGCTAGATGGCACTTAAATTAATACAAATATTTATGATTAGATTTCTCATAAGAAATCCTTCTGTCGCCGCCTGGCTCCCGCGAGGGAAGAGGGCCAGCGACAGACCCAACGTAAGAATACGTTCAGCCATATCTCGACGACGTGAAGTCGTTAAAGAACGCCCAAAAGCCGCTAGAAATAGCAGCACCTAGGACCGGGGGCGGTTGCCCCATTGAGTTGCTGCACGAGCAGTGGGGTTCATCCCCGAGGCTCGATCCCACACGAAACTTAAAACACCAAAAAGGATAGACAGCGTTAAGTTATGAGTCAATTTTTTGAGAAAATAAAAATTTAATCTTCACGTCTGCGTTAAAAATTCATCTATAGTCAAAAATAACTGCGGTTGTCATAACTTCAAGAATTTCATCATTACCTATTACCTACTCACTTAAAAATTCTATTGAGATTGTAATCTCGATCGTACCGATTAATCTCCTTCGTGTCCTGTCCATTCTATTCCATTGTTACCCCGACCGCACCGTTCAATCTCATAAGTGTCCTGTGCATTCTATTCCTTTCTTATCTCAACCGCACTGATTAACCTCCTTCGTGTCTTCTCCTTTTTACGTGACATTGGCGAAATCATCCGTGCTATTTTGGCACTATTGAAAGACATTAACTCAAATTAATGAATTAATGAAGTTTCATTATTTTCACCAATGACAGCTATCTGTCGCTTGATACATTAGCCATCTTAGATATAATAAAATTGCCTTTAGGTAGTTTACTACAGATAGATTTGTAATAATAGTTTAAGAGAGCTATGATGAAAAATCAAACACTCTTTTTCTCAGCTCAGTTAATTTTTTTAATATTTACGTATATAAAAATGATGTAAAATCATTTATTATGAATATTTTACTCTTGTCTAATTAACTCTTATTCGTGTGGTAACAATAACTCACATTCATGACGTGTATAAAGATTTTTTAAATAATAATGAGTATCATTGTAAATCATAAACTTAAAAGTATGATAAAATACGTAATTAAAATATGTTAATTGAATTTAACTGCAAAATAATTTATGCGAACGTAATGTAATTCGTTGTTTCATGACATCTAAGAACCGTGCCATTGCCAAGTTCAAGAAAACATAATATGTAATCATATAACGAGCATTCAATATATGTAAAAAAATGTTATTTTATGTAATATTTTAAATATTTATTATAATTTATTTTAAAATATGAAATGGTTTATTTATTACCTCATTTAATTATTTATTATTTCATTTATTAATAATTAATCTACACCATTTTAAATAAGGCTTATTATCTTAACATACAAAAATTGTTACTACACATTTCCATTTTAAGTCATAGTATTTTACTACTAGTGCCAGAAATGGATCTATAATATTTTAATAGCAAATAATTCATATAATTAGCAGCTTCTTTTAATTTGTTTAATAAAAATTATAAAATTATATAATTTTCTTTTTGCTCATATTTAACAAATTTTAATGTGTGCACTAGTTCTTTCGAGTAATAAAACTGTTTTCAATTATGTTTATTTTAAAAAAAATGACTTCAAGTGTTCTTTACATTTTTTTGATACAAACTAATACTATTTTGTTGTCCTCCGTTTTACATAAAATGAGGTTCTTTATGTTAATGTAGTCGAACTGCTAACTTTATATAGATAGTTCTGTCACAGAGTAGAGGAGGTATCGTGAGTTTAATTCCTTGTCGGAAGTAAAAAATAATTAAAAAAAATAGTTTTTATGTTTTTCAGGTGTCTTTAAGAAGCTGCACTCATATTCTATCCTCCAATTGAGAAATCGTATCGTAATGAATAATGATTTAAAGGTTATTTTCTTTTTTATGTTTTAAAACATTTAAAAAGTACCCTGTGCATTCGATACTTTTATTACTCGGAATATGTGATCATTTCATTCACATTCACAGGTTTGACTACAAAACAAAAACGTCGTAATTCCTAAGGAAAGAAAATATTTATTTTTTTATCTTTGACGTTGGCAGAAATGGTTATTAAAAGAATTAATTTATTATACTTGTATATTTTTAAATACTATTTTATCTAGAATAATTCAGTAAAGGGTGTGTTTGAATTTCATAATGATAAAATATCACTTCAAATTTATTGATGACTTAGAAAAGGAAATATTGCGAAGTATTAAACAAGGTTAGTAACAGAGTTAAGGTCGCTTGTGAATGAGTAATTAATATTTAACTGAAACGTGTGTATGTATGTATGTTTATTAATGACCGACAGACATCGAATGCCGAATACCCGCCTCGAAAAAAAAACCTATTTTAAAGATTTTGTTCGAGTATTTTATTTGTCTACAATATGTACTCTTTACATAATTTTTGTTGTAAGAAAATAGCAAAGATAATATTCATATATGATAAAAATAGAACAAGCTTGTGTTATTTTTTTTTTTATTTTTCATTTAAGTAATATTATTAATATTTTTCTTTCAGACCTTAAAGTCCGATCAAAGCGAAGTCTGACTAGAATACAGAAGTAGCAAATGTTATCAAGAGATATGTATATATATGGCTTTTCAAACTATCACACCGTCATTAACGCTTTGTAATTTTTCTTTAGGAAGACGTCTTATGGCTTAATGAGATACGTTAAGATGTATTATAGTTGTGTTTCTATTATGTATATCTACTTTTTTAAAATTATGATTTTTAATAAATATCTGTTAGGTTGGCATCAATGAAGAATCCACTAGAAAAGTGGTACCTTCTATCTTTTAAAATATTGGGGGTCTTACCCAGGGACTTACCCTGTGATTATCCTAACCAATCATTAAGAACACCATAACTCGTGCGTAGATTTATCGGGCGAGGACTCTAAATAAGATTTTAATTCCTTAGCCTTATGAGATTCTTATTGATGTCTAATTTAGTTTTTCGTCTTCATTTCTTAGTATCTCAATTTATTTCTATCTGAACGTCCCAATGTATATCTTGGTGATACGAGAATGTATCACTGGTCACTGTACGGTTTCTCGTTAGTTGGTTGCCATCTTGTTTTTGTTGTGCAATTGACGATCACCGGATCGCCTCAAAAAAATGATTTGTTTTATCAAATAATTCGGTTTTATTTTTTGTTTACTGGGTATTATTATATTTTTATCCATGAATAATAATTACTAGCAATGAAAGGTCGTTTCTAAAATGATACTTATATATATTTTACTGCGTTATTAATAATACTGATTGTTAATTTAATGTAATCTATTTTTTATGTCATAGGAAGGCAAACGAGCAGGTGTGTCACCTGATGGAAAGCAACCAACGCCGCCCATAGACATCCGCAACGCCATAGGCAGTGCGGAAGCGTTGCCGACCTTTAAGGAAAGTGAAATTATAGGAGTGAGGATCGAAGGGGGATTGGGAATGGGAATGGGAATCGGAAGGGGAGTAGGAAGGGGAGGGTGTTGGGCCTCCGGAACTCAGACCGCTCACCATACGAAGCGCGATAGACAAGCTACCACTCAGACGCCGGTTTTCTGCGGGAGTGTTGTACTTCCCTGGCCCATTCATGATACAGACAAATAATATGCCATTCTTGACAAAGTATTCGTCTGCAGCGTGGCTCTACCACTCAAAAACTCTACCACTATTATGCATAGTATTTCCATATAATCTATTAGGCAAAGTATTTATTATTTTTACAACCAAATATAGGTATAGAAGTGTTCAAAAAACATTGTGGAATGTTTAATGTCAGCGAGTTCTTGTTTATAAAATTCGGTCTTTTTATGCCATTACTGAAACTACGGTTGGTTAATTACTGCATGTAAAAAAGCTTGTATTTATAACAAGTTTTTGTTATGAAAACCACCATAAAAAATCTAAAACACTACAATATTTAATTATAAGAAAGGATTTTACTGATTTTATTATTTTGGAACTTGAAAATTTTGTTTAATGGAATTCACATGTTAATTTTGTTTAGACTCAGAATGCCTTTTAATATATATCATTGGGACATTAAATTTGAGTATCTTTGGAGCGAAAATAGGCTATTTGTTTTCAAATTTTAAGATTTCTGACTTAACTTTAAACAAATAAATAGAGTTAACGTGCGAACAAGTTCAGGTCGCCGAAGCTATTCAGTTCGCATCTGCTTTCGCATTATTTCAGTTTTATATTATGTTTCTTTAACTTTCCTGATTGTATATATAAATTTTATGTATTTATGAAACTAAAACAATAGAGTACTTTCGGAGTTTCTTATGCCTTTTCTTCTCTGTACAAAGAAATATCAGAACGAAAGAGTAGAAACAAGTCTAATTGTTAACATACTGGCTGACGTTTGTCTGAATTTAAATTTAAATATATAAGAGTTATACACCGTGACTTTTTAATTACCCGAGAAAAAACTAAATTCGCGTTTGTAAAAATATGTATGTCAGTGACAGTAACATTCAAATATTTATAGCGTTCATACAAAAATATTGTTTTATGGGACTTCAAAGAAATCCTGTAAAATTACGCAACCAAATTAAATTGGTTTGGGTGCAGTTCACATTGGAATGATAATGAGGTCTATTTGAATTAGCAAGATTTTTTGTTGTATATTAATGACATTTTTATAAATATTTTATAAAAATAAAAAATTTTTTTCTTCGTCAAATTTAATGTATATCGATAATTGAATACATTACTTAGTTTTCATGGGTAATTAAAAAGTCACGGTGTATATAAATTGAAGCGCCGTAGTCATACCAATAGATGTTATATTATATCATTGCGTTAGTGAGTATTAAAAAGATTAACTATACTTTAAGTTTCAAAATAATAACTTTTACATATTTTGTGAATTGTAATGATGTGAAATTTTGTATCAAAAATTGTAAAATTTTAGGATACATTTAGGTAAAATACAATGAAAGAAATAAATTAATCATCAATTTATATTAACAATGCTAAATATGAATTAAACAAAGGTGAAGAAGCATTGAATAGAATAAAAACAAGTGACAAAGTCCAACTACAAAATATATTATTTATTTCCATTCCCAAATGACATTGGACATGTTTTAGGTATTTTTAATTCGAATAGGTTGAAAATTATCATGGAATACTGTTTCTATATTCTTGTCGCTCTAGTAAGGTAATTAATATAGCATGTAAGTCCAGATACAAGTAGGTATTTATATAGGTCTTAGTATAGACTGGCAGCCGAAAATCGGGCTAGGTGGCGCGCCTTGGGTGAGGCCTATGTCCAGCAGTGAACTGCCGCGGGCTGATATTGATATTGATAGACTGGCAGTGAAGTTAGTTAATAAATGGACGTCTTAAGAATCAGTTGTTTCATCATATGCTCTATTGCGTCACCGGAGAAAAAAAAATGTCAGTGCTTTTTATACCATGATAAGAGTTAGTATCATGGTATAAAAAGCACTATTTGACGTTTGACTTTAAACATTCCCACATATGTATAAAGTTAAGTTAAACATATAGCCTATTTTCCACAAAGACACTCAAGTTTAATATTCCGATGATATAGATTCATTGTCGACCGAAAATCGTTTCTTATAATTAAAGATTGTATCTTATGTTGGTTTTTATAACAAAAATTTGTTGTAAATAAAGGTTTTTTACATGTAGTATTTAACCAACCGTAGATTCAGTAATAACAAGACCGAATTTTATAACAAGAACACGCTGACTTTAATTTTCCCAAGATTTTTGTACACCAAAGTCAAACTATATTTGGTTGTAAAAATAATAAAGCATATATTATATTAACAATCAGTATTACTAATAGCGCAGTAATACACACACACACACACACACATATATATATATATTATATATATATATATATATATATATATATATATATATATATATATATATATATATATATATATATATATATATATATATATATATATATATATATATATAATCTTTATATCATTCTAGAAACGGCCTTTCTTTGCTAGTAATTATTATTCATGGATAAAAAATATAATAATACTCAGTAAACAAAAAATAAAACCTAATTATTTGATAAAAACAAATCAGTATATTGATGCGATCCCGCAATCGTCGATTTAAACAAGATCGCAACCAACTGACGAGAAACCGCACAGTGACCAGTGGTACATTCTCGTATCACCAAGACAAACATGGGGCAATGAGCTAGAAAAGTAAGAAATGAAAACGAAAAACTAAATTAGTTAGACATCTATAAGAATCTCATAAGGCTAAGGAATTAAAATCGTATTTGGAGTGCGCGCACGATAAATCTACGCACGAGTTATGGTGTTCTTAAATGTACGCGCTAAAGATCTCATGGCAAAAGGTCAATATTGAGCACTGCAGCTACCATACATATCTAGGTTGATCGATCATTGGCCTTTAAGAAACATTACCTCAATACCAAGCAAAAGAGAGTGTTCGAGGAATAACTTGCTTCGTCGTCTGACTATGATAAAATGGGGAGCAACGCTGGATGTATTCAGAGATCGTATTCAGAGCCCGCGGGCTGAAAGCCCGCGGGCCCTGAATACGATAAAGCTGTTAAAGCCAATAGGCTACCAGCATTAACATCTTCGAATCAATCACGCTGGATGTGCTTCGAACAATAGGCACTACCTTGTGCTTTTTAGCACGAGAATTCGCCTGCCCCTTGTGGCACCGATCGACACATGCAAAACAAGTCGACATAGCCTTAATTGACATGCCGGATCATCACTGGTTGCCTCAAACCTACTACTCCCCTTTGCCCACCTCTCCTACCCACTTGCTGGCATCGCTCCACCGGAAGTAAGAAGATATGTAGATTGTTCTATGAAAAAAACAAAGCAAGAGTCCGATACACAGACATGCACTCTACAATCACATTCCCACTCCCAGCAAGGCTAAAAAGCGGTAAAATCTACGTACAGTGCATAAAGGCTTTAGAAAAAGGCTCAGCTTAAGAAATGGTTGTGCGGTGACAAATGAAACACCCTGTCCCCTCAATTTCGTATGTAAGAGAAGCCTCCGCCTGACTACGATTTACAATGGCCTACGCGAAGATCTCTTAATAGACTCCGTACGCATGTAAACTTAAATGGCGATGGGGTGGTCACGTTGCTCGCGCAGACGGCAACAGGTGGAGCGAGAGAGTATTGCACTGGCACGCGTGCGATGTAATGAGACCCCGAGGCCGACCTCGACGAAGATGGTGCGAAGACATCATGGCGCTAGCTGGTACCACCTGGACACGTCTTACAAAAGAAAGAGAACACTGGAAACGGATAAAAGAGGCCTTTACCCGTTACTAGGTACCACTACAATAATACAAAAGAAAGAAGTGAATATAATAAAAACTTAAAAGATATAAATAAACAAAAACAATATAACTTATACTACAAAAATATGAAGAAGTGGAAAATGAAGGCATATGTTATGGAGTGAACACCAGGCATTTTCCATAATCTTTCTATGGGTAAGCTTTGATTTAGGGCATTTTTGTGCGGTTTGATCTAGAGTTAGCCACTGCGTTGTGCCTTAGCGGTTATTGCAAAGAATCCACCTTTTCTCATACGTCACAATTCGGCCCAAAATATATTTATTTCTGTACTGTACAAAAATTGAATACTTAAGTTAGGATTATTGACTATAAAAAAAAACAGAAGTTTTGCGATTAGAAAAAATAAAGGGCGTTTTCATATTTGAGTCGCTGAGTTACCAAATCAACTTTTTTTTTGTTAATAATTAAAACTTAACATAGTTAAAACTTAACATCATCTATTCAAATTCATTTAACCTAAGGTAGGCTATTATGGATTTTAAGAATACAAAATAAACTTTAATTCAACAAAACTTTTTTAATCTATATTTATGTGGATTAGGCCACTCTTCCATTGAGCGACTCATTTTGACGTAATAATTATATATCTAGTTGCTCCAATACACCTAGTCTCAAACCCTTTTTACACTTTTCGGTTGTCTTCCGTAGAGTCTACTATACCTGAAGATGCCTCGTGTTGAGGCGAAACACGTGTCGTTTACAAGATGGAAAAGTGGTAATGTGTGTTTGGTGTTGTATGTAGAGGGTGGTGGATAAAGAATTGATGGCCGATTTTCGGTAAGTTTTTGGTTTAAGTTCCAAATAAATCCACTTCATCCAGCAGAAACACATTATTAATTTTCTGTTATTGTTTTGCTTGTCGCGGATCTTAGCTAAGTAAAACTCTGGACTGTCTACATGGTAATAATTAAAATATAATAACTAATGAAAACTTTGGTCAATTTACTACTTACTAGCTAAAATTGAGTATAAAAGTTTCGTACATCACAAAATGGAACAGCAAACAAGAAACGATTTAAATTAACATTCTGAGTGTGTTTTTTTGTTGGGTACTGAAAAAGTTATTGCTTGCTTTAACGTATCGAATATACAAATGTACTACTCAGTGAACGTGACATACAAATAAATTTTAAAACAGTTTTTAAACCAAAAGCACAACCAAGCCGTGAGTTATGGGATCATTAATCCAGTCCAAATAAAAAAAACTCAAGTCAAAAATGTACTAAAGATAGGTATGTACATATTGTACATATTTATGTATGTACAATATGTACATACCTCAGAGCCTGAAGACAACAAGTCTTTGACCAGTGTGTCCGTCTACTTCACAAGTTCAGAGTCGCTCAGAGAGCTATAGAGAGAGCAATGCTCTGGCAGACACTGGATGCGTGTAGCCGAAGATGGGGCTACGTGGCGCTTCATGGAGGAGGCCTTTGTCCAGCAGTGGACTGCCGTAGGCTGTTGATGAAAGATAAACTAAAATATCAGTAAATTAAATGTTTTTACTGATATTTTAAGCTATTAATTTCTGATATTTCAGCGTTATCATTTCTCACCCTGTATGTGCACAAGTATCACCTAGCCCTATCTTCGGCTTTACGCATTCAGTTTCTATCAACCAACCTCCACTGATTGTTGTCTGTTACTTTGCCGGGGAACATCCCACAACTATATATGCTTGACGCGATCTCCACTCCAGCACAGGTCTACTAGGGATTACTCTACCCTAAACTACTCTTGATGTGATGTTAATGCTACGTTAAATGCTTAAATAAATTTTTGGCTACTTAAATTAGTCAATTTTGCTTTGGTTCTTAGCATGAGAACAGGCGTTTTCCCCCGTTGGTGTTCTATGAAGCGATACAACTACAACACAACTAGCTACAAGGAAAAGTTTCATCATTTCTTCTAATACGTTTTTCCGAAACTGTTTTCCACGCACCACTACCTGTGGAATCAAACCACCTCCACGGATCTTTCTGAATCGATACGACATTGGAACTTTCAAAAAACAAACTTACTCATTATTCAAAGGCCAGCAACGATTCTGCAATGCCTTTGGTACTGCGGATGTCTGATACGCTTTCTCGTTTGCCTTCATATATCATAAAAATAATTTAAACTAATACATTAAAATGACGACAGTTTATAAATAATATTCACCAGTTCACCCAACCGATTATCTTAAATCTCGTTGAACTTGAAATCTACTACTTTTTGCTATTATTAATATAATTTTGTTATTAAAGTTGCATTATCATTTTTTTTTCAGCTTATGCTTAGAAGGTAATATAATATTTTATAACTTTGAGTTACGTACGATACGTTGTAAGAACTGGTAAAAACCCAATCACATTAAATCAAACGTGATCGCTAAAAACAATATAACAGTAAGTTGCATTTATATATTTTCATATAGAATTTTAAATTTTTTCTTATACGACGATCAAACTCGTGTCACTTCTTATATGCAACACGTTTTTATAGCCTTTTAATATTACATAATAATATTAGAATTTGAAATTACTACTATATAATAAGTTTATTAGATTAATTAAGTTTATTAGATATATAGAAATTAGTGCTAATAGCAGTATTGATTTTAAATTTTACTTTCCTTGGTTTACATCTTCGTGTGGTATTTTTGGCTTGTAATACAAAGAAAATGGAATATAATGACCTAATTGGATCAGTGGCGAAGTGTTTGGAGTCATTGATCAACTTTGCCACTGATCGCCGGGTTGATTCTCGCATCGGGATAGATATAAAATATTTATGTATGGATTCATTCCAAGCCTGTGTGTCTCGAAAATCGGATTACATTTAGAGAGTAAAATAATGGATGCAAAAAAAAACTAGAAAAACAAACAAATATGGTAAGTCACAAGTTTGCTTGTTTTTACTACTCTATTGATTGACCAATTTTAACTTTTGGATTTTGTTTTAATTTTGTTTTAAAAATTAAATTAGCATTCAAGTCTAAATATAATTTGTCTATGAAGACGGTGAATCAAAATCATACCTATATATTTTTTGAAGACGATGAATCAAAGGTCTATCTATATTTTTTTTGAAGACAATCAAAAGCTTAACTTAGTCTATTTTGAAGACGATGAATCAAAAGCCTATCTATATCTATTTTGATGACAGTAAATAAAAAGCCTACCTTTATCTATTTTGATGATATATATATTTTTTTATTAAGATTTTTTTTTTTGATTATGACGGTAAATAAAAACGCCTATGGAGTCAATAGTCGCTGGTTCGATTTCCGTATCGGTACGAATATATATATATATATATATATATATATATATATATATATATATATATATATATATATATATATATATATATATATATATATATATATATATATATATATATATATATATATATATATATATATATATATATATATATATATATATATATATATATATATATATATATATATATATATATATATATATATATTAGTTTAAATTCTTTTAAAACTTTTCTCTATGGTCTTACATACTTATCTTAATTTTTGTTTCTTCTTTTAGTGTTTGTCTACCTAATTATATATATGAATGAAATTATAAATCCCTCATATTGTTATTGTTAAATATTAATTGTAATTGTTGTGTATAGTTGTAACTGGACTTCAGATTTACCTTAAATTCTTTTGCATGTTTGTTATCTTATATTTTCTTTAATTTGTAGTCTGTAAACTGTACCTTTTGTAATAAAATAAAAATAAAATAAATAAACGTATGGACCACAAATATTTATTCCAAGTCTGATTATCCTGCCAATTCCCATCGGACAAGAGTGGTGGGAAAATGTCTGCTCCTCTAGTAATGGGGAAGCCTGTGCCCAACAGTAGGACATATATGAGATGTGGAAAGAAACCAGAGTCAGAATAACTATTTGTAGATCTATATATTTATTCTGAAGGAGAGATCGAACCCATGATCATAGACTCTGTATTTCCTTTGAGCCAATAGGTCGTGAAGGAGGCAATAAAACTGTTTAAATTCTTATTTAACCTACTAAATTGAATAATTGATGTTTTAAATAAAAATGGAAAACTTTATATCAGTTAAAATATTCCATTGTTTGCGTCATGCAGCAAAATATCTTAAGAATCCTTTACGCTGTTATTTGATGGGGCTATGTCACAATAAAGAAAATCACTTTTCACAATTTGTGCCTGATCTGATTACTATATATAGTCGCAATAAGAAGTGCTTTTATTTATCATTATAATTTACAAATGATCTTACGAATGAGATTTTCAGCAATTAAAGTTCAATGACTTTCAAAAAAATTAGGAAACAATTTTATTGATTTAGATTTTTTGTGACCGAGAAATTAAAAAACTTTTAATAAATTTAATCTTTACTATCTATTGTTTCATTTCTTTTTTTGATGGCAATTAGTTATAACTATTATGCCAGTGTCAAGTGAAATACGATAACATCAAATCTCTTGAAATATAACTAGTTAGCTTTATTACGTTACGTCTTGATAAAGTACTGGCTAATCTACCAAAACATTCTATGGACTTTTTCAGTTAACCCAAAAAGTCAAGATACATGCATTTATTTCACATCACTTCACTTATACGCCTTAATCAAACTACATTGTATAATATGCTATAATACGAAAATTATCTTCGAAATCAAATTAACAACTTTAACACAACATATATTTTTTAAACATGAATTTTGCTTCGTAATGCTTTTTAGCTTAATCATGAGCTAATAGTTAACTCTGATGGTAGGTTTTCAAAGTTATTCTGAAAAAAAAATTAGTAAAACCTCTTCATGTTTTGTTAAAAAAGTATTTATTTGAATCAATTGTTGTGACAGTTATTTTTATATAACATCTATGAAACCATAAAGCACAATAATTTTTCTTTATGATTACAAAAACGTAGTGATTACTTGCAAGGGATAAAGTAAATAGTATTTCTTTTTTAAATGTATAAAATGACGAAAAACAGAAAACTGCATTCAAAATACAGACCTATAAAAATTTCTAGTAATTTCATGGATTCATCGTTATTTGGGACTGGAAAAGAAATACCATATAAAAACTACCATAATTCTAAAATAGAATTAAAAACCGACTGCTTAAATGATACACTAAGTCAATATGAAACTAATGAAGCTTTTAAATTCGAAGTTCAACGGTTTGTAGAAATTTCCCAATTCTTTTCTAGTCCACTTAAAAAGACAGCGTCGTACGTATGTGAAAACAAAATTGTTTCATTCCCGAAAAGTCACAGAATAGATATAAAGCGTGGTATATGTACTACGCATTACGTAAAATTCTGTAACCTCACTTTAGAACCGATATACATTAAATATTATAAAACAATACCAGAGCTAGAACAAATAAAGTTTATTAACTTATCTTCTTCACGATGCAAGAGAATTCCACCTGGATTATCATTTGATTTGAGTTTTGTTTATGATGACGTAAAAGGAAAGCCGATGACTAATGCAAAATTGATATTCGTTGCATCCAGAAAAACAACGACCCCATGCTATCAAATATGTGAATTGGATATGCAAATAGCTCATCAAAAAATAAGTAGCTAATTATTAAGTAAAATATCATTTTACTAAATAATTATAAACCCATAATATTTACATACAAGAAAGTCTAATTAAGATAAACAACGACAAATTCATCACAGGAATGATACTGTCTTCAAATGTTCAAATGCAAACACGGAAGCCATATTTTGATCCAAATTCGCGCTTTTTTAAAGCTACAACCTTCTTTCTTGAACTTACTCCCAACCCTTGACTTACAAGTCATGAAATAGAGAATTCTATAATGTTATATAAATTATGATTAATATTTGCTTTGAATATTCTATTAGTTTTTTTAATCTACTTTAATAGCCTACAAAGTAGTTGTTTAAACAGACCAGTCGATATTTGGTTGTGTCCTTCAATAGAAGTTGTCCAACAACATTAAGGTTTAAATATTGATAGATGTTTTTGTTCGAGTCCAAAAACCACCTCATATGATATGTTGTTTATCACATGCATGGAGGTATTGCTTTTATGTTATAAAATATAAGCTAACTTTCGAGACATCATAGATCAGCTGCTAACATTACATTGAGTAGTTTCGATAACACTTTCCCAACATTTCTTGGTGATGTTTATAAACTCAACAATCCGCCCGCCAAGCATGGGGAACGAGAGAGCGATTCCAGTTTCTTGTCCCCGGGATCATCCCTGTCACCCCTGTCGCACGTCCTCCTCCCTTCTCCTTAGTATTCCTCCGCATTCTTCCAGCCGTTATGGTGGCGTTATAGCCGTCATTCACTGTACATGCAGTGCGCTTGTGGAACTCTCTCCCACATACTATACGTGATAGCTTGTCACTAGATGTATTTAGGAGAAGAATTAAAGAACATTTCCTTTCATTAATTTACAAATAAACATAATATTTATATATTTATATTTATTTGTGTGTTGTGTGTGTATATATATATATATAATATGTATATATATATATATATATATATATATATATATATATATATATATATATATATATATATATATATATATATATATATATATATATATATATATATATATATATATATCCTCTTATTTATGTAGTATTACATTATATATTATTAGTATCCTTATTTCTATCTTGACAGCTTATCTCTCTTTCACTTCTGGATTTGCTGGAAGAAAACTCAATTTTGAGTTAAGCTCGCCTGTGTACATCTTCTTTCCTTTTCATTCTTGTATGTCATGTTTTATGTGTACAATAAAGTATTTAATATTAAATAAAAAAAATACATTAAATTTGCAACATATAATGAAAGCTTCATGGTTCCTTACTTTTTAATACAATGACTGACTACATTCAAAGAGTGAGCCCTGTTGTTTGTACAAAGTGATGTTAAATTTTGAAAACAATAAATCAAATAATAGAAAGCTTTTAATAAATATAGCTTTTAACATTAAAACCTGATATACGCCCTAAATCCTATGAATTTAACTTGGTATGACACTCATATTTATATAAGGAATTAGTTCTAAACACATTGGAAATAAACAAGAAAAAAACTAGTGTCCTTAGTCTTTTAGATGTGGTAAGTAATCACTTACCTTAAGGTGCCATTTTAACTGTTTGCCTACATCTTCCATAAAAACAAAAAAGAAACAAGAAAAGGCGGCACTATAGAAAAAAATATACAAGTTCGTAACATACATTGATTAAATGTACAATCAACGAGTCCTACTCATGATTTATGGAATACCTTTTACAAGAGATGTAGTTAGAGGCACTCACCCGTTAAATTTACTCAAATGAATGTTTTGTTTTTATAATCATTTTATTTTTTTACTTTTGCGCTTGACTATCAAGTACATAAACAGTGTGAACGTTTCGAGAAATATTTTTCCGTTCTCATTAAGATGACCAATGAGCTTACCAACTAACCAACGTCACATTAACTATTACATTAGCTATGTACATTATGTCAAAGGAAGTACATGCCGCAAGGAAAACGGGTAGTCATATGCGACTATCCGTTTACCACTAATTAAATGAAATATGCAACCTTATAATGGTGGAAAAATACAACGTTCAATGTTTTCAATCATAAAACAATGTTCACGTAAATTATACGTAAACAAACCGTACATCCGCCTTAATTATAATATAGCTTGAGTATAAGCGATACTTACTGGAACATGGACGTATTTTTTATTATCAAATGATAAAATAAATGTCTTTGGTTTTGACGACCGATTGGCTCAGTGGCGGGGCCCTCCGCTCACGGAGTAATGGTCGCGGGTTCGATTCCCGCATCGGAATAAATATATTTATATATATATGAATTTATAAATATTTATTCCGAGTCCGTTCCGTTTCCTTTCTTCTCCGCCAATCCACGGTCTGCAGTGCCAAAGGATGCGTGGCTAAGCTTAGTCGCAAGCGTGCCGACCGTCCCGGAATCAGGCTCCCCCGGGTACTATGGTGCCTTACCTCAGTATGCAGGGCTCTGCTGGGGCTGACCTCCATCCTCCCTTGCGGCTCGTGGGATTCACTAACACGAATTAATATACCTAATTTGTTGAAAAATGACGGCGACGTGGTTCGCCACCCGTCACGTCCTGATTCTCACGAGGGCGAGAAGCGACCAATAGAGAGTCGTTTCGCTCCGATGAACGGTAGCGGATGAAACTCTGTGGTCTCTGCCAACCCCTGCGAGGGATAGGCGTGATTATATAAAAAGAAATGATTTTGAAATATTTTGCAGGTATTTTTTTTTTCAAAGTTAGCGATATTAAAGTAACGTAGAAGTGGTCCCTTCATGCGTATAATATTTAAAAACAAAAACAAAAAATAAGGGTTTAATACTCTTATGGTAGTTTTTGTTATTATTGTATTATTTTAGGTAGTAATGTATATAGTAATAGTATTAACATAATTAGGTAGAATGAGAATACTTCTGGAAGGAAAAGTACATTTATCTTTCCTAAAACAATAAATAAAGAAGACTAGCAATGTAAAAAATATTCATAGAATTCTCTTAAGTTACATAATGTTTGGGTAAGAAGGTGCGGATAGCCTCAATAGTCAAAATTCAATTTAACATTCTTGTTAAAATCTTATTGGCTGTATTCTATATTGGGATGACATAAATCTTTCTTCGTTTTTTTCCAAAGCATGTTAAGGTCTCAAAAATTAAACAAGTTTATGACTCGAGGGGTTAATGTCCTCGTTTCAAACGTCAGCACAGAGCATATTAAGTATCCGAGAACGGTGCAGTACGGATAATGAGAAAATTTTTTAAGAACATGAAGGGTATATATTTAATATTGATTATAAATCATCAATTATTTATATATAATTGAGCAAGATATTAAAAATATCATTATACTGCAGCTATTGGACTTATTGATGATTTTTCAAGTTTTCTCTCTTTATATCAAGCACACTTTGTGATATGGTTATTAAACCAGACTCGGAATAAATTATTTTCTATAATAAAATTTCTTTTTTCTAAAATATTGAACCGGAATGCTTAGCTATGACTTTGAGATGACATAATACTTATTTGTATATATGTCAAAGGACAACCTTACCAAAAAATTAGTTGCTGATGGCACTAGTAATTCTATAAATTTATAGTGTGTTAATATTATTATTTGGCTCGCCGGCCGCTTCGAAGAGTTCATCGTTGAAATGAAGTCCGGCGTCGACCCTAGGACGACGCTGTTTAACGTATTGAGCCCCACCTTGCTCGCCCGGTACGGAGTAGAGCGGGTTTAGTTGTTGGTCATATATAAAGGCCATAAATGCTGCTGAAAAATAAACAGCGGTGCAAAGACCGGGAGGCGGTCGTCTCCCGAGCGTAGGCCCGAGTAGTGGGGTTCATACCCGAGGCTTGCTCCTACACCGCCATAGGGTATAGATGTTCCCCGTTCGTTCGTTCTTATTATTTATAAATACTCTGGTCAGCGAAACGCTTATCTTATCTTACCTAATACTTATTATCAATCAGCATAGTTATACTTACTAGCTATAAATGGAGTTAAAAGTTCAAAGACGTTTCTTCACGGCATACGAACGTAGTGTATAAACAAATGTTTTAGATCTTAAGTAATATTCATATCATTAAAATACAACAGAAAAAATTCAAATAAACTATTCAATATTACGTCGTTTACACCTTAAATGCTATTTACTCATAGTTTTAGAAAAATATATTTTATAAAGTCATCACATCATTTTATTATTTTATTTAATGTTATTTTTAAAATCCTAGTTTGAAAAAAATAATGTGAGAAATCTGTCAAAAAAATTAAATATAAAATTATTTTTTCTTTAGAACTAAATTATTATCAATAATGTAGAAAAATCAAAACCACCCGTTTTTTGCAAAGGAGTGTTTATAAAGTTGCATTACCTCTGACTGACAGACTGACGCACTGACTGAAATGTTATTTGGAAAACTGTAAGAGATGGAGTGTACGTTTGTTCTATGGAAATGTTCGCATAGGGCTCGAGGCAAAGCAATTATACACGAACAAAAAATAGTGACAAGTGCGAACATATGGGCAAGGTGGAGAAAAAAATCCGACGTGGCGGAAAACAAGATGACCGCCATACGAAGCTAAAATCGTCAGGTGTGGGCCGATTTCGCTAAAATTTAGCAGAAGTCCGAAATGCTCGCGAAGCCCTGAGGGGCCGCCGCAGGCGGAACCTGACAGGTTAGTTTTATTATATAAAACTGATTGTGCTCTTTTATAGAATGATGATAAATGAATAACAAAGTGGTTAACAAGTATTTGAATCCACCGTACGTATAGTGTACTACTAAAAATGTTATAGTGCGTCGTCCATCTTCATCATATAATAATCAATTTTATCAGTTAATATCTTTAATGTTACTAAAATAGACTTTAAATTTAAAAAACTCAATTGCCGCACACTTAGACGTAAATGCACATGCACACGTTATAGACGTACAAAGTCAGGTACCATCAAACGCCCAGCATTTACTAACAGCTGTCAAGATTAAACTACGTCATGATTATATTGTAAGAGATACATAATTATAAAGGATCATGCATTGACCTATGCGACGTAGGGCTGCTCTCTAATGCAATTCTAAGCAAATTCAACCAGCACGTACATACAAATAAGTATTTATTACACAATTAAAATTGTTATAATAAATACTTATTATAACAATTTTAATTGTGCGACAAAAACAATCAAAATAATGTAAAAGTGGAAATAAAACAAGGAAATAATAATTTATATTATTCTTGGACTTACTGACAATAATGCAAGATATGTCCATATGTATATAAAGACGGAAACAGCCATTAACAAATAGATCTTAAGAATAAATAACCTTTCCGGGAAAAATGCGTCTTACTCGGCATCCGCGTTAGTTTGTAAAATACTCAGATTCAATATACAGATGTTAAAGGGCACACTACCACACCTCTTGAATATACAACGCCTGATTATTTATCAATTGATCAATTGAGAAGTGTCTTCTCAATTGATCGACGGGCTCTGGCGACTTTAAGATGTTCCTATCACCACCATAAAATCTGGGTCATCCATAAATTGCCTAGCTACAAGAATACATTCGTGAATCCGTCTGCCTCTTGCCAAGGTCTCTGTTTAATGGACTATACGCTTTTAATAATGACAAACAAGTTCAGCGAACGTTAAACCTCAAAAAATTAGCCGTTAAAACAAAAAAAGACGTACTAGTACATTAATAAAAACGAAAAACATATTTGAACATTCTAATTTACAATCATAATTAGGCAACTATTTAGCCTTTTTTATATCTATTGGCCGATCTGTGCAGATCCTCGCTCCATCTAGTCGGGGTTCGTCCCATACTACGTTTACCAAGACGTGGTCTTATCTGTAGCACTCATCTATTCAAATGGCTATCGGTTCTCTGAAACGCGTCTAGCTCATTGCCACTTTAGCTTTGCTAACTCAAAGAGCTATGCTGAGGACTTTGGTTCTCATTAATAATAATGAATATAATACCAGCGCTGAAATAAAATTTGTTAAAAATTCTGATAATGACAACGATGTGTTGGTTGCCCCCCAAGATGTAGGAGAGGGGTTTGTGTATGTTAATAATAAATTCTTTTGTAAAAAAGGAAATTATAGTCCGTCCCTTATTGATTAAAGATTTCTATTACGATCTATTGTATTAGATATTAAAACTTTAAAGCGGCATGCCCTAATTGTATAAATATAAATATATAGGTACTCGTGCTTTCGATTATTCCTATTTTCCTTTACCTTTCGGTAGATTAGGTAGAATGGCAACAAAATATTTTTAAGATTTTTTAGAATTTTCGTACAATTCCAAAACATGTTAAAAGTTTTAAAAACAACTACTTTATTAATTCATTAAAAAAACTACTTTCTTAATTAATTAACAAATTAAATTATTTTTATATTTAAATCGCGACTTCGGGTTGTTATGGTAGAAGGTCATCATTTACCTACATTATGTAGATCGATATCATTGACGTAAACAGAAAAACAGCACGTTGACTATTTGCATATGTTACATACATTTGAACTTATTTCGAGTCTTACAATGGATGACAAGGCGTATTTACGGAGTGATAAAAGAAATAACTTTTATTTTTCTTTTGTTTTAAAACGTATTTAACCTTGGCATATAATTATTTACCATTGCGATTGGTGACACATTATTATATATAAATTATATAAATTTGGTCAAATTTTGTTCTCTATAGATAATATTTCGTTATTGCATCAATCAATCAATTTTTTCCATAATATATTTGCAAAAAATGATAAACGATTTGATGTCTCAATTGACTATTATTTACTATTTAAGTGTTTTTCTAAAAAAAAGAAACCATTCAATCTTTGATTTTATAAATGGTGTGGGTGATGATCTTTTGAAATTTAATGAGTTTCTGCTACACAACTTTGTTATTAAATTTTCCCCATCATTCTTTATTATTTGCTGTTTTTAATTATTCTAGAGAACCATTTTTGTTGATAAGAAGTTGTCTAGGTAACCTTCGATGTATCATCATAAACGTTATGTGTGTATATCATCATAAACATGTGTCTTGTCTTCAACTGAGAATGTCCGGAATGCAATTCAATTAAGCCCAGTCCATACTAAGTATTCTTTGATTGGTTAACTTCATCGACATGGTATCGCACCGTTATTGCGTTTCTACTGCAGAGGATTACTTTTAAACTATGCGGATCTACAATTATTGAGTGCACAACTAAGTTCTCGCTGTTTTTTTTCATAAAAGTGCAACTTAATTGTGCAAAAATGCTTACATATATATTATTCAAAGTGTTGCCCATCGCTAGCTACAACTGTTGCTCATCTTTCTAGCAGCGCTTGAATACCATTACAATAAAAGTGTTCGTCTTTTGAGGCTTTCTTCGTTCTTTGAGGACTTTTGAGACGAATCAAGCCATTTTTCGATGTCTTCATATGAGCGGAACTGCTGATCAGCCAGAACATGTACGAAACAATTAATAATCGGACGGCGCAATATCTGGAGAATATGGCGGATGGGGTATGACTTCCCATTTGAGCGTTTCCAAGCAGGTTTTAACGTGTTAGGCAACATGAGACCAAACGTTGTCATTCAGTAGAATTATTAATGAAGTCAGGCGTTACTTTTCGGAAAACCATCACTATGTTAGGACAGTCAAAAGTTTTATTTAGCTAAGATCTTAGCTAAATGAAACTTTTGACTGTCCACATATTCAGTTGAATCACTTTTTCGTGCCTTTGCTTGCATAGCATGTATATTTGGCCGAGCCGACGACGTAGAAGCGTGACCGGGTAGTCTCCATAACTTTTTTTAATTTGGATTGCTGTAATGAATCCATTTCTCATCACCCATCACGATGCGACGAAGGAAACCCTTCCTTTTTTCCCGCTGAAGTTGTTCACAGGCGAGACCTTTTTACTTTCTTATCCTTTCTAATATTTTCTTGATTTTTTTTTACTTATAATGGATATTAAGGGTCGATTAATTTTCGTTTCTTTTTTTATTAGTCCTTTTCTTTTTTGTAACAGCTGATATGTTTCATTAGATATCTTTTTAGTCTCTTTTTTCTAGTTTTACTCTCTGTATTTATTTTCTTTAAGAAATTTTATGAATTATTTCGCCACCATACGTTTGTGTAAATAATAAATTGAATTTACACGGTAATTAAAATTTCATTGTGAAAATCATATAACAACCTATAATTACAATTTGTTTTAATAATTATTATATTTTTAAGTGTAACATGCAAACTTGAGCGAACTCTAGAACATTATAATGGTTTTATACTATTTTTACATAGCAAAATACATGAAAAAAAGACCTTTGCATTATTTATAATATCATCCGGCATGTTAAATAGTTGGTTATTCGTTATGTGTTTAGATACAGCTTTTTAATAACATATGCAATTTTATTTTAGATAAATATACTTTATATTTTTGCATCAAAATAAAGTATGCGAAAATACTTTTCTACTTGCTACTTCTTAATTCTTCTTTCTACTATGGGTAATAATTTCTAATCGATTTATCGATTCTTACCTCTATAATATAGAACATAGGCATAAGATTAAAATTAATTACTGAACGAAACTTGTCTATTTTGGAAAAGCTTGTCGATTAGCAAAAAAATCGCAAAGAAGTTGGCAGCCCTAAATAGAGAGTAATAGTGGGCACTGTAAAAATAAATAGAAGTGTTTTTAATCTTATATTGATCTAAGTAACAATATTATGCGTTTTGAACAATTAATCAGATAGTATGATTACTGCAATATTGTTGCAATAAACGTAACCAGCTTTGAATACATTATGAATTCTAATCGTCTTTAATGAGTTTTAATTGTTAATTAGCATTGAGGTTCTAACATACAATTATGGGAGCAAATATTGTCAAGAAAACAGGAATTTTTAGTAAGTTATCTACGAGAATTCATTTATGATAAAAATTAATTATATTTCTATGAAAAATATGTTAGTCATAATATATCATGAAATAGTCTTCTCTATCTGTATTAAAAAATAATCATTAAGCAACGAACGAATATTACGAAAACAGGGAGAGGCTATGTACTTATTTGAAAATCATATAGCGTCTATTTTATTATAGATATGTTGGTTTTCACGATTATGCCTGTGTTATAAATACCAAGTAGGTATTAATGGTCCCATAGGAATATAAAATTATTTGCATTGATTTTTTTTAAATCATATTCATCATCAATCATCCATACCATTCTTTGCATTGAAATATGAAGGGGTCTACTTATGTTTGTATCCATATTACAGGCAGACACGTGTATTGATATTGTTTAAAATTACTATAATTTTAAACAATATCAACACAGATATTGTTCAGCTAAAAAAGATTGACCAACATTAACCCTTTCGCTACCAGGGTTTCAGGAGAAAAAACGCCACCACAGCCCAGACGTTTTATTATTTAAATATGATATCAATTATTATCAAGTTTTATTAATGGAGTCAGGCGTTACTTTGCGATAATCCATCACTATATGGACAGTCAAGTTTTACTTAGCTAAGATCCGCGACAAGCAAACAATAACAGAAAATGTGTTGGGGCGAAACACGTGTCGTGTACAAGATGGAAAAGTGATAGTGTGTGTTTGGCGTTGTGTATAGTGGTTGGTGGGTGGAGAGTTGATGGCCGATTTTCGGTAAGTTTTTGGTTTAAGTTCCAAATAAATCCACTAAACCCAACGGAAGAACACACATTATTAATTTTCTGTTATTGTTTGCTTGTCGCGGATCTTAGCTAAGTAAAACTTTTGACTGTCCATATTATCAAGTTTTGTTAGATGTATTTATAACGTTCGTTTTTTTTTATATTTTTACGCCTATCCCCTATAGGGGTTGGCAGAACCCACAGAGCTCCATCCGCTACCATGCATCGCAGCGATACGGCTCTCGATTGGTTGCTTCTCGCCCTCGTGAGAATCAGGACGTGACGACTGGCGAACCATGTCGCCGTCATTTTTTTCAACAAATTAGGTATATTAAATTCGTCGTAGTGAATCCCACGCCACACTCTTCTGATGGAGGTCAGCCCCAGAAGAGCCCTGCATCCTGAGGTAAGGCACCAAGTACCCGGGGACCGTAGATTGGCGGAGAGGAAGGGAAAAGATAGAAAGAAAGGAAAGGGCAGGAACGGAAATGCGGATTAGGGGAGTTACCAGACTCGAATTAAATATTTATAAATCTATACATATATTTATTCCGATGCGGGAATCGAACCCGCGACCATTGACTCCGTGGGCGAGGGTTCGCGCCACTGAGCCAATAGGTCGTCGTATATATAACGTTCGTAACAGTCGAATAAGTGATATCGGGCTATAGATAAATAATTCCATTTGTTAAATGGGCTGTTAAATAGTTCGTCACATATATTTGACGCTAGTTATGAAAGGGTTAATAAAAGACGATTAATAAAATCAATAGATATTAAGATGAAATACTCGACTTAATTATAATCCAAAATTATCCTTGCAACAAATCTCTGCCACTAACACCAATAAATTAAAACAATACAATCACGGTTCAAAATATGTGCAACACGTCTTTTTCCTCAATACGAGGCATTACTAGATACGGTGGATATATGTAAAGCCTAATTTATCAGTTGTCTTCCTATTAATTCTGAATTGTAAATATACACTATTATTTATCTTATTTATTTTCACGGATCATAGCGAGATAAAGTTTGATTTTCCATCTCAATAGAATCAGTCTTTTTACTACTGTTTAATATGTAACAAAAAAATGCTAACTAAATAGGTGATATTGTCGTAATTATGCTTGACTATATTAGCAGCATTGGATCGAGTAATCAATCATATAGATATATTTTAAATTTAAACCAAGGTCTTTATGCATAATGTCTATGTTTTATATAATGAGTGGTTAAACTACTTGTGAATAATAGAAATACGTGCCAATGTGTAGTCACTTCCGTGTCGGTAAGGTTACCTGAACTTTTTGCCACTCAGTTATGTACTTAGTGGAAAACACAAAAATGATCCAAATAGCTCGTTATATAATATTCGCTTCAAAGTTTAGACAAACACATATCATTATATTACTCAACATAAAAAATTATACATGAATAATTAAAATGATACTAAGGTGTGTAACGCAACATAAAACAAAAAAAATTGCTTATTTTTCATACTGAGTGCTCAAAAGATCTAAATCTACCTGCAAAGTAACAAAAAAATTTAAATGAATTAAGGCGATGATCTTCAAATGAAAAGTTAAAACAAAAGTTAAAAAAACACTAGCTCTATTGTTATAAAAATAATACCAAAATTATGTGTTCTCGTGCAAACAAAGGTCTTTTAGACACAATTTATGTCTGACATAAATTTTCAAGAGAATAACAATATTTACATTGGTTACTTTACGTCATATATAAATTATTATAATATGTAAGAGTTCTGGTAATATTCATTTAAAGCAGCTTCTTGAGCAGCTTATAGAAGTGCTATGAATATTACCAGAACTCTTATAAATGACTTCAAGTAAAATTGTATTTTTTATGGGAGTGGAATTAATGAACAAGCGCATCGCTTGATGAAAAGCAAACAACATTGTCACATAGAAACCTAATGTAGATAAGAAAAAGCAATACCTTTCTCAAAGCTTTTGGTGATGCACCAAAAGCTTTGAGAAATGTGTTTCTTGCATTGTGAAGGTTTCGATCGAAAAAATCAAAATATAACAACAAAATGTTTTTTTATATATATTCTTGCCTATCCCCCGCAGGCACTGGCAGAGACCACAAAGTTCCATCCGCTACCATTCATCGCAGCGAAACGGCTCTCCATTAGTCGCTTTTCGCCCTCGTGAGAATCAGGATGTGACGGGTGGCGAACCACGTCGCCGTCATTTTCAACAAATTAGGTATATTAAATTCGTCTTAGTGAATCGCACGAGCCGCAAGGGAGGAAGGAAGTCAGCCCCAGCAGAGCCCTGCATGCTGAGGTAAGGCACTATAGTACCCGGGGGAGCCCGATTCTGGGACGGTCGGCACGCTTGCGACTGGGCTCGCCCCTAGCCACGCATCCATTGGTACAGCAGACCGTGGATTGGCGGAGAGGAAGGGAAAGGATACAGAAGAAAGGAAAGGGCAGGATTGGGGGGGTTACCAGACTCGGAATAAACATTTATAAATCCATATATATATATATATATTAGGTGGTTCGGAAAGTAATTTCGTTTTTTCCCGGTAGGGGATTTAATTGTATTTTTTGCACCCAACTTCACATTTAAACCGTATAATTTTTATATGCTTTGAGAGCTCATATAACATGCAGTCATTTTTAGTTGGTGCCTTTTTAAATATGGAGAGCGATAAGCAGCATTTTTGACATATTTTACTGTTTTACTACGGAAAGGGTAAAAATGCTGTTCAAGCCAAAAATAAATTGACCGATGTGTATGGTGAAGGTGTGACAGTACGCCAGTGCCAGAACTGGTTCGCTAAATTTCGATCCGGCAATTTTGATGTCGAAGATGCACCACGTTCGTTAAGGCCGGTTGAAGCTGATAAAGACGCGATAAAGGCATTAGTTGATGCGATCCGGCGAATAACAACACGTGAGATCGGATTGAGGTTAAATTTATCAAATTCAACTGTTTATGACCACTTGAAAGGCTTGGGATTATCCTCGAAGCTCGATGTATGGGTTCCCCACGTTCTCACAGGGAGAAATCTGTGTTGTCGCATTGACGTCTGCGATTCACTTCTCAAACGTCACGAAAATGATCCGTTTTTTAAGCGCATCATCACTGGGGACGTAAAAGGGGTTGTATACAACAACGTCAAACGCAAGAGGTCATGGAGCAAAAAAGATGAACCGGCTCAAACCATTTCCAAACCGTTATTCACCAAAAACAGGTTTTGCTGTCTGTTTGGTGGGATTTTAAAAGAATCGTTTTTTTTTGAGCTTTTACCGAATAACACAACGATTAATTCGGAAGTCTACTGTCATCAGCTGGACAAACTGAATGACGCACTTCAACAGAAAAGGTACTAATCAACAGGAAAGGTGTAGTGTTTCACCAAGATAACGCGAGACCTCACACAAGTTTGGTCACTCGCCAAAAGCTTTTACAACTTGAATGGGATACAGTGCCACACCCACCATATTCTCCAGACCTGGCACCATCGGATTATTTTGACATTTTGAATTTTTTAGACGGTAAAACCTTCACCTCAAATGAGGAGGTCAAAAACCACCTCGATCAGTTTTTTGCCAGCAAAGACCAAAAATTTTATGAGCGTGAAATTATGCTACTACCAGAAAGATGGCAAAAGGTGTTGGACCAAAACGGCCAATATAAAATTTAATAAAGTATTTGTTTATTATACAAAAACTGTCTTTCACTTTCACAAAAAAAACGAAATTACTTTCCGAACAACCCAATATATATATGCCGATCTGGGAATCGAATATAAGGCGCGACCATTGACTCCGCGGGAGGGCCCCGCCACTGAGCCATCGGTCATATGACATTTATTCTATTTAAAAATACGATTTTAATGAAAAAAGCAATCAGATTAAAAATTTTGATTATGGTTAACCATTGTACCACAATCTACAACTGATTGAAGTAGCAACCTCCATTAGGACAACAGTAGAGTACAGTGTTACTGGGTTACACTTAAATAGTGAAGTGTGGCTGTTATTTCTCATACTTTATTCGGGCCCAGTAGGTATTCGATAAAACTGTAAAAGCCATTGGCTACCAGCATTAACATCTCGAATCATACACATATTTCTCGTAAAAGGACTGCCCTTTATTAAACACAAGTCCTTTTTGGAATGTTACTATTTTCCAAAAAATTTATTTATTTACAAAGTAAATAAAAAACCTTGGAAATATTTTAATACATTTTGAGAAGATTGTCACGACAAAATAATGATTGATTTACAATTTGAAAAAGTTACGGATAGAAAAATTTATTGAAAATTGAAAAATTTATTGTCACACACGAAATTTGAGAAAAATCATTCAACAAAGTATAAATCAACATACATTACCAAACTAATGCTGTTACAAAAAATTGAGAAAAAGAAACCGCCAAAAATTGTGTGCCGCAGTCATCGGAACAAAAACGCAAATTACTGCGCGGAAAAGACGAGTGGAAAGATACAGTGATTAATAAACAAACTGTTATTATCATGGGAGATTCTAACGAGAATATTCCAAAGGACTAATACATTTTTTTCACAGCCCATTTATATCACACTGTTGAGCACGGGCCGCTCCATTTCTGGAGGAACAGACGGTAACCCATCACGCTTGTCCAATGCAGATTCCCCTCCAATCTGACTTATCAGACCGAATTATCAGACTCGGAATAAATATCTGTAGGCCATACATATATTTATTCCGATGCGAGGATCGAACCCGCGACCATTGACTCAATTCGGTGCGATTACCAATGTTTGCCAGTCGGTTGTTTTTTGTTTTCCTTTAAACATATTAAGAAAATCAAAAACTGGCCACGTTTCTAATTACAAAAATCTTAATATTAGCTTATTAAAGTATATGCTACAATCAATGTTATGGGAAATATACGAATATTTTCTATATACCACTACATTTATAACATTTGCATGTGTTATTATGTAACTTTATGTTTAATTTCTTTGATTATTATTATTATCATTTACGTATACAGGGGAATTGGATATTTACAAGTATAGCTTATTTAAGCTTGTAAATAGATTCATACCTATTTTAACTAAGTCTGACACTACTAACTTAAATTTTAATCTTTAATTAATTTAAAATTTAAATTTTCAGTATAATTTAATTTCAAAGTTTTTATATTGCGTTAATTACAACTAACAAGATTTATGGTTTTGTGATTTTTTACTGAAAAAAGTTCATGATACAATCATTACCTACATATGTATATGTATATATATATACGTATTCTGTATTTTCCCTTTTATGTCATTTTTATATTCGTAGGCAGTTGACTTGATGTTTCGAAAACAAATTTAAGCAGCTATTCTCAAATGTATTATTTAAAACAATGATTCAATCATCAGGGATCAATCGTGCATGCATACATATATGAATAGTACATATATCAGTTAATTTAGGAGCTAAACACTCCCTTGTGCGTTTCTCTTAGTTTTTGAATAAGTAAACAGCCAAGTTAATCTCTATTCGTCCAGAAACAGGGAGCCTATTTCATTTAATATATTGATACGTTTTAAAAAAACACCTAGGGAGTTTAATAGAATACTTTCTTTGTTCTTTACTCTACCTTTATAAAGTTACTTATCAATAAGCATCGTTGATATCAAGTAAGTCAAATTAAAATTATTGTCAATTAAGTTTAACCAAGAACCAATTGGCTCAGTGGCGCGGGCCCCGCCTATGCAATCAATGGTCGCGGGTTCGATTCCAGCATCAGAATAAATATATGTATGGCCTACAGATATCTATTCTGAGTTTGGTAAACCCGCATTGGACAAGCGTGGTAGGTTAACGTCCGTTTCTCCAGAAATAAGGAGGTCCGTGCTCAGCAGTGAGACATATATGGGCTGTGAAAAAAAAAGTTTAATGCGAAACCATTTATCGTTTCTATTAGATTTAAAATAACATCCATATCAGGCTTTAGAGGCGATGTTTATTGTGTAGTGATATGTTAATAAATGTATCTTTAATGCAATAAAACTTTTTGTATTTTTTCTTTTGAAATCCGTTATTTAAAGTTCGAAATAAAAAAGAAATAAATTGTTTTCTATTAAAAAAAATATTAGTTCGATTGACGTTTTTTGAATAGACATGCCATCCTTCCGGCATAAAAATTGAAATTATATATATTAAAATATAAAATGTAAATTGAAAAGTGTTAATAAATTATAATAAAGTATAAATATGAATATGATATAAATGTACATATTATTTGAAAACAAGAAGTATAAATTAATATCACTTTGAAGAATTTTATTTGAAGATAAAAACTTCCTAAAGATCCCGGGTGTCGCCGGTAAGCAATACGGCAGGCACGCCATGTACAACAAAACTCTTTTATAAAATATCACAAAACTTATTTATTATGTACATGTGACAATAACAAAAATATACATACGTCAATTAATTTTACAAAGACGTAAACAAAACATAATTTTTATTTTTTTTTACATCTATTGACAAGGCGTGGGCTTACAATCTAAGTTACGGTTTAATTCTATCATTGGACACTTGATATGAACCATATTTTCATAGAACAAACACTATTAGCAAGCTTAGTTGAAATGGTAAACAAGAATTCTACTGATATAAAAAACTGCCAGTATTCAATTTTTAATAAAATTGAAGAAAAATTACACATAACCTTTCAATCATATAAATAACAACAGACAAAAACTAACTGGTTTTCTACAAATAATATCCTCATAAATTAAATGAAATACGATGTAGTATTGGTATGTTGATCGATTTGTCGGGTTTTCTGACGCATACGTTTCAATCTGCGAAATAAATTTTTGCTTACTTCTTACTTTATTATTATAAACTATAGCCAGTAATCAATAGCCAGATCAATATCATAATCAATAGCCAGATCTTCAGCTTCACGCATCCAATTTCTGCCAGCCGCCTGTACAGATTGCGATAAGATTTACATCCTTATGCCAGGAAAGAAAAAGATCGTAGAAAAGACTTTGGATTTATGGAAAATATGAGTGTTTTCTCAGGTTTCATTATCATCATTAACGGGCCGTTTCAAACGGCGCAGTGTCACAATGTTCGCTTCGTGAGCCAAGTGTAGTGGTTTCGATTCTCGCATCAAGATATATATTAATATAATCTAAAGTTAATTCTGAGTTTGGGTGGTTTTCCTTATCATTTCTGGGCTTTTTATTTCAACCAAAAAACAGGAAATCATATTGTGGAGCTATGAGTGTAAATGGTTTTACTGTTATTATTTATTATTGCCACCACCAGCCTATAGCAGTCAACTGCTGGAAATAGGTTTGTCCCCAATTGAGAGGATTTTCCCATAGTAATTATGCTGAACCAACAGATGACAGGTAACTAGTTTATATGCCATATAAAAAGATTGATATATGCATGAAAAATGTGCTTGAAAATTGTGAAAATATTCAACATTAAATGATAAAAAATTAAGTTTTATTTTCTGTTAATTTAAAATCACCATACATTTAGTAAATTGTTCACTCATATATAATTGATATCAAAATTTAATAACCTTATAGACGATATCATAAATTATTAGTTATATTGATGCAAATGTTTGGTAGAAAACTTGTATCATCGATCATTTAAAAATTATATCTTATAAGCGGAAAAGATCGCTCCACTGAGGTGCTATTTTAGCATTTAAAATAAATGAATAAAAATCATTTATTTCAACCTTCACAGGTCATATTTAGTTAGTAGAGACACTCACTAATCTAATGTTAATAATCTTAATCCTACCTAACAAAAGAAAAGCTTGATCTGTCAACATATGCACCATTTAATAATGGCTCAGGTACTGACAATCAAAAGAATCAACAAGTTCGGCCGGTAATAACGTAAGATTCAATTAGCAGTAGTATAATAATTAAAGAAAAATGTTTTAAATATTTGGAAAATATGCATAAACACTTAACTTTAGATAAAATGTGCCAGCTGCAGCCATTGAGAACGGGCTAAATATGAAAATGCATATAATCCGGTCTCTAGTTACCAATAAGCTAAAGACCGGATTGTATGCATTCTAATATATGCAGATAATTCATTGCTTCTATCTTTAGGTAATTTCGAACGTAGTTATACAAAAAGTAACTACGAATAAAACCGTTAGGTATCAACTGCATTGTAAAAATTTGGATGTTGTAGCTTTTCGCAAAAACCGAAAAACACTATTCTAGTGTGCCGCAACGAAAGAAAGACTCGTAAGTGATATTTTAGATTCCTTAACGCAGTGAACGTTAATCGAGGCAAACGGGAATGTGGCCTGTGGTATTGGCAAGGACAAAGTACGAAGCGGGACTAATGGCTTGTGGATAGGCGATCGTTTGCTTACAATCACGGTATCTTGCGCAATAATGTCCTCAATTTATTGATTTTAAGGAATAATTAAATTTGACCAAATTTTAAAGTCTATTCTCACAAATGTACACGTAAGGAGAATTGAATACTGAATATCTTTCATCAATATGTTTTTCGTTTAACAGTCATGTATGTAGCTAATAAATTAAATTTAGGTTATATTCATTAGCGAAATTTCTACGTCTATGCTCATCCCTCAGTTGTACACGTTTTTTTTTCTTAAATGACTACGATAATTTAAATCAATATCAGCTCACGACAGTCCACTGCTAAACAGGATTACCCTTTGTTACGCTACCTACCTTCGGTTACTCGCATGGAATCTTTGCAAGCCACTTTGCGCATATCGTCGCTCCATCTAGCAGGATCCCACACAACATTTGCCGAGACGCGACAGCACTCATATACTCCAACTTACTTTACCAAATTAAAAGCTGAGTTATTTAGCTTTATAATGACATTAAATTACTTGAAAATGGATGTTTACACTTACAACTCTTTAGAGTTCATATATGTATGTCCAATTGTAGGGAATGAAGCCTCTCATTTCTGGAGAAATGGACACTAACCTACAAAAAGTGTTTAAGGCGCATTGGCGTTAATACTCAGACGCAAAATAAGTATCTATAACCCATTCAAGTCAATTAAGTCATATAGAAAACTGCGAATATATAAAGTTAAGTTGTCATAATTTTAAAAGACATGAAGCGTTTTAAATAAAATTTTATTTCTCATATCGCTGGCTTATTGATAGCGTGCATATGAAGTTACATTTTTATGGGTGCATTCGTTATTTAATACCAAGGGCAAACTATCAATAAACGTAACAGTTTGGTTTTGCACTCATATGTATAGAAAACTTTATGGTATTTCGATAAACACATTACTCAATACTTATTATCAGCAGTTTCATGAGGCGTGTATGTTATTACTTTTTGACGCAAAAAAACCTATAAAACCAATTATCCAAGAAAACTGGAAAAAGTCAACAGTTTTGGGTAAAATTTTATTAATGATGTGAATATTGTTCTGGCACAAGTACTGGGAATGATATTTATTTTGCTGGGTTATATAACAAAAAGTGTAGTAATATTAGACTATAGTTCAATTTACATAAAAATAAAATGAGTTTTAAAAAATATGCACTATTTTTGGAGACTATACTATGACGGCTGAGGCTCATTCAAGATATAATCATGACACTTGTTATTGTACATGTGTATCAAAGGTGAAAATCATGAACTTTTCATTAAAAGATCTTGATAGTGACTCCGACACTTAATTTAATGACGAGGAAATAAGGATGAATAAGAACTATAAAGTTTATGAAAGCTTCAAAACATAAAATTATTTTTTGGTAACGACTTAGATAAAAGTCATTTGTCATATCCTCCACAACCTCGGTTCGTTCGATCTTTGATGAGGGTCATGATGTTCTCGATCTCAGATCGTTCTTAGCCTGATATATTGCGTCAGAAACTTTCGTATATCGCTTCTTCAACACTATGCCAGTAATCATGGGCTTATCCAGGTTGTCTAATTCGCTTCACAAAGACATAATTGTATACTTATTTTATTTTTTTATTCATTTTAAATACCGTGAAAAATTAAAACAAATACGTGGATACAACATTAAATATTTTTCATTACGAAAAATTTTACGGTACTTAAACCCATGGTGACGAAATTTTCAAAATGACGCCAAAATGTAAAAAAAAGCTATCGATGAAATAAATTGTTTACTACGTCCAAAGGGTTCTATTTTCAAATATTGTTATTATTTCTTTAAATATTGTTTATCTAAGTATCCAAATACGGAAATATATAGTGTGCCTCATGTATTTATAATTCCGTATACTGTACAGAATTACCGCATGATTTGTGGCGAACGAAAACAAAATGAATAAGTACTAGAGGAAATTTAACGGAGTTATAGGAAGTCCCTTATCTCATACTATAAAACCTTAAACTACAAAAAGACAAAGGTTACCTATGTAACTGTATATGTATATCATAAAATTTAGACACTATAAGATGTTTATAAAATTCCTGAAAGGCTTTGGCAGTCTGGAACTGTTTTTCTTATTATTTTTTATATATGCGTATAAGTAATATTTAAATGTGCTTATTTGATAAACAGAACACTGAAATCATAAAACATAATGTGATCAATGTCTAGAAAACAAAAAATACAGTATAAATTTTATGGGGATTTCCATTCGGAAAAACATAAAAGCTCCTCGTACAAAACAATTTAGAGTATGACGTTACTGATATCATTGCTAGAAACAATATTTGATTGCAAAATATTGATAGAATTCCAATTTATTTACATTATTATTACAAAAATTGATATTTTGATATTTATTTATAATTATTAAATTATAAACACTTATTATTAAACCTCGAGGTGACCACAAAACATAGACCTTACCTTGATATAAACTTTACCCCTAATTATTCTAGCTAGTTTTCCACAAAATCTTCCCTGGTAACCTGGTAACGTTAGATTCAGCGCCACAAGGATCTTGAAGTAAGTTATAGCATGACTTGAGACCCTCGCATCAGATTTTTTGTAACAAAATAGAACAGCAAACCAGTATGCGTGTTACTTCATGGCAAGTAATTAACGCTAGCAATAGATATCTGCTACGCAAGAGTTATACGATATCTGTAACGCCAGGCTTCTAAAAATGTGTAAACATCAATAAAGCCATTCTACAAAAATAAAAATTATGAAAAAAAAATTTTTGGACATTCAAACGTTGGAAACTTTTCATTTTTTCGGAATTAAATTTTTATTTTATTTTATGCTATAAAAATACAGCTTATAAATTATTTTTACCTATATAATACTACATTTATAATTTATAAACGCATGGTAACAATGTCGTCGTTACTATCAAGTGGTTCACAGAAATCTCATTTAATTTTATTGAAAAACATTGAACTACTAAAAATATACATTTATGACTCAGTTTCTTTATGTTTATTATGATTAACAACATAGCGGAAAGTTTTAGAATCCGGCAAATAGTTGAAATCGCTTATTTTATAAATTCAAAAATTAGTTAAATAGTGTGTAATAAGTTAACATAATTTCATTTCCATCAAATTATTTTCACTTTGAGATAGCAATCCAAGGTCATCAGGGAAGATCCAAATGTAAACTTTTACCATTATTGGAGAGAAAACTCTCGTTAGCCACTGAAGGGTAACTTTTTTGCGCTTATAGTGAAAATATGTATTTAGACGCGAAACCGTAAAATGGATTCACATACATAACGCTTAACGTTAATACAAACTTAATATTATACCTTGCTAGTAATTATTTTATACGTTGCTAAATGAAAACTAAAACAATTGTAAAAATGTAATTGTCACCATTCCGTTGAATAGGTGACAAGGTTAAAAGTGAGTACTATTAATTATTTACGCCAAAGTTCTAATCATTTACATTATAATTCGCTATGTACGGGCACTCGTCGGCGACGCAGGTTTGACGTCACAAGCGTCTATATAGTCGCGTGCTTGGAACTTTCGTAAATAGTCGGCTTTGATGCGCGCTGGTCTACCCTTGGAATAAAAAAAAATATTTATTCAGTGTCGATCTGTGCTGGCTCCAAACGGGCCAAATTTTTTTTCAATAAAGGTAGGGACACAACATATATTTCTTAACTAGAAGTGATTGTGTTCTGTAATATAAATATTTTGAAAAAAGTAACAAGTGAATTTTAGATTTATTTTTAAATTCGAACCTCACAAAATTGACTTTTATTACTATTTAAATTGTTTTTGTTGTAGCTCTTCTATTATATGATCTGATTAATTTTATATATATTTAAGTATTACTTTTTTTTAATTGTACATATTTAAATAAGAATTCGGTGAACAAAATTTTAAATCTATATATATTGTTAGTATTTTTCGGCTTTAAATAAATTTAAGCGATATTGTTTATTTATTTTTTAAGTATATCCGAGTATACTCCAAAGCAATGTATAAATAATTATAACGATTTCTAATATTTTTTTTTTGTATCAAGAATGTAAACTAAACGCAAAAATAAATGAATCGTAAGGTTTTAATTTATCGAAATATTAATTTATAAGTCAATAATTCGATTAGATTATTATTAATAATAACTTTAGAGCTACATAGATTAACAAAAAATAAAAATAAATTATTTTGAAAACAAAATTAGAACTGCTTTTATATTTTTAAAGTTTTTGTTATGTTGTTAAGATATCCTTTTTTTAAACCAGGTTTAATTTTTACCTGAAAATGAGTTACACGGCAGCTGAAAATGTGCTGCAAAGCAGCACATGGGCTGCAACCAACATGTTCTATGTACTTCTCGTACCGGCCCTAATTTTATGGTACACGTATTGGAGAATGTCTCGTAGGCATATGTATGAGCTAGCTGAAAAACTACCCGGTCCAGCGGGCTTACCTTTACTCGGAAATGCATTGGAGTTCACTGGAGGTTCTGATGGTAAGATTTATTCAATGATATTTAGTAATTTTTTCAAGCATTAAATTACCAGTCTTGTTAATGTTTTACAATTAAAAATCTTGTAGTGATATTATTTACTTATACAAAATTTTAAATATTTCGGCAAAAAGCCACTGAATTTCGCTATTTAATTTCATTTTATCACTTAATGGTCTGCTAACGTATTTTAACTGCAGTCATAATCATTTTTATTGAAAAAGTAGCACAGTGGACATTTGTGGTTAACTATATATCTATAAATTTAATTTTATACCTTATCGGAAATTACACATAAGGAAAGTATATACTATAGTACTGAAAGCTACTAATATTGTAATATTAATATAGCCAGAATCGAGCAAAACAATCAAAATTTACTTTATTTCATATATATATATATATATATATATATATATATATATATATATATATATATATTCATTATTCAATCATAATATTTACTCTCAAAATTTTCAATAACGTATTCTCTATCAACAGAAATCTTCCGTCGCGTCATCGGGAAAAGCTTACCTTATGATGAAGGTGCCGTGGTTAAATTATGGATTGGGCCTCGTCTCTTAGTGTTCCTGTACGATCCACGTGATGTAGAGCTGATTCTCAGCAGTCACGTTCATATCGATAAAGCTGACGACTACAGATTCTTCAAACCTTGGCTTGGTGATGGTCTACTAATTAGTACAGGTACTTTTTTCTTATAATGCTCATGAATAATATATAATTATTGATCAAGTAAGCCGGAGGAGGCTTAAATGATGATAAGAGTTCATTCGTACATAAATCATTTAAGACCAATTCATATGTATAATGGTTTATATCGTATACAAGGCATGTGTGTTTCTTCATAGGGTCCGACTTAAAATACTAGTTATAATACATTTTTAGAAGTTTAGAAAATTGGAATATTTATTACACGTAAATGTAACAAGTAAATGTTTCGCCTGATGCAAAGCAATAAATCTATAGACATTTGCAACACGAGGGTCAGCCAGCCTTTGAAAAAGATGAAGGCTTGTTTTTTTTGAAGATTCCAATGACGTAACGGTTCGCGAACATACCGCTGAAGGTAGCCGGTTTTGCGTGGAAAATTTACGAGATATCCGCACCGTGATGGTTCGCCATTCATACAAATGATACCAATGAAACTGATGTTTGTGACGAGTTGTGCGGTAATATATATAATTGAGGAGCAAGAATTATTTAGAAAAAATTCTTGGAGCACTCCCCATGATAATTGTTATAATAGTACATGATACAATAGTACATGTTAGTGTATTACATTTTCAAAAATGTATTATATTTAAATTAAATTCGATTCGATTTTTTCAATCGATCAAGTTTTATTATCGCTGATTGATTATATTTGCATGGAGCAGATTACGATGAGCAACAATGTAAGGAACTCGTGGAATACAAATAAGGCACAGCCTAGACGCATTATATCGAGACATTTGTAGGTTAAATATTTTATGATCTTGTTTTCCTCTTTATTCCACGCCGGAAAGAAGTTTAAATCGTTAAGCCTTGTGGGTGTATCGTTTCCTCAATGCTCATTTTGTTACTTGTCTTACATACTATATTGAGACTGGAGCTAAAAAAAGGACATTTTTTTTTAAGAAAGAAATTTCATCATCAGTTACTATTAGTAATCTATAACTGTTTACTGCTGGATATAAATTCTTCTTGTTTTCCTCAAATTTGGAAAGAATTACCATATATTCCACGCTAACGATTTTGCATCGCTATCAAAATAGCCCGAAAATGTCATAACTTATGTTTAGCTTTGTCATTGTTTTAAATTATTTAATTGAATATATAAAACCTTTGGTTATGGAAAGCTTAATTTTATTTTTAATTTCTATTATAATTTAGATAATGATAAAATAAATTAAAACTAAACATAATAATAATAACATATGATCAGTCCAGCCATTTGTTTTATGTCCGAGATATATGAAATATAATTTGTATTGAGAAAAATAAATACGTATTTACACAAACTTTTATAGAACTTAAGATACATTTACGTTACGGTGTCAATAAATGTACATACGCAAACGAACTTCAAATTTAACTTCCTCGAATTCTTTGAATCTAACTCAACTCAACTCAACTCTTTCAATCAAAATAGTTTACGTTATATCTCTCTCTATGAGCCCTAACCCCCCCTGATGGGGCATAGGGCAGACACGACGTTATCCATCTCGACCTGTCGGAGTCCATACGCTTTACTTCGCTTCAGTATAGGCCCATCTTCTGCACTTTGGACGTCACAGTACGCCGCCAAGCTTATTTTGGGCACCCACATTTTCTTTTCCCCTGCGGATTCCATTTGAGGGCTTGTTGTGGGATATGACTGGCGAGGCGTCGGAGAGTATGCCCTATCCATCTCCATTTTTGTCGTATTTGGACATACGTATCTGGACATCTATTTGGTCCTGTTTGCTGATTCTCCACAGCTCTTCTTTGCAGACCATGTTATGTGGCCAATATACTTTAAGATTCGGCGTATATAGAGGTTGACGAATACAAGGAGTTTGCGTACTAGTTCTTTCGTACTTTTTCATGTCTAACACCCGACAGAGAGAGAGAGAGAGAGAGAGAACAGTAGAATTCACTTTACGTTAGTGTTAAAGATTTTAAGTTTCACTCTGTTAGAGAGGTGTTTCGTTTGCCACACAGGGCGGAGATATTTACGTTATATATTATATTATAATTTATTTAATTTTTCTTTGAAGGTCAAAAATGGCGTTCTCATCGAAAACTGATTGCACCCACCTTCCACTTGAACGTACTCAAGAGCTTCATCGATCTTTTCAATGCCAATTCTAGGGCAGTGGTTGATAAACTTAAAAAGGAGAGCGGAGTCTTCGATTGCCACGATTACATGAGCGAGTGTACTGTAGAGATTCTACTAGGTAAGTGTTGTTTAACAAATAATTATATTTCAATCGAAACAAAAAATCGGCTCTATTTAATCATAGAAAGTATATGATGATTTTTCATATTTACGTATTTTTTTACGGGTTCTCAGAGAAATATTATACTAGAACTAGAAAGAAATATGTACATTCATAGCCTCAAACATAGCTATTATTATAAACATACAAATATCAAGGAAATATACTAATCCAGAAAATATATATCTAGGCCATACAAATTTTTATACTGATGCAGAAATCGAACTCACGTCCCTCGTCTCAAAATTCAGAGAGAAATAACTTCACCACGGTGCCATATTATCGTCAAAAATAAATTTATACCTAAGGAACAAAAGTAAACTTTTGAATTGAACTTGAAAGATATACACACTTAGTAACTCAATAAAGTAGGTATAGAGGTTTAATATATTTGGGAAATTTTATTAAAGTCCAATAGCAATATGAAGCTCTTTTTAATTTGAGGGTAGTATACAATAAGTAGCAATGTTTTGATTATTTTGTCATCCGAACATAAACTTTACTTGAAGAAACAAACATTTATCTCGATTCTCGCAAATTAAAAAATACCTTAAAAATTATATAATGAGAATCAATAGCTGTAATAGCAATTTAGTGACATAAACATTGGTTATTTAATAAATATGCAAATTATTCTTTATAAAATAAGCTAGAGGCAATTTGATATAATATTGACTTCAAAGAAATATGTGCCTGACACGCATTAAACCAGTTTCTACAGTTCATTGAAAACAAGATCACAATCGTGCAAAATCATTTAACCTTGTATAGATATTTGTTATATAAGTATTTCTAACCACTAAGGTACTTCATTTGTTATTTTAACAATTGAACGTATTTTTTAAAAGTCCCTAATTTAAGTTCCTATATACTGTCTTTTCTTTTTTAAATAGTTTTTCAATAAATAAATCTTTTTTAATTTATAACAGGGATTCGTTATACAAATAAACCGGTAAAAATTACATTAAATTGTACATTAGAATGCTAGTAATATTACTACTATATAATAAAATATTTTTTTTACTAATATAACTAATATTAGTAAGTTATGTTCCATAAATAACTAATTATTCACGGAATGTTTACAAATAAAAAAAGATATAACAAAAAACCTGTATTTTTAAAGTTCGTTGACTGATGACTAAGGAAATAACCAAATATTATTAATTTGCTTGACCACATCAACCCAAAACTATAACCTTTCAATTTCGGAAAAAAACATAGTTTTATTTTAGGAATTGATGTCATATCATAAATAAATGGTTTTCCTAACTTGTTTTTTATTCATCATATTAATGCTAGACTTGCGTGACCTCTTGCAGGGCCATATTCAAAACTTTTGTGGCGCTTGAATACACAATAAAATGCTATACTTTAATTTTACAACGAGAAATTATTTATTAACAAATGCTATAACATATTAGATAATTTTTAAAAAGATAAATATTAATTTTTCTTTATTTAAATTTAATAATTTTTCTCACTTTTTCGATGCCAAATCTTTGAACCATTCAAAATCATTTCATTTTGCTACTTACCTTCCTATTAATTAAGCCGAATATTTGGCTTTCGTTGTTGACCGGTACATCACAATTTCTTCAAACATTTCAGTTCCGTCAAAATCACCTTTCAAATGTAAGTGACGATCTTATCAACACTAATAAATATTGATCATCTAAATTCTCATTCATGTATAAAAAGACTAAAAATATTTTGGTGATTTGCGTATAATTCGAATCGATCCAACTTTTAAAGGATACTAACGCAGTATCAATCATTTTTAATTCTTTGTCATCATCGCTTCTTAATAATCTATCTTCAAAAATGGGGAATTTTATCTTTTTGCATCTATACTTCCCTTTCAAGGAGCGAAAAAATTAATGAAATCCGTAAACATATATGACTTTTGAATAAAATTATTGATGTAGTTTAATTTCTCTAAAAGGTATTATTATACATTTCTTTGAAAGCAATTGAATTATTTTATCTAATTTCCACGATATGCGGTCTTCGTGGAGTTACACTGAACTGTGATAATTACCCCTACTTGAACAGAATCATCGCGCAAAAAATGTCTTGTCAGATGCAAGATAAATCGTTTCATCATTTTGTATAAAGTTAATCAAAAAATAATAATTTAACGTACGTTTATGGTACAATCGGTGTCCAGCTAGTCATGTACGAGTGTGATTATTTTTCTAGAAGGACAATTATGAAAAAATAAGATCATTAACATGTATATACATATTCCGTGAAATATTTCTTGATATTTTAAGTTCGTGCTATTATTGCCACGTCTAGTTTTGTGTATCGCGAATGTCTTCATGACTATTTTGAATGTTTTTGCTAACTTTGCAAATCGGTTTAGTTCATTTAAATAAGATTATTAATGGAGTCAGGCGTTACTTTGCGGAAATCTATCACTACATGGACAGTCAAAAGTTTTACTTAGCTAAGATCCGCAACAACATCCGCGTTGTCGCGGATCTTAGCTAAGTAAAACTTTTGACTGTCCATATCATTTAAATAAGTTAGCAAGTAAAAAGTATTTGACCTTCGCGATACCTTGTATTTGCTCATCATGTAGCAAAAAGACTCTTTTAAGGGCCAAGGTGGCTTACATCGCGGTGATATCGCAAGCAACCGTATTACAACGACTGTGAAGCGTTCACTGTTCTTGAATTGTACACTTTGAAATATTACCAAGTTTATTTTACTCAGGCTTTAAAAGTTCATGTTCGTTTCATTACTGATATCGTATATTTATGCAAAAAATAAGTTATCCGATTAATCCTCCTTGGACAAGTAAGGTTAATGTTTGTTCCTCCAGAAATGGGAAAGGTACGTGCCGAGCGCTTGGACATATTATTTTATTGAAAAAAGTGGGGCTAAAATATCGTTCAATCTTAAAAGGATTAAAGGGATGTTTTTCTTCTCCGCAGTGTCTTTAATAAAAACATAAATTAAATAAAAACGTAACCCACAAATTTCTTGCCGTTGTGGTTCTTTATAGGCAAAAACTATTTATATAAAAATTTTATTATAAACACTTGATATATGTTGTATTTTATAAATAGTGAATATTTTGGTTACAGACGAAGTAAGTTTCAAAATATTATTATTTTAATCGGGCTTTTTTGGTATTTATAATACGTATGTATTTGTTTTTAGTACATATGTATATTTTTTCTTTTTGTCAAACTGCTTATTATATTATTAGCGTTACTCGATGTATTTATTATAAATTCAATTCGAATATGTTGCATAAATGAAATATGCGAATAAGACTGTTCATAATGTTTAGCATTACTTAAGATTCTTAAAAAAATAAGACGTGATTCACCATATAGAAAAACTTAAAGAAATTTGAAATTGAAAAAGCATTTTCCCAATAGTGAAAATAATATATAACTTTTTATTTTTAACGTTAATGTAAAAAATAACAGCTTAAGCTATGACATACCAGGTTAAACTAATGGAAATCGTCCCAATACCCAGCGTGGGCCACCAGGAACAACGCTGGGTATTGGGACGATTTCCATTAAAAAAAAAAAAAAAAAAAAAAAAAAAAAAAAAGGTTAAACTAATGGACAAAAGGATTTAACTTTGTATCGTGTAATTATTTTTTATCTTAAGACAAAAATAACTGCGGTAATAAATACGTTTATTGCCTCTCATAAACCACTAAGGAAGGAATTAGAATTGAGAAAAAAAATACATAGTCATGTAAGCGTTTAGTTTATTTGTTTGTTAGAACAGTTTTAATTTTTATGGCTTTTAATATTATGTTAATATTTAGTTTACTTATTAAGACATGCTACAAAAATATATTGATATAAAGGTTCGATAATTATGCACCATAATACGCTGATTCTGATGATTATATACACAGGCTAAGCGTAAAATTATAAATAATTTTGAGGAATGAAAGATAAGGATTTTAAAAAAATAATTTAAATAAAATTAGATTTCAATAACAGCGTCACCTATCGGGTTCAAAAGTATCCTATCGTTCAAGCTGGTGATTTTTATATATTATTTTAAACACGTGTAGTTATACATAAATAAGTATAGTTTAAGAAGTGAAGTGATTTTTCAATATTATTTTACAAATTAAGTAGCTTTATCTGGTGGCTATTACTTTTATCTATAAAGTAACAATAAGTTACACACAAGTATTTGTTACTTATACTAACTTTTGCCACAACTTGAATTAACTCCGCTCTTTACAATTTAAACAATAAACATATACATATAAAAGAATATTAATAAAACATAATCAAACAAAAAACATTATAAATAATTGATTTATTTAAAAAAATATTATCGGATTAAATGCTGTACTTAAAATTCAATATACTCTATCTCTGCAATGTGCAGACGCACCGACCGACCAACTTCGCACGTCCTAGACATTAGATTACAATAGCAGAATACCAATACGTGGTTCCGAATGCGAGACGTGGATATGTTTTTTATTGGTTTAGATTACTCACTCACTTTTTTTTTGGTTACAGTTCGTGAGGATAGAATTACATCAAGTATTATTATTATTATTTTTAAATACTCCAAGTTATCTCTATCAAAGACTTAATTAGGGCGTGTATTTAACTTGTATATTAATATGTATGTCGACTATTTATAAAGCATGTTACTGTACTATCAATGATAAATAGTCAGTATAATAATTGCGTTTATGCGTAGTAGTAAGTAGTAGTAATACGAACAGCTGAAGCATAGGCTATTCCCAAGTAGGGAGGATTTTGATATTCACCACGCTGGGTGCATTGGTGATGCAGATCCAGATATGTCACACCGGTAATACTGTAGCTAGTTCCCCACCAGTTTTTTTTCTGACTAGCGTTTGTTTCTAGCGTTGTATTTACGATACTGCTATAGATCAGTCGACAGGATCGCTGATCAACGACCAAGTCGCATGAATGCGTTTGTACATTCTTACATCTGTACTATCTTGTTATGTATCTGTACTATCTTTTGTATTGGGCTTGTGTGTCAAGACACTAGCATTCTACCGGTTATTTCGATTTATTTTTGCTAGAGAATGTTATTCTAATATTTTCTACTAATCTAACCTAATATGCATTATAAAAAATTAAATAAACTAATCCAGTGTGCTTAAAGACAAATGTAAGTGTTGATAAAAGAAAAAAATATTTAACAAAATTGGAAGTATTTTTCATTCATATAGGTGAATGTATATTATTTGTTGTTTGTGTATGAGTAGTGTGCGTTAATATAAGTTTAATAAGACACACACACACATTATGTGTGTTGATGAATTATATTTATATTTAAACAAAAATAAATTTAGACAGATTAATTAAATTAAGATGGAGAAACACGTATATCCCATAAGCAAATTAATAATTCTATGAATATAAATGAATTGATTAATGTAAATCAATTTAAATATTATAAGCAATTATGATGTTTACTTCCAAGAACTAATGTCAACATGCGACCGTATAATGAATATCAAGCGGCCGTATTGACTGGTATTATAGAAGTCTTGCAATATAAGGAAAAGATTATGTACGAGTCATATAGAGCCTTCGTGTCAAGTTTGGCGACCCCCCACATTGACACGTACCCAATGCCGGACGATGGTCACCATTAACTATATAAAGCTCCATTCGTTACGCAATTGGTTCAATTACATTGGGGTCAATGGGTCTAACGCACTGGCGATAATAAACGCGTGTCCTTCAAAGGCTTAACATGCGCGCCTGATAGCAAATCTGAAATTTATTCAAAATTGATTGGCCTCTGGCGTAACATACTCTGTATGCTTTAAATGTACAACTTTAAAGCGTTAGTTTGTTTTTGGGTTTTGAGTAGGTACCTTTAAATTGTGATAAAAACTAAAATCAATGATTATATTTTATATTTGTATTTAATTTTATTTCGATTTATGATTCATAGTCTACTTCTTTTATAAAAATTTAAATTCAATGTAAGTTCAAAAATTATAGAGCTCGTATTAACTAGAAAGTTTAAAAGTTCTAAAGTTTTTGTTAAAGTGAAAATATTATATATTAAATAAAATACAAATGTAATAATGACCCTTAGATGCAAACTATTTTAAAAAAATCTACGTAAATTACTTAAATTTTTATTATGATTTTATTTGCTTTATTTATCCCAAAGTACTAGTTTTTATTAGAATTTAATAATTTTATACAGGTATCGTAATATTCGCTTACTCTGCATAATTTATGTTGTACCCACACGTAATATATTATGTAAATAATATACAGTAACAAGTTTAATATTTTTATTGCGTTGTAAACTATAACTATATGATCATAACATACATCACATTTTTTTGTGATAACATTAGATACAAGTAACAGACATCCGCATTCCTCGCATGTTTCTTTTTCCAACTAGCTATTTGAATATAATATAAATACATAGTAATACAACACGAGATGTCTACTACATGTATGATCATTTATCATGAAGTAATTTCATGAACAGTTTGCTACCCTCTTGTATATAAAGCATGCAATGTATGTAATTATATCAAGACTTGACGACTTGACGATACAATGAGTAAAAACTAATGATGTAAAATAAAAATACATTATTATAGTAAAAGCCTTTCGGTTGGATTAACAATTCAATAATTTAATAAGGATAATGTTTAAAAATAATTAATCATTTCAATATTTAAACAGATTCCTTAAAAATATTATCTATTGGATAATATTATATAATATAAACATAACCTAAACGTATGAGTATACATATACACCTACAACACCTTATGAAGTTATGACCTTATTATGGCCATCGTTAAGGGGTTATAAAAATTTAATACATGTGTGATATACTTTAATTGCTTGTACTGTTCCGGTGCACGGTGCTTACATTATTCAAAAATTTATAATTGCAGAAACTGCTATGGGTGTTAGTAAGAGTACGCAAGACCAAAGTGGATTCGAATATGCTATGGCAGTAATGAAGATGTGCGATATCCTTCATCTAAGACACACTAAGATCTGGTTACGACCCGATCTGTTCTTCAACTTCACACAGTACGCTAAAGCTCAAAACAAACTGTTGGGCGTCATCCATGGTTTAACAAAGAAGGTATTTACGATGACAATTAATTTAATTATTATTTTTTAATTATATCTTCACTACGTCAAAGATACCACACTAGCGCAGAGCTTATATACAATTAAAATAATATTTGTATGCAAACACGAATCTTAAAAATTATAATATAATTCATCGGCATTAGTACTTGATGCAAATGGAACGGGAGGCTGATCTAGTGCAACTTTAAATCTGTATATGTTTTTGAGGGGCAAACGCATATTAATTTATATAATACCAATTTGTTAAATAAAATAATTGCAATAAAGAAGAAAATATACGTTTATTTATATTTATATTTTTGGCACAAAGAAGAAATTAGAAGTAGAAAAAAAATAGTATGAACATATAATAGTTATCGCCCAGACACTATAATTTTGAGTGTTTGCGCACAGAATGGTTATTTTATAACACGAAGTAATGAGGTTTACTATTTTACACATAAAAAATAAAGAAAATTATTTTTAAATGTGATTTACAAACTTCCAGAGATGTCTTGAAGCGAATGCTTTGATTGACATATTTTAATATTAAATAGATCGAATTTACTCGTATTATGGTAATTAAGATATCATTGTATAGGCGACAAATGCGGACTATAGGATTATGAGGTATTATTAGGATATGTTTTACTATTGAACATTTTATGGGTAGGTTTACCAGATCTGACACAGGTGTTAAAATTTAGAAGAGTAGTTTTGTTGAGTCAATATATGAGTGAACTATTTTATATAAGTAAATCAAATAATGGCAATCAGAACGGGATTTTCTGATAGCTTCGCAAGCTGTTTTTTATACGATTTATGGGTACGACTTTTATGGTTATTTTTATAGCACAGCGTAATGAACGTTTCTCTTGGATATTTTCAATGCAATCACTATGCACTTTGTAAAGTGGAGACGAGATATAATTTACGGACGAACTTAAATCCATTATAACGAATCTTTTCTAAAGGTTTTGAAACCTTCGCATTACTTTTGAGTTTTAACATTTTATAGAATTTGAATAATTTAATTTATTTTAAAAAATATAAAAATAAGTAATAACTTAATTTATTCTAAAAAATATAGACATAATTATGCATTAACTCATTAAAACTAATGGCTGATAAAATGAAACTGATGGACGCATTGAATCCTAAAAGAGAATCCTAAAAAACTGTAATTTTTCATTTATAACTTGATTCTGTGTCTACTGGAGTATACCATATAATTATGTATGGGATGCGAGGGAGCATACTCAAACCTTCTGCACCAACTGTCAACCTCACCTGCACGCGGTGCATCGTGCTACACAACCAACGAGGCAATGACAACCGACTGATCAATGGCGGTATAACCATCGCACAAAATGCCAGGCCAAAGTAACTCAGGGCGGTAACGGGCCGCCAAGCCTCTTACCCAGTGTGGCGACTACGGGCAAACACCTCATGAAGTAATACACTAAAAACTCTCGAAGTTGTCCAGGAGTATATCTACATCGGGCAAGTCATGCAAGTGGGTGGACACAACTTCGAGAAAGAAGCCGATAGAAGGATTCAGCTAGATGGGCAGCATTTAGGTTTTCTCGTCGTCCGTACCATAGAGCCTGAAGACAAAAGTCTTCGACCAGTGTGTCCTTCCTGTACTCTTTTACGGCGCCGAAATGTGGACGCTAACAGTCCGTCTGCTTCACAAGCACAGAGAGCTATGCTCGGAATTTCTCTGGCAGATATGATTTGAAATGAACAAATCCACCAGAGAACTAAAGTCACCGACATAGCCTTTCGAATTAGCAAATTAAAGTAGCAATGGGCTGGTCACATTTGTCAGAGATCCGGCAATCGTTGGAGCAAACAAATGCTGGAGTGGAAACTGCGACGCGGTAAACGTAGTGTGAGACGCCCTCCATCTGTGAGCGCAAGGCAGCTGACAGAAACTGGATGCGTGAAGCCGAAGATCTGCCACAGGCTGTTGATTGATTTTTTTATGTTAATGTGTAATAATAGCTTTTCTGTTAACAAATTATGATTTTTTTTTAATCAAAATATATACTTATATGAGTAAATTAAACTAACAACCAGACTTTTTTGGTTTTGTAGGTCATTACAAAGAAGAAGGAAGAATTTAAATCTGGAAAAAAACCAACGATTGTTACTGAAGCCGATACTTCCAAAGATAACTCAGTCAAAACGACGTCTGTTGAGGGACTTTCATTTGGCCAGTCAGCAGGTCTCAAGGATGATTTGGATGTTGACGACGATGTTGGTCAAAAGAAACGCCTTGCCTTCCTTGATTTACTTTTGGAAAGCTCACAAAGTGGGGTTGTAATTTCAGATGAAGAAATAAAAGAACAAGTTGATACAATTATGTTTGAGGTAAAATTCTAATATTAATTTCATTTATAATTTGATTACAGCATTTTATATATTATAACATATATCTAAATATAAATCATAAAACAATATTTTAACACAGGGTCACGATACTACCGCAGCAGGAAGCAGTTTCTTCTTATCGATGATGGGCATTCATCAAGATATTCAAGACAGAGTTGTTGAGGAACTTGACCAGATTTTTGGTGATTCCGATCGTCCAGCGACTTTCCAAGATACTTTAGAAATGAAGTATCTTGAAAGATGTTTGATGGAAACACTTAGGATGTTCCCTCCGGTACCTATTATTGCACGTCACCTGAAGCAAGAAATAACATTACGTGAGTAATTATAAATGAAATAATAAAGAGTGACAGTGTCTTAACATTTAAAAAAAATACATTTCATTTTTTACATTTGCAGCTTCATGTGGAAAGAAAGTACCTGTTGGAACAACAGTAGTAATTGCAACTTACAAACTTCATCGTCGTTCAGATGTATACCCCAACCCAGATAAATTTGATCCGGATAATTTCTTACCTGAACGGTCGGCTAATCGTCACTACTATGCATTTGTACCGTTCTCTGCAGGACCAAGAAGTTGTGTTGGTAAGTGAAATGGACCTTTTTGTTCCTTATAGGTTGATAATTTGTATTTATCTAAGAAACTAATTTATTTTTATTTTTAAGGTCGTAAATACGCCATGTTGAAGCTTAAGATCATTCTGTCTACAATACTGAGAAACTTCCGTATTCATTCAGACCTCAAAGAATCTGATTTTAAACTACAAGCTGATATTATCCTTAAGCGCGCCGAAGGTTTCAAAGTTCGTCTGGTGCCTCGCAAACGGATAGCTAAAACATGCTAAGTAGTAACAATGAATAGTTGTAAGAACATTTGCTGTACATTCAGAAATGTATAACAAATGTTCCTATTTCAAAGGTCTTAGCATTATTAGCACATGTGATACCAGTACTGACTAAATTATTATTAATTGTAAGAAGACGAAAATAAAGGTGGTAGTCTCACACATGGGTGCGAAGATGGTTTAAAATAATGTATTTGCTCAAAAGTGTTTACTGTTTTAATGGTTATTGATGTTTTGTATATAGTTAATTGTTTTCGTTGGATAAACGAAATCTATCAAAGACAAATAAATGTACCAATAAATACGACATTTGTTATTCATTTAACTGACCTGAAGGAAGTACTCGAGAATAATGATAACTACTCCTTAGTTTTCTTATATCTTCAGTAGTAGGACTTCTTTGAAGAAATGTATTGTTTTCTGAATCACTTGGCTCAAGATTGGTTTCCGCATCCTTTGAGGCGAGTTGGAATCTTGAAAAATAATAATTTTCCTCTAAATTAAAGATAATATTGTACCCAAATGTTATGTTTGTAAAATGATAAATAATACATTTTTTACCATATCATTTTCTTAGAATTATAAATCGGAATGGGAGAACTAGGATTATTTATAACATAAATCTGATAGAAAGTATAACATTCGAGTTAGCCTGGTCTTAAAACCAACAAAGAGAGATATCTTAAATATAAGCGATTAATAATGTCAACTTGTCATAACCAAATTACTAAGAATTCAACGTGGCACTATATTTTCTTGAATTATTTTCTTTTTTATAAAGCCTGTATTTATATACAGCCTTAATAAATCTAATCTTGACGATATATACACGAAACTTACACAAATATTTAGTATTTATACACAAATTGAAATTCTTTAAAAGGAACAATATGATAAATGTTCATTTTATAAGTTAATTAACATGATAAACTTATTATGAATGGAATACTTACCGCAACACATCTAATGGTGTACGGTGGTGAGCTGGACATAAACATGGAACCAACTGGTGCTGATATTGCTTGACCCACCAACCAGCGTATGACAATTTCCATTCTATAACTTTTACTTGTACCACAAAGCATGCTCCCGATTCTTTTAGAAGGTTGAAATACGATGACATTAATTCTTGACCTAAAAGAATTAAAATGCATGAAATAAAGCATTAGAAATTAAGGTATTAGGCAAATAGAAATAAAGATACAGATTTTTACAAAATTTACTCAAACTATTTATGAAATATATATTTATTGGATCAAAACAAACAGTAGATTATTAAATATGATGGTGATATTATCTTAGCCGATTCGGCTATGGAAACCTCTTCTGAAAAATTCCATAAGCGGCAATTGTACAGGCTATAAATGTAAATGTGTTTTTATTGTTCTTGCACACACAGGACGCACTCTGTTGTCCCAATCCTGCTATGATTGGTTTCCTTCAATACATCTAAGGACTCGAAAAGTAATTTTAAATGCAAAAATAGTTTTCGAATCCTTAAATAAAGATGTCTTGAGTTCGTGATAGTTCAATATGTCATACAAATTTGTAGACAACGTGGCTTTTGAACCTCTCAAATAATTCAATCGTGATAAAAACAAGTGAATGCACAAAACTAGAATATGACGCTATTATTAGCGTTATATCCAACATGGGGTTATCTCCAACAACTCATTATCATGCTTTTCATAATAAAAAGTGCAGTGCAACACTGTGAAATATCTTACCTGCTGATATTGCCATCATGAGTCTTGATTGTTCGGCTTCTTCAACGAATATTTCATCGCGTTGGCTCTTGTATATGACATCTAATTCACTTACAAATTCAACTGCTTCTTTGTCGGCAGCTGGTTTTTTATCATCCTACGAAGTAATTAAGTTTTTAAATGGTGAATTGAAAAATTGATGAATATATTTAAGTTACAATTTTAAATGTTATTTAAACTATTACTGTTGTTTTAAAGATTTTAAATGTGCAATATACAGACAGGTTATTAATAATATGTTTGTTTTAAATTTATTAATAAGTTAAGTTAATAATGATGTAGCTATAATTGAAAATGATGATGAAAAGGACGACTAAACGAAATTACTCCGAATTTAACTTATACATAATCAAAAGTAAATATTCTTATACTGGCCCATTACACATACCATCTATTTTGAATCTTAATCTTAATAAACCATCTTATATACATATAATAAGGTATATCAATGACACCATCTAGATGAACATCACATATAACTTCAAAAATACTACTAACAGAATATACATCAAACATCCTAATTCTGTATTTTTCGTGAACACGTATAAAAAAGAAAAAAATAATATTCAATTGAATGAAATAATTACTCTAAAACAATTTGTATATAATTGTAATAAAGAATCCGAAAGTAAAGGCACATAAAAAAATACTACAGTAACTATGATTACTTATTTTTATTTAAAAATCTACTAGGAATCATTATTAGAAATCTAGTCTTTATCAACTTTAAATCAGTATGGTTAAGAAAATAGATAAACCTAGCTAGTTAATGTATTAAATTAACTACTTGGTTCTTTCTCAAAGGAAACAAGGAAACCCATAAAGTAAATAAAATATTATGATTTCATACAAACTTAAATTGAACATCTAACTTAATATATTTGTAATATGAACCTCAATTACAAACCAGAAGTAGAACATCAGTATTTTTTTGTAATACATTGATTTTAACTTGATTAATTAAAATTTATTACATTGTTTTTGACAACCGCAGTGAAGTTGACACTTATGGAATCGATTCTCATGGGATATATGGCCTAAATGTATTTATTGCGAACTGGGATATCCCACCAATCCGTCTTGGACATGGGTTGGTGTCCATTCGTTAAGAAATCAGAAAACCCCGTGCCCAGCAGCGAGACACATATGAGCTACATAAAATATATATTTTTTTACGATCGGTTTTACTTTACTCTTTGTGTACATAAAATTGATTTATTTTAAGAGTACATTCCATTCCATTACCATCTATAATGAGAAAAATATATTACATCTTGCACCAAATATCCCATAAAACATGCAAAGGCTTCGGCCAAATGTTGTGTGCCAAGTTCGGGCCTTTCTCTTCTTAAATGTAGTTCACCAAGTAAGTGTAATGCCCGCCCGAGATGCCTTCGCAAATTGTGTTGCATAGCCAATGCTCCCATTTCGGTTAATAGTTTTGCTGCTTCCTCATGATCACCCAATCTATATTTAATTTTATTTAGTATATATATATATATATATATATATATATATATATATATATATATATATATATATATATATATATATATATATATATTCGATTAATTTCAAATATAACAATTTAAATTAGATTATTGTATGTATGTGATGGACTATGAGAAGGCCTTTGACTCCATCGAGACCTGGGCTGTCATAGATGCCTTGCAGCGGTGCCAGATAGATCATCGATACATCGAGGTGTTGAGATGTCTGCAAAACGCCGCTACGATGTCCGTTCGAGTACAGAACAATCAGACAAAGCAAATCCAGTTGCATCGTGGAGTGAGACAGGGGGATGTCATATCCCCGAAATTGTTCACTAATGCGCTGGAAGATGTCTTCAAAACATTGGACTGGAAAGGACGTGGCATAAACGTAAACGGTGAGCACATCTCACACTTGCGCTTTGCCGATGATATCGTGATCTTGGCAGAATCGCTGCAAGAACTACAAGCAATGCTGAACGGCCTAAATGAGTCCTCCAGACTGGTCGGTCTGGCTATGAATTTGGATAAAACTAAAATAATGGTAAACCAACATATTGAGCCAGAACCGACCACGATCGATGGTGAAGTTCTCGAAGTTGTCCAGGAATATGTCTACCTAGGCCAAATAGTGCGATTAGACGGAGACAACTTCGAGAAAGAAGCCGACAGAAGGATACAGCTGGGCTGGGCAGCGTTCAGGAAATTCCGTCAAGTCTTCTCGTCGCCCATACCACAAAGTCTGAAGACAAAAGTCTTCAACCAGTGCGTCCTGCCCGTACTCTCTTACGGTGCCGAGACGTGGACACTGACAATCCGTCTCCTCGCCAAGCTCAAAGTCGCTCAGAGGGCTATGGAGAGAGCTATGCTCGGGGTTTCTCTGGTGGACAGAATTCGAAATGAAGAAATTCGCCAGAGAACCAGAGTCGCCGACATTGCTCTTCAAGTTAGCAGACTGAAGTGGCAATGGGCTGGACACGTTTGTCGGAGAACCGACAATCGTTGGAGTAGACGAGTGCTGGAGTGGAGACCGCGACTCGGCAAACGTAGTGTGGGACGCCCTCCTGCTAGATGGAGCGACGATCTGCGCAAGGCGGCTGGCAGAGACTGGATGCGTGTAGCCGAAGATCGGGCTAGGTGGCGCGCCTTGGGTGAGGCCTATGTCCAGCAGTGGACTGCCGCGGGCTGATATTGATGTATGTGATAAAATATTATATTAAATCATCAGTTTTTTTTCGATCGATATTGATTTTGACGATATTTGAAAGAAATTATAGCTAATACTCAAATAGTATATTTTTATATAAATGTCTGAGATACGCAACTTTTATGTATGACGTATAGTAGTACATAATATTGAAAAACGATAACATTTTTTTATACAATTTAACAAAAATTACATTTTTTATAATGTCGCACAAATATGCATCTAACTGTGATAATCCAATTATTAGGAAAATTTATAACTCAAAAGATGTTAGTATCGATCTAAAAATTTCTAATTTAAGGTTTATTTATAATTTATTTAATATTTAAAATCACATTAAATATTCTTAAGATTATATCGTGTATTTATAGGTAATTATATATCTAATACAATAATATATCTAATAAATGACAACTACTTTTATTAATTTGAGAAATTACCAACCTTTGTAAAACGGCAGCCAAATGCATTTTACTCTCGCATAAACCTTTTATATTATTTGTTTTTGTATACATCTGATATGCCTTTTCGAATGTTTTCAAAGCATTGTTCAAATTATTCATTGATAATTGACTGATACCTATTTCAATGATCGCTTCGGCGATTTTTGGTATGTCGGTAGCTAAAAAATAATGAATTCAGTTATTCATAATCAATATACTATATATTGTAGAATGTAAATTCCATCCGAATCCTCTCGTGTTAAAATATTTTTCTGATATGAATCGAGAAGATTTGAGTAAAATGTAAGACATATTGAAGATAACATTTTTTTTTTAGGAAGCTAAGCGGGTAAATAAATGAAAATGGAAGTTGAATAAAATATTAAAAATATAAATAATGAGGCTTAGATAAACAATAAAAAAAACATTGACTACTAAACTAAATGACATAATATTAGGCTTCAGAATTAATTAATTATGAATATTAAATCACACATTTAAAATGCTATCTTAAGCATATTTTATGGTGAGCTATAAAATTATAGTATCTGTAAAGTAAGTTTTGAAATTGAACGTCAATAAGACAATAAATCCATAAACAATTCACATTGATATTTTACAATCGCATACAATTATTTTTGACATTGAAATAAATAAAGCTAAAATATTGATTATTCTTATTTTTATCTCCAAGTATATTTTGAATATGAGGTGTCAAGATATAAAGAGACCGATAAGACGAGAAAAGGAGCATAATTACATTTATTATTCGGGAAAATATATTACTTATCTGACTGATGTTTCATCTTTAAAAATATATTGCGTCCCAAAAATAAATGGAATGCCTTTTTAATAAATCTATACATTCAAAATTTATGTGTGTAGTATCAAAACATCATTCTGCCAACTCGTGTTCGAAATTAGTTTTCTCTATAGACTGCAAACATTTTCATGCACAGAATAAATCATACCTACTACCCATTAAGCTAGCACCATCCACAACTATAAGACTAGCGTTCACCATACATAAAACTAAACTGTCTATAATGAAGTTGATTGAACAAATACTATTTTACAAAATGACAAAAATATTATACTTAAATGATTTATTTTTTGCTTGTATTATGGAGCCGTATTTTATCCAAATTAAAGTGAAAAGTAGTACAAATATATAATATTAGACTCACCATCCTGAGCTCTACGTTCAGCTAAACGGCAAAGTCTTTCGGCCTTAGCTGGGTCTTCACTCCGGACAGTACGGGCTTTATTGAGTAAAACTTTATGTAGTTTTAGAACTGTTGTTGCAAATAGTGAATTTGATAGATCGCTGCTATCTATACTTTTTTCCTCGTCGAGTAGCCAGTCCTAGGGCAATTTAACAATAAATTTTGTAGAAAAAAAGAAGTGGACAAATATTTTCGTTACTTTTTTTTATTTCAATTAGTAAATCGATTGTTTGAGGTTTTATTAATATGTTTTTATCAGACACAGTATAATATTGGTAAATATTTTGCGCATCGTGTAATTAAAATGATGCAAAATTTCTAGATTAAAAACCTAGACGTAGGGATATTAGTGGAAACTGACAAGTTTAATAATGATTCATATAAAATTTTTAAATTCATACCCTTCCAATAGCACTATCTCGGACTTCAGTAAATATTTCAAATGATTCCTCAGGATCTGAATCTGGAACTATTTATAAAATAATTTGAAGTACCAAATCCTACTTAAATAAAAATTGTTTCTCACTATTTATATGTAGAATAGTGACAAATAGTTTTTATTTCAGTAATATAATGATTATGACGTCTGTGCTATACAAGCAATGTTGAATATACTATTTTTACCCATTATGCAGACTATTACTGCAAATGAGTCGTCCCATACTACGTTTGCCAAGAAGTAATTTCCACCCCAGCACTCGTCTACTCCAGATATTGTCAGTTTTCCAACAAACGTGACGTGCCAATTGCAACTTCAGTTTTCTAACTCGGAGACCCATGTTGATTATTATCACTATAATCTATACAAGCTACATCACTACATGGAAAATATCATATCATACATTTCACTTACATTTTTCAAGTAAAAAATCAGCATAATGATATTTGCAGCAAGCCTTTAGACGGCCGCCATCAAGCAAATATTGACTAGCTACGGCAATTGAAGCTAAAAAAAATTTTTCTGCCAACCACAATATTCCTTTGCCCTGCTCTTCATAATATAGTGCCAACTTTAATAACTCCTGGCTCTCTTCTTTTTTGTTTTCTGTAAAGAATATATCGGAATAATTAAAATGTTTATGTGCTGATTTCTTCCTAGTATTTTTAATCACCTTTATCACGATATTTTTCAGCTTTCTTAAGACCAGCGCAAATATGTTCCAAATAATTTGACTTTTCTCGTAAATCTATCACAATACCAATTTCATCATCTGCCAAAATTTGTATGTTATCATATATCAGATCCTGAAGGTAGTCAGAAGATTCATAAAAACCTTTTTCTTTTAATTCCAAAATAAGACATTCATGTAAAGGGAGCTTTCGTCTGTAATGATCAAAGTATAAATTAATATAATTTCAACAACTCTGTTGCTAATGTAACTTAATAGATGACACACATAACCTGCGAATTCCTTTTGCATCAAGAACATCTAAATTAAATAAAGCTTTATTGCGAAGGTTTTCTAAACTAGTTTTTGTCATGCATGCCATGATTTTCGGTAATTGGCGCTTTCTCAGTAAACTTTTTTCGGACTCCATATTTCTTTTAATTGTAAACAAATAAAAAAACAATTATTTGTTTATAAAATTACGATTAAATAGTTAAAATAGCATTGACAGTAGTGACACTATATCTTTATCAGTTATATTGCACAATAGTCAAACACATTTTTCATGTAATTTACCTATAGTAACTCCACAGAGATTTAAGGCTAAATAATTATTTCAATTGAACTTTGTAAATAGACAAAAGTATCATATATATATTCATTACAAAAAGGTCTTTAAACACATTAGTACCTTTAATTATACATATGTATTACATACATACATATATTTTGAAAACTATCAATTGATGTCAATTTTAAATATTGCCTCCCTTGTTTTCTTGAAAATTTACAATTATAATATTCAAAATTTACAATTCATTTCAAAACAAATATGTATTAACTTAAATTTCTTTGAAATCAATCTAACTTTAATTTAACCTTTTTAATTTAGCAGTGAATCAATCAATAATGCTTTAGTGTAACTATGTATGACATTAATCTTTAAATTCATATTCCTTGTTTGACTACTTTATTTTTCTTCGCCACATGTTTATTCAGAGAAATTACCAACTGTAAGTCGGATTTTTCCCGCCAACTTACATCAGTGACGGTGTGTTTTTATTTCATTTTTATAATCTTATATTAGGATAAGTTATATTTTTAATTGTTATGGCGTATATATATACAATATAGTTCGATTAAGGCGTATAAGTAAAGTAATTTGAAATGAATGAAAGCAAAATAGATATAACTAATTGCCATCAAAGAAAAGAAACTGTAAATTCATCACTTATTGTAGGTAATCATTATTTTGTTTTACAAAAATTATATAATATTTATCCCCAAACTATGTATAATGGATTTCAAAAATCCGATATATGTATAGTATATATCCTTACTTTTAGTTACAATTCCATTTCTACCTCGGTGCCAGTAAGTCGCGCGCCGATCGTTTTGGCGCTACCTACTAATTTTATTTCAGCTCTAGCTTTTGTCGATTTTATTCAATTTTGTGGTTTTCAATTAACAACGTCTCACCCTCTGTTACTACAAAATTGTGCCTTGTCTGTATTTTATTTACATAGATTAGATTTAAATATACAATAAGAGATAAAAATACAGGTATGATTCAAAATAAAGAAATCCTCTGGAAAACTAAAATCACCAACATAGATATTAGAGTTTTTTACTTCAACAACTATGTCCCTGACAACTGAAATGACAATGAGCTGATCACGTTTACGGGAGAATCGACAAGCGTTGGAGTAGATAATGCTGAAGTAGAGCAGCCTGGGGTGATGAAGAGCAATATGTGGAGGGCTAGTGATCTGGCCTGGAATCAGAATTTATATTGTCGATATTTTTTTAATCTAAACAATAGTATGCTCCACATTTAATAAATTTCTGAGTAGAGCACAAGGACAAGAGTAAATATATATAATCTAAATAATTATTTTTCAAGAAAACAATCTTATTTTGCATTTAACTCTACTTAACCCAAATTTAGCACCGCTTTTTGTCACTGCGTTGATTCTGACTATATAAAACACTTCCAAATAAGGAGCCAAACTGTATACAAAAGAAGACATAATAAACGAAATAGAATGCTTATACAGAAAAAAGTTTGGTAAGGATTATGACTTTTGAGATTTAAGAAGAGTCGAGAATCTTGAATTCGATTTCGTCTAAGGAAAATGATTCATTTGCCTAGAGATATATGTATGCTATATAAGGTTTGCCATAAGTATAAAATTTGCTTGGTAATAAAAAAAAAATAGTAAGGTGATGTGCATGTTCTTCATGGAAATAATACGATATCATCGCTGTTGTTCTTGTGAGTTCTTCCGACGAAGTTGACAAATCTCTAGCCAGCAACGTCATTTTACACTTATTTTATTATATATTCATTAACAAAAACTAAAAGCTTCCATTTTATTAACAGCCTATAAAGATTTGTATAATATTAGATGTACTATAACCAACAGTCAAGAGGATGGAATTGACATCTGTATACAAAATGCCTTGCACCGCAGCTCTTCACAAGGTGTTGGTGTCCAAGCTTCTCAGTATAAAGACGATAATCCGAATCTACAATACGATTATTCAGCCTATGCTATTGTAAAGCTATGAGGGTTGGACACTAACGCTGGAGGAAGAGAAGAAGCTTCTATTTGCACAACGAAAATTCCTCCGAAAAATCCTGGGCCCACCTAAAAGAGATGATGGCAGTTGGCGAAATCGGAAAAATGCTGAAATCGAGCGTCTGGTAGGGCAATCCAATGTAATGATGAGACTAAGGTTTACCGACTCCATTGGTAGAACCACGTTGAGAGGATAGGAGAGGATGACGAAATCAAGAGATATGTATGTGGGTCGCCCAATTGGACGCTGACCTATATGGCGTCCCAGGTACCGCTGGAGAGACAAGGTAAATGGCTGACTTACGCAACCTTCACATCAGTAACTAGCAGAAGGTGGCGCAGGACAGGGCACGGTTTTTTGGGTTTCTGCACCAACAAAGTTAGTTTAGTATATAAGACTCACAGACAAATATTATGCCATTCTTGACAAAGTATTCGTCTGAACCGTGGCTCTACCACTACAAAACTTGCAAGTGAATTTTACAATTATATGTCTTAACTATAAATTTATTCCAAGGATAAAGGAGTTTGTATTTAATCAAAATTCCTCACAACCTATGTTACGAATTTTGATTTAATACAATCTCGTGACCCTTAAAATGTGTGTTCTTTTTAACAGCTCGTAGCTAACAGGCTTTCATATTTCTGAAGAGATGGACATTAACCCACCACGCTTATCTAAGGCGGTTTGGTGACCCAAACTCGGAATAAATACCTTAGCCATAATGAGAATTCAACCCGCGAACTTACCTAACCTAAATGGAACATTAGATCATTTAAAAAAGAAATTTCGTGATCGGCATCTTTCTTGATGGTGTCAATAAAAATGGTTGTAAATAGATTTTACAATATTATAATTGCTATCCATTGCGCATAGTTCAGATACTTTTATATATTAAAACAAATGAAAAATATAATACTTAACGTACATAATTTATTAATCTGCATATCATAATTATAGCAATTTAACTATGAAATTGCCTTGATTAATCAAACCTTTATTAAATAACATTAATTCATTTAAATAATTTATCATTCTTACACATTAAAAATATTTAAATTACCATTCAAAATTATCATTTTGGACATGAACCAATCTTCATAATATGATTTGTCAGCGTCGATTTCATTTCTTTGTAGATTGTATAGATTTTTCTTCATCTGTTTTTTGTTTATGCAAAGAGTGTGTACTAACTGGCATTGTTATTACAGATGATGGATTTTTGTGAGGCGTATTAGTTGTGTCTGTAAAGTCAGTTTCTGACTGATTTTGTGAGGTACTTTCAGGCTGTTCATTATTTTCTTTTTTTTTCTTTGCATTTTTCAGCACCGTCAGCATTTCTGGTAATACGCATCAATAATTAAACACATTAATAATTCTAATATTTGAAATAAATTTCTTACATATCCTATATCCAGATTTTAGTGAGAGGTAAGAACTAAATTTAATAATCATTCAATTTTTATATCGCAAACTTCACTTTTACAACGAACCAATAGTATGGACAATATATTTAAATTAAGCAAAATTGCTCAAATTTCATAAATAATTAGCCATTGTAAATAAACAATAAATGGAAAATGTGAAATAAAAGAAGAAAAGCACTGTCTCATCCGAATCTTCCTTAATTCAACGCAACGATTTTTTTCGGTACGACAGGGGAACATTTTTGGACACAAACTCTTTGAATACAATAGACATGTATAAATTACAAACTTTTGTGTTAACTAAATTATAAATACAAATAATCTTACCTCTTCGGAAATTGGCAGAAAGAGGCATTTTTTAATTTATTACTTTAACTGAAATCTGTATCATTTCAATGATCTTATCTTTAAAACGTAGTAGTTAAAAGATATTTTACACTTTTAGGTTGATGTGTTAATGTCAAACTGACAAAGATTTATTAGAGAAATGACAAAACTTTTTGCATTGTGTTAATAAAATAATTAATTATTAAGTGCTTATAATAATCATATGTATATAATCATAATATAGCGACTTAGTGGCACAGCTGCCGGTTTTGGAGTTTATGGTCGAGGGTTTGATCCCCAAATCGGACTAGTTTAATATATTTATGTATGTACATATGTCCACCTGTATCCACCTAAGACAATAGTGGTGGATTAATGTCTACTCCTCCGAAATGGGGAGACTACCCAGCCATATGCTGTATACCTATATATAGACTGTGAAATACAGTTATGAATAATATTATACTACAACTTAGAAAGGATAAACGGTCGCTTAGAAACGATCTTTAAGATAAATTTCTTAAGCGAAAAGACCTTCAGGGCTAAAACTCCGCAGACATTTAGGTTTATATAATATTAGTATTACAAGCTCTAAAATTTACTGCTCTGATATCTGTTCGGCTTTAGATATCGTAAAGTAATTTTATTTTTTTCTTAAAGCAAATTCACTACATAAATATTTTAATACATGTGTTTTAAACAAGTAGTTTTCTTAACCAATTGCTTTGAGTTATATGCATTTTTGGATTTTATCCATTGCTCCAAAAACAGGAAGCCCATCATACTCTGCAGTAGGATAAATATGGGCCGGTGAAAATAAATATATTTTTTATTTTGTTTTTTTTTTAAATATTATATTTAACAACTTAATAATATATAAAAAAATACTCATAAATTGAAAAAAAAATTAATTTGTATGATAAAATATTCTTTAATGCGTCAGCGTGTTTCATCCTTGCTCCAGGCCTGTGCTCGATCTCATAGTCGTACTCTGCCAGTAGAAGAGCCCAGCGTGCGACCCTTGGTGGAAGATCTTTTTTTTTGTAAGGTCATATTTAATGCAGAACAGTCCGTTACTATTTTAAAATGTATTCCTTGTAGGTAAATTCTAAACTTCTTAATAGCTTCCACGATTGCTAATACCTCCAAGTGGTAACTATGACAGTTTTTTTTTTGCTCATATAGTGGATTGGATGAAGTTTGTAATCATTTGGATTTCTTTGTAAGATCACTGCTCCATATCCATCTGCACTGGCGTCTGTGTGTAATTCTGTATGTAAATCAAGGTTGTAAATTTTAAGTACAGGTGAGCTACATATTATCTTCTTCAGTTCTTGGAAGGCTTTTTGACATTCTTCGTTAAAATCAAATGTAGTATTAAATGTATCAAAATATAAGATCATACAACTCCTGCTTTCAAATGACTTCTTTCGGTGTTACTTCGATCAACACTAATAGAAATGAATTTGAATATGGATTTTCAATTCAAGGGCAAATTAGTCACAAAACAGGATCGTTCCTACCAATGCCTAACGAAGACTATAAATTTCTGCAAGTATATTTCATCGGAAATGAAGAACAAAAAATTGATCAACGATGCACAAATTTTAATGGATTGAGACGCGAAATAATCCAAGATGTACAGAGGATCTTACACAAATACAATCAACTGATTTACATATTCAAAAGAACATTAGACCGCATGATTTCTGAAGACTATAAAATTGTAGTTCGAGCCGATAAAATACCACGTGGAGAACACGAACGTAGATTTAATGCACCTCAGATAGATGAAGTCGCCATCGTAATTGTGGACAATGAAAATACAAGACGTGACATAATTGTACAACGAAGAGGAAAAGGACTACAACGCATTACAGAGACACACCGTTCATATGATGCTCTTCAATATCCGTTAATATTTCTGCACGGAGAGGACGGATATCATTTCAATATAAAACAAATTCATCCTGAAACAGGCATAGAAACAAACAAAAAAGTCACTTCCAAGGAGTTCTATGCTTACCGCTTAATGATCAGAGACAATGAAATATTCAATCACATATTAATGGAGTCAGGCGTTACTTTGCGGAAATCCATCACTATATGGACAGTCAAAAGTTTTACTTAGCTAAGATCCGCGACAAGCAAAACAGCAACAGAAAATTAATAATGTATGTTTTTCTGTTGGATTAAGTGGATTTATTTGGAACTTAAACCAAAAACTTACCGAAAATCGGCCATCAATTCTCCACCCACCAACCACCATACACAACACCAAACACATCACCGAAAAAATGAAAGTTTTTTCGGTTGTCTTCCGTAGAGTCTACTATACCTGAACATGCCTCGTGTTGGGGCGAAACACGTGTCGTTTACAAGATGGAAAAGTGGTAATGTGTGCCAGAGTAGGGTCATCCAGAAAACATGAAAACTAACACAATAGGTCGAGTATACACTGTACATCCAAACAATGCCGAATGTTTCTATCTCCGGATGTTGT
>JASFAT010002315.1:45000-81762 GCA_031353405.1 Baronia brevicornis | reverse complement strand
ATAGTTGTTAAATTTATATAAGTAGTTTTAGTTTATTTTATTACAAGCTGCACCAATTTTCTCTGTTAAGTCCGCAAATTGACTGTTAGCGAATACCCAATTGCATTAACTCCACCTGTTGTACACTTTGTGGAAAAAGTTTAAATAAATAAATAAAAATAAACTTCAAACTACCTGGTCGCGCTGACGCGGTCCGCAGTATCACTGCAGGCCCACTCCTGCCGGTGGTTTTGCGCTTGTGTCATCTTTTCGCTCGGAGACTCGGGTTCGCTGCCACTCTCATCTCCACTGTCGCCGGAGGATGCTGGTTCCTCCTGACAACGAAACGGCATGTTTTATATACAGAGGATATATATGTAATTACCGAAAAATCCTCACCATTCACTAGTGGTAGAGTCACGATGCAGACGAATACTTTATCAAGAATGGCATATTATTTGTCTGTAGCATGAATGGGCCGGCTAGCCCGGGGAATTATCACACTCCCGCAGGAAACCGGCGTCTGAGTGGTAGCTTAGCTACCGCGTTTCGTCCGGTGAACAGTTGAGTTACGGAGGCCCATCCCCCCCTATCCCCTCCCCTATCTTCTCCCATATCCTCTCCCCTATCCCATTTCCTTATCACCCTCCCCTATCCCCTCCCCTCCTCCTCACCCCCTGGAGAAGCCACAGATGAGAGGTTACATTCCAATAAAATGTCTTAACACATTAGTGATACATTGATAAATGTATCACTACAGTACCACGAGACCCGAAGGAGCTGTAAGTTCAGAATTGGCAAGACGGGGGCGCATGATCGATCCAAAAGGTGACTCTTATTGGTGGACTCTTAGGCCATGACTCATTGCGCCCGCCATAGAACAGAAGACAAACCTCATTGATAACCAGAATCTCTTTATAAGGTATGTAATGCGCTAAAGCGAGTTAAAATGTAGTGTAGTGGAGACAGACCGTTTTTAATGCAGAATAATACTACATTGTACAAACTAACGCTCACAGACACTTCAAAAAGGAACGCAGGTGTGTTAAGCAAATGGTTCTTGAAAGCAATTTAGTGAGAAAAACATTTTCTCCGTACGGCGGTGTACGTACGAGAGTGCTACAGTCAGCGGGAAATATTTAAACTATTCAAAATTTCACATATCTTGGCCATTATGCTTTAATTTTAAAATATAATTTTTTTTTCTTCATTTTTCTATGACTTTATCTTAATTATCGGTTACGGCGATCTCCTTTAAGAAATGCGAGGAGAAAAAATACACAGGATCCCGGAAGAAGAAAATCCTAGAAATAACATATACTGTGTTAAGTGTGTCTGCAAAAAACAGGCAGAATACTCTCTTCTTCATGCAAAGGAAAGATTTTATTTTCCATAAGATTGAAATAGAAATGGATTATATGTGTCACTTAGACTCATTGGACAAATAGAAACCAATGGATCAAAAAATATATATTATTTTACTATAAATCATACTATGCATGTATTCAAAAACAATTATTTTTTATATTTTATATTAATTTTAGTTGTAAATCAAATATAAGTCTGGACCACGATTTGTACTCGGAATCTTGGTCCCAAAAACCAGATATATTAACCACAGCATTCTTAATATACCGTAGGGAAACTTCTGTATGTATGTACGTAAATAAGAAATCTGTCAGGTTTGAAGTGTTTCACCTCGCTAAAGATAGTTGTGCTGGGTTAGCACCCACCCTCGAAAATTTAAAATGCAGTGAGAGAAGATTAAAAAAAATTTGAAATTGTAACACTTTCAAAAATAACCAACGTTTAGATATTTTTTGCGCTGACTGTACATTTATAACCTGTTTATTTTTACAGAACAAAGAATACCTTAGAAGTTGTCGGTCGATGGTACCAGAATAGCGTTTGCAAGAAGGAATAGGAAATGAAATGTGTCTGGTAGAAATTGGAAACTATTTTGTGTTTATTTATGATCATATATTATGAATATAATAATATTTTAATAAGTCAGATACACTCACGTAAATACAAAATTTTAAAAACATTAAAATAAGGCGTATTTATGTTTTGAATTGTGAGTTTTATTTATATCAAGATAAGCAAATAATCTTTTTCTTATAGGAGAGGGAGGCAAACGAGAAGCGTGTCGCGTCCTCACCATCTGGTTAAGTGGCGATCCAGTACTGTGCGCTTCTCCCGAAATTTCTTTCCATGCACCGCCAATCTGTGAAACCGGCTACCTTCGGCGGTCTTTCCGAAGATACCTAAAAGGCCGGCAACGCTTCCGTGACTCCTACGGTGTCGTGGATGTCTATGGGTGGCGTTGATTGCTTGCTGATCAGGCGGTATGCGTTTCAAATTCGGAACATAGACTAGTTAGCAGTTAGTTCCTGCGGTAGCATCTGTCAGCGTTTCCAGCAGTTCTTACAAATAGCGCAGAGAGATATTTAAAAAAAAGAAGGAAAGGCTTCTCCTTTCCTTCTTTTTCCTTTCATCATAGGACGCTTGGTAGATGTGAAACATCGACGATGGCTCGGTCTCTACCAAATGCTCACGGCCACGTATAAGTCACCTTGTGTAAAGTCGAATGGAGGGGAGCCTGAATCGAGACGACGTCTTGGTCTACGATTTCATTCCCATACATCGCGATAAGATGTTTCACATAAAAAAATTTAGTATTATTAACGGAGTCAGGCGTTACTTTGCGGAAATCCATCACTATATGGACAGTCAAAAGTTTTACTTAGCTAAGATCCGCGACAAGCAAAACAATAACAGAAAGCTAATAATGTGTGTTTTTCCGTTGGGTTAAGTGGATTTATTTGGAACTTAAACCAAAAACTTACCGAAAATCGACCATCAATTCTCCACCCACCAACCACTATACATAACACCAAACACACATTATCACTTTTCCATCTAGTAAACGACACGTGTTTCGCTCCAACACGGAAGACAACTTTTCGGTTGTCTTCCGTAGAGTCTACTATACCTGAAGATGCCTCGTGTTGGGGCGAAACACGTGTCGTTTACAAGATGGAAAAGTGATAATGTGTGTTTGGTGTTGTGTATAGTGGTTGGTGGGTGGAGAATTGTTCCAAATAAATCCACTTAACCCAACGGAAACACACACATTATTAGTTTTCTGTTATTGTTTTGCTTGTCGCGGATCTTAGCTAAGTAAAACTTTTGACTGTCCATATAAATATTTAGTAGTTTAGTTGTTGGTTCTGTTGTGACTGTATAATCAGTTGTTCCCAGTTTCTCGGGATATGACGCGGTACCTGTGAAGCCATAGCCGATAAGACATCACGATAATTAGCCGATATCGATATATCGGCATCACCGCGGCACAATTGTTAATAAATGCCCACAAAGGATAACTCCGAACGTCTCCTCGAGTCGAGCGCACAGATACTATCGGGTGTGTACAACTCAAGATAGAATACAGTGGATGCGATGTCATATTTGTGATAAATTAATGCTATAAAAAAAGTTCATTTTTCAATGTAAAGTTTTATTTTATTTTAGTATTGTGGGATAGGGAGGCAAACAAGCGAGCGTGTCGTCTGAAAACCATTCTAGGACACCCATAGACATCTGCATTGAATTTCACCTCCTTACTGTCATAAATAAAATAAATACATGTAATCTATCAAATGTAATTTTAGTATAACTTTAGTTTTTGTGTACAATAAAGAATACATATATCTATCTATTTATTTATTGTCGATTTGCGAACAAATTATGCTATATATTTGCAAATGTACGTCTTTTGTTTATGTATACTTATATGTGTACATATATATAGCTAAATTCGAATAAAATTGAACAAATCTTTATGTCTCAGCACGGGCCAGCCTAGTTAAATTGAATGGAGCATAGTAATGCTCCATTTGATTTCAGCTCCTGTCATAAATAAAATAAATAAATGTATAAAATATTTTATTTTTATTACTTTTTTTTATATATTCACGCCTATCCCCCGCAGGGGTTGGCAGAGACCACAGAGCTCCATCCGCTGCCATTCATCGCAGCGAAACGGCTCGTCATTGGTCGCTTTTCGCCCTCGTGAGAATCAGGACGTGACGGGTGGCGAACCACGTCGCCGTCATTTTCGACAAATTAGGTATATTAAATTCGTCTTTTTAGTGAATACCACGAGCCGCAAGGGAGGATGGAGGTCAGCCCCAGCAGAGCCCTGCATGCTGAGGTAAGGCACCATAGTCCCCGGGGGAGCCCGACCCCGAGACGATCGGCACGCTTACGACTAGGCTCGCCCCTATCCACGCATCCATTGGCACGGCAGACCGTGGATCGGCGGAGAGGAAGGGAAAGGATAGAGAAGAAAGGAAGGGGTAGGAAAGGAAAATGTGGATTGGGGGGGTTACCAGACTCGGAATAAACATTTAAAAGTCCATATAAATATTTATTCCGATGCGGGAATCGAACCCGCGACCATTGACTCCGCGGGCGGAGGGCCCCGCCACTGAGCCAATCGGTCGTAAAATATTTTAGGATAACTTTATGTTTGGTTTACAGAAAAAGAATATATAAACGCAAAAATAAGCAAAAACGTCTCATAGCTATACGAACAGAAAATTTTGTATAGAGTTGGAACAGACTGTTGAGTTTGAGTTTGATCAGATACAATTTTTTAGCAAATCTCAAGTTTTTTTTAATCAGGTGGCAAGCTTTCATTTTGCGTCCATATCTATCTACCTTTCTGTCTATTGTAGGATTAAGGTGAACATTAAAACAGATTAAGAAATGAAGATAAGAATAAAAAGAAAGATAAGAGATGTGGAGAGAGTGGACGACCAATTGGCTCAGTGGCGGGGCCCTCCGCCCGCGGAGTCAATGGTCGCGGGTTCGATTCCCGCATCGGAATAAATATTTATATGGATTTATAAATGTTTATTCCGAGTCTGGTAACCCCCCAATCCGTATTTCCTTTCCTTTCCTCTCTATCCTTTCCCTTCCTTTCCGCCAATCCACGGTCTGCCGTGCCAATGGATGCGTGGCTAGGGGCGAGCCTAGTCGTAATCCTGCCGATCGTCCCGGGGTCGGGCTCCCCCGGGGACTATGGTGCCTTACCTCAGCATGCAAGGCTCTGCTGGGGCTGACCTCCATCCTCCCTTGCGGCTCGTGGGATTCACTAAGACGAATTTAATATAATTGTCGAAAATGACGGCGACGTGGTTCGCCACCCGTCACGTCCTGATTCTCACGAGGGCGAAAAGCGACCAATGACGAGCCGTTTCGCTGCGATGAAATGGCAGCGGATGGAGCTCTGTGGTCTCTGCCAACCCCTGCGGGGGATAGGCGTGAATATATATATATATATATATATATATATATATATATATATATATATATATATATATATATATATAATGATATATATGATATATAGTATGATATATATATACTATATATATATATGAGCATATAGAGAGGATGGATAAAAGACGACTGGCAAATGAAATTTACGTTGCGAATGTGGATGAAAGCGTCGGCAGGGGAAATGCACGGAAAACATACCTTGACCAAACTGCCGAAGTTTTTAAGAAGTACCCTCAACCGGCGGGCTTGCATGGGGCGAATAATGAGTGTGGATGAAGCAAGGGAAGTATGCCGAGATCGTAGGTCTCTGCGCTACCCCTGCGGGAGACAGGCGTAACGATATGTATGTATGTATATATGTATTGAAATAATCACACAAAGGCACATCCATATAAAGATAGCGAAGTTCGTCGAGCCGCGTGGGCGTTATATATTCGCCGCTACTAAATAATAATAATCACGGTCAAATAACTACCGTTTAACGCATTAGGTCCACCGTACATCTGATACGGGGAACTAATTGTACAGTGCGCAATGGACCATCGCTGAAATCGTAACCAGCACAATAAATACGCCGCGTGGATTTATTCAGACGCTTGTTATCGGTAGAGTAGGTCTCATTAGCCGAACACAATAGTTATTTTGCGTACCGTACTTTTTATTGTGCCCGCGTTTATCTGATTTCTGTTATAAACGACTTTGCTATCCGTACTGCGTGGGACATATATATTTTTTTCTCTTACCAATGAAAAGTAACAAATCCTTTTACTTTTCGTTACGTACTAGATTACGTAACCTATACTTCTTTATAAACTTTACATGGAATTCATTTTATATACTTATACCCTGTAAAAGTTAGCTTGATCTTTTTGACAGATGTAAATCTTTCTGATCGACATAACTTTGCAATGACGAACATATTATTTTTTTAATTTAATGATTTTAAAAATTGTACATATATATATATATATATATATATATATATATATATATATATATATATATATATATATATAACACAAAAGTCCCTAAAGATTCAAGCGTTATCCGAAAATTTTAAGACTTTTTATTGCTTCAAAGTAAAATTTAAACAGGAACACTGAAAATAATAGACGCTTGTACAATGTTACATCGGTTGGACGGATGGGACACGAATAACAGGCGGTATACAGTATAGACTTCTTCTATCTATATGAATCTTTAGGGACTTTTGTGTTATATGATTTTTTTTTATATTTTTATAATTTTTAAAATCATTAAATTAAGAAAATAATATGTTCGTCATTGCAAAGTTATGTCGATCAGACACATTTACATCTATCAAAAAGATCAAGCTAACTTGTACACGGATATAACTCACGAGACTCAACAGAACTAGGGTTACTTTAACTGAACCTTAAAGAACTTTAAACCTAAAGAATTTGAATGGAATTTTGATAACGTTCGGCTCATTGTACAGCTCATATAGCTCGTGGTTGTAAAGTGTACGCCATCGCGCATTTTCCAACACAGGACCACATATATTATACGCCTTAATTGTATTGGAAAATGTTGGAAAAAAAATATGGAAGTAGCTCATACCTCCATATTTGTTTCCCGTTTTAAATTGAAATGTGTTTAAATAAAAAAAAAATGTCAGTTTATAATTTGGTTTTGGCTCATTTTATTTATACTAAATTAAATCGGATAGAGAAGTCTAATAATCTAAATATCAATTCAATAAAAAAACTCATAAACAAATTAAATAAACATTAGCTTAGTAGCATAAAATAAAATAAATTAAATATAAATTCAGACACAGACACATGTACAAAAAATAAAAAAAAAATATTTTTGGTTTGTATAGCTTAATAAAGATTTTTAAAATTTAAATATGTAAAGTTATATTAAGTATATAGCAAATAAATATATGTAAATCATAAATATGTCATAGAAGGGGACTGTCTGCCGTAGTACAGTTTGGCAGGCAGTGAAACAAAATTGTAAACTTATCAATGAACAATAAATATATATATATATATATATATATATATATATATATATATATATATATATATATATATATATATATATATATACATATATATATATTTATATTTTATTATTATTATATATATTAGATCAAACATATAGACGACCGATTGGCTCAGTGGCGGGGCCCTCCGCCCGCGGAGTCAATGGTCGCAGGTTCGATTTCCGCATCGGAATAAATATTTATATGGATTTATAAATGTTTATTCCGAGTCTGGTATCCCCCCAATCCGCATTTCCTTTCCTGCCCCTTCCTTTCTTCCCTATCCTTTCCCTTCCTCTCCGCCAATCCACGGTCTGTCGTGCCAATGGATGCGTGGCTAGGGGCAAACCTAGTCGCAAGCGTGCCGATCGTCCGGGGGTCGGGCTCCCCCGGGGACTATGGTGCCTTACCTCAGCATGCAGGGCTCTGCTGGGGCTGACCTCCATCTTCCCTTGCGGCTCGTGGGATTCACTAAGACGAATGTAATATACCTAATTTGTAGAAAAATGACGGCGACGTGGTTCGCCACCCGTCACATCCTGATTCTCACGAGGGCGAAAAGCGACCAATGATGAGCCGTTTCGCTGCGATGAATGGCAGCGGATGGAGCTCTGTGGTTTCTGCCAACCCCTGCGGGGCATAGCCGTGAACACATATACACATATATATATATATATATATATATATATATATATATATATATATATATATATATATATATATATATATATATATATATATATATATATATATATATATATATATATATATATATATATATAAATCAGTATGGTAATTCCGGATTCAAATACAGCAGATCTGAATCGTACTCCAGTTTCGCAAGAAGTCTTAACTGCGTGGAACTCCACAAATGGTTATCTACTGCCTTTTTGGACATTAGCAGCGGTTGTCTCCGCTTTCTACTGCTGACGTCATATTTCGCAACAACAGCCTCATTTGTTGTCAACGACATGAGTCAACATTGTTTCTCATAGATAACAAAATTGTATATCAATAGCTATCTATACTCATAGCTATAGATATACCTTAAGTATTAGCATGTTTCTGACGCGAATCCATAGATTTTATGCCTACTCAAAATCGAGCAACGCAGCTATAGAAGTTTTCACTACAAAAACAGTTTCCTTCGAATTATTCATTATTACGATTTTTTTAATTTCGACCGAAATTCAAACAATCAACTACCGCTTTAGGATCATCTTCTTTCTAGAATTCCTACCGCTGAATTAAACTATCGTCTTTATATGTAGCAGATTTCTAAACCCAAAAACACACCAACAACCTGTTCAAACAAGACCAGCACTAGCCGATGATATCACCCCCATTCAAACATTCAATCTCGCTCACCGCCAAGTGTTATCCGAAAAATCTCCAACGAAGCAGATTCAAACCCAAACACATTGTAAATCATTAATCCGCACCCCATACAAATGTCCGGGACACGGCCGCCGACCCACAAAACATGTGTATAGCCGTGAATCCCCATTATATCTCCCGGAATGCATTTGGTTGATTTTGAATGGCCGTTTATTATGCACCCATTTACACCAAGAGCTGACAACACCGATCAACGAAGCGCTGGAAGAGACAAGGCATACAGAATCGCGAACAATCATAGAAAAATTAATATCCATTTGTCAAAAAAAAAATTGTATATTCTAGACTAATGTCAGTATACAATACTGTTAACAAAGATACATGCTTATAAATTATACTATGTGGACAGTCAGAACTTTTACTTGGCTAAGATCCGCGACAAGCAAACAAAAATAGAAAAATAAGTGTGTGTTCTTCTGGAAGAAGTGGATTTTCGTAGAACTTAAATTTTACTGAAAAAACGGCCCTTTAGAAGAAAGGAAAGTGTCATTATGAAAGTGAGAATGGGACGGGGAGGGTGTTTGGCCTATCGAACTCGGCCGCTCACCGTACGAAGCGCGGTAGGTAAGCTACCACTCAGACGCCGGTTTCTGCGGGAGTGTGGTATTTCCCCGCGCGAGCCGGCCCATTCATCATACAGACAAATATTATGCCATTCTTGGCAAACTATTCGTCTGGAATGTGGCTCTACCACTCAAAACGCATCCTCTATAGCAACTCAGGATAGCAACGATTACGAAGATATTACCGATTGGATCGTGCACCATCCAGCAAGGTATAGATCCGTTGGGGAATACGAAAACAGTAGCCCAAAGGCGTATGATACGGATCTCGATGCGGTGGTAACAAGCCCCTTGTTCCTGTCAATCGTGCTAATGCTCCGTGTACGATCGGTTACGCGTGTGTGGGTACGAATCAGGTGGAACATGCAACGGCGTGTTTTGATATGTTAATCTGGTCTGATTCAATCGGCTTTTGTCTAAAACCAACGTTGAATCCAAAAAAGTTTTGATTCACACACACACACACACACTCACACACACACACACATCTGCACACATACAGTGTGCAGATGTGTGTGTGTCACATTTTTAATAATTTATTATCTCACTTAATCCAATTTTTTATTATTGATATTTACGTTATAACACTTATGTATTATTTACGAAATGGATAGGAAGGCAAACGAGCAGGCACGTCAGCTGATATAAAGCAATTAACGCTGACCATAAACAGCCAACGGCAGGGCTTCTGCATTGCCTATGGTACTGCGGACAGTACCATAAGCAATGCAGAAGCGTTGCCGGCCTTTAAGGAAACTGTTATAGGAGGGAGGAAGGGGAGGGAGAGGATAAGAGAGAGGAGAGAAATTGGGCTTTTAGAACTCATCCGCTCATCGGACGAAGCGTAGTAGCCAAGCTGCCACTCAGACGCCGGTTTTCTGCGAGAGTGTAGTACTTCCCCGGGCGAACCGACCCGTTCATGCTACAGACCAATAATATGCCATTCTTTACAAAATATTCGTCTGCAGCGTGGCTCTACCGCTAATAACATTTCGGAAAAAACACCGTACTGGATCGCCGTTCATCCAAATGGTGGGGATGAAACTTAAATAAAAAAATTAAATTCTTTTTCGGTACAGTCTTATTATCATAGTTAGGCTTCGAAATTATTATCCTAAACAGATGTTTTTTAATTTTTCTTCTTCTTCCCTAGAAGTGAAATTGAAGAAACTTTTTGCAGCATCTGCGACACCTCTGGCGTTGCGGATGTCTATGGGCGCATCAGATGACCCGCATGCTCGTTTGCCCGCTACGCTATAAAAAAACCACCATATGCAGTATGTATGAGAAAATAAATTAAAAACGAACATGCATGTAATTGGCATCGTTGGCACACGCAGGCGCGCGTTTAAAATTCAACTGTCACGTCATCACTATCTGCATCGCCCGGGGTTCGAATCGGCGTCCCACAATGGACATGTGTCAGCACCGATCACGATAACGGAGGTCTTTCGAGGCTTTTGATACCGCTTTCCCCTTAAACCTATCAGTATATAAGGTATAAAATTTGTTATACCTTATGTACTGATACGTTTAAGAGTTAGCTGTTATTGTTTTGCTTGGCGCGGATCTTAGCTAAGTAAAACTTTTCACTGTCCATATAGTCAAAAGTTTTACTTAGCTAAGATCCGCGACAAACAAAACAATAACAGAAAATTAATAATGTGCGTTTTTCCGTTGGGTTAAGTGGATTTATTTGGAACTTAAACCAAAAACTTACCTTACACTACCAACATTATCACTTTTCCATCTTGTAAACGACACGTGTTTCGCACCAACACGAGGCATCTTCAGGTATAGTAGACTCTACGGAAGACAACCGAAAAGTATGAAATTGTTATTCTATTTCTAAGAGCGCGTCTCCTACTAGCGACCATTAAAATTATTAGATGACGAAAATGATTTAAGTAGTCCAACACTCCACAAAGCGTTAGTTTCCAGACTTATGAGTAAACTCAAGTAGATCCGCATATACAAAACCGTCATAAGGCTGATACTAATGTACAGCTGCGAGGCCTGGACGCTGATCTTAGAAGAAGAAACAATACTTCTAGTCACTGAGCGTAAAATCCTCAGAAAAATACTTGGACCAGTGAAGAGGGAACACGGACCTTGGAGAGTCTTGAAGAATCAAAAGATCGAAGACCTAGTGAGTGAACTCAATATCATAGGCGGGATCAAAACACGACGACTCTGTTGGATGGCCCACTTTATCCGCATGGGAGAGGATCGAGCCGTGATACGCGCCTATATGGGGCGGCCCGAAGGCCATCGCTCGGTAGGTACCATAGTGTGCCAGCCGTACTACTATGGCGACAAACGGGACCTTTAGGGGGTTTCATCTTCTATAAAAATGAAATTAATCCAAATGAAATTAATTTATTTTTCTATTCACTGTACATTTATATCTTATTTATACTTTATGAATTTACATTTTATATCTCAATTTCTTATGCCGGAAACGTGACATGTCTATCAAAAGACGTCAGTCGAAGTAATATTAGTTTAGTTTTTCTAAAACAATTTATTTCTTTTTTATTTTAAATTTCAAAATTACGAATTTTAAAAGAAGTAATATAATATCAAAGGTTTTAACAGTACCATTGGAGTGATGCTTCCGAGAAATCTTCCAGAAGAAAACACAAATTATTATTTTTCCTATTTTTGTTTGCTTGTCGCGGATCTTAGCTCACCGTACAAAGCGCCAAGCGGTAGTCAAGCTATCACTCAGACGCCGGTTTCCTAAAGCAGTGTGGTACTTCGCCGGGTGAGGCAGCCCATTCATGCTACACACAAATATTATGCCATTCTTGACAAAGTATTCGTCTGCAGCGTGGCTCTACCGCTATCTAATTCAAAACATCAACAGAGCGAACACTACTTAATTTTAATCGGGAACTTTAACAAACGTCTAGATTTCACAACGACCGCAACATACCGCCGGGAATCTGAACAGATACCGATTAGAGGACAATAAGGTGTCGTAATTTCTGATGTTAATAACATTATAACAAGACAGAGTCCGTTTTGGTACGAAGCTCGCGAGAAACGGGAGCGTGTGGGGAGACGTCAAAGGGTGTAAGTCTTAAATTTGAATTCTTGATATATCAATTAATAACACAAAGTTTTATCGGAGAACAGATATTTATATGAAAGATATTAGAAGGAGGGATTAGAAGAAGCATACATGTTAGAAGAAGACTCACTAATAGGACCAAAGACAACGATAAGATCAAAGAAGAGTAATGAAAGAAGAATAAGCAAAGGGCAAATAGTGATTAAGCCAAGAGTTCTGTCTGAGCATAGCTTTTAGCGGTAAATGTATTTTAAATTATTTCTTACCTAAAGTAAAAAATCGGATGCAGCCATGAGGACTGCCGGCAGAAGTAAGAAAACTTAAAACTGTATTTTAAAATTTCAAACTAATTGTAACATTAATATCATATTTAGTACTCGCTATTGTACTACACGATGATCTGATTATTCAACAATTGAAATAATCAAATTAAAACATAATATAAAGCATACAGAATGCAAAGTATACACGCATAGAACTTTCCACGTAAAAAATTTAACTTTATTTGTATAGATGTCCATAACATTAAAATTATATAACACGTGAGAGTGATAGCTACAGATATATAATATACTGCTATAACTACATCATGTTGCTGATGCGACTCACAAAACTTTATCCATCCATGAACCGTCCAACGCAGACAGATATTCGGGTATATACAATGTGTTGGCGTGATGCATGTACGTAGGCAGCTGCGCGCGCATTAACTGTGTTTAAAGTATGTCTTTAGCTATACTCATAGCTATATTTTAAGCATTAGCATGTTGCTGACGATAGACCCATAGATTATATCTCTACCCAGAGTCGTGTAACACGCTTATAGAAGTTTTTTACTTCAAAAAATATTATATGATAGTAAAACTAAGAATAAAATATTTAGATATTCATTAGGGTTGTGTGTTACAATTTGAGCATCATCATATGTATTAAATCTAGCAAGTGCGTTGTGATATAATTTCTTATATTGTCCAGTTTGGCTTCCCTTTGGGTTAATGCTGTGTCCGTCCATAATTAGGCATTAGATATATTAGATTGTAATATGATATGACAATTAATTAGAATAATGTAATTTTTGTAATTTCTGTAGATGGTCAATTAATACATACATACATATAGTCACGCCTGTCTCCCTGTAGGGTGAGGCAGAGACCACAGATCTCCATCCGCTACGATCCTGATACACTTTCCTTGCTTCCTTCAGACTCATCCATCTTTTCATCCATCCTTCCTCTCACATTCATCGTAGCGAAACGTGTCTCCGATCGTTGCGTCTCACTACGTATGCTTTGGTACGGCAGGCCGTGGATTGGCGAAGAGGAAGGGAAAAGGATGCAGAAGAGAGGAAAGATGATTTTAGACAGGATGATAGGGATATAATACTACCGCAACGGAAGACGAGGAGTGATACGGTAGTAGCTCGGGAGGCCGGGGTCACGCACCCGTGTACCAATACCATAAATACTGTATAAGTAAATAAATAACAAAAGTCTTTATATATTCAGCCTAAAAATCCACTAACCCGTGGCAATGTTCTATGAAATTATTTCAGCGTAAAATACTTAAAAGGCCCGTGAAATGTTATTTTATTTTGGTTGGAACAAAAATCAGTGGAGCATTCATTGTACGGAGACCCGCGGCTCCGACGGCGGTCGGCTGAAAATCCTTTTGTGATCCGGACTGGACCCTTTGATAAACAGACCGTCTGTCGTGACGCCCTCGTGTATTCTGGATTTGATAACCTAGTTTGACGGCCTAATTTTTTCTGTTGTTTTTCTTAAATTTAAAAATGGCTGCGGGTATATTTTCAACTTCAGAAAAAGTTATTTATTCAAAATTATTAGTACATTTGTGTACTTTTGCCGCCAATTTACATCAGTGACGTTATGTTTTTATTTCATTTTTATAATCTTATATTATTATCAGTTATATTGTTTAATTGTGGTGGTGTATTATACAATATAGTTCGATTAAGGTATATAAGTGAAGTAATATGAAATAAATGCGTGTATCGTAACTTTTAAGTTGACTGAAAAAGTCCATAGAAGGTTTTTGGTAAAATTGCCACCATTTTATCAAGACGTAACGTGATGAGCTGACTTGTTACATTTCAAGAGATTGGATATTATTGTATATTACTTGACACTGGCATAATAGTTGTAACTAATTGCCATCAAAGAAAAGAAAAGAAGTACATTTGTATTGACGATCATTTTAAAAATTAAATTGTTTATTAAATAATTTATTAAGTATAACTTTAAAAGCTTATTTGAAAATGATGAAACAGATAGCCTATTAGTGAATATAATAATCATATTTTACTAAGCGGTTATTTTTATAAATTAGAAAAAGATTTACATGTGGGTAGATTAATAACATGTGTGTGTTTTATACAATTATTAAAATTTGTTGGATTAATTGGTATAAGAAGGGTTTTAAATAGATAAATTTTATTTTTATAATAAATTGTGAAGTAAATATAAAAAAAATAATTTACGTCTCGTACGTTTTTTTTAACAGCTCATATATATGCCATTGCTGAGCACGTGCCTCTCCATTTCTGGAGGAATACTTGTATATAACACGTAAATCCTTCATTGGCTGTGTGGGAATATTCATTTTGTAATTTCACGTAAGTGATGTGGATTTTGTATATGAATAAATAAATAAATAAAAAATATTAATTCGCAACTTACTACATTTGGTCGCGTGCCCGCAAAGCACACGGAAGTGTTCGGACTGTACAGCACAGCGCAGTACAGCGCAGCACAATGGCCGGCGAGATGAAAGCGTAAAACGAACGTTTAATATGCGTGACGTAATCCCCACTAATGGTGGCCCGGCGCGCCCGCCACCATTGTTATGGGATTTATTTATTAACCCCACTCCAGCCTCTCGCTGAATGTAAGCAGTTAAAGCAGACGGTATTTCGCTATCCATACTGTTACATATATATTACACCTAAAGACAGAAATATACCAAAAAAACATTAAAATGTATCATCGCATCAGAACTTTAATTTTTATATCTAATATATAAAATCTACGAACAATTAGCTCAGTGGCGGAGTCAAGTCGATTCCCGCATCGGAATCAATGTATGTATGGCTTACATATATTTATTCCGAGTCTGGTAACCCCGCCAGTCCGCATTGAATAAGCGTGGTGGGTTAACGTCCGTTCCTTCAGAAATGGAGAGGCCCGTGCCCAGCAGTGAGACATATATGGGCTGTTAAAAAAATATATATATAAAAATCGCGTGTTACAATGTTTGTTATCGAACTCCTTCGAAACATCTTTAACGAGTTTTATGATTTTTTTGTCGAAATTTTTCTTGTCGATTTTGTTGTGTATTTCTTTCTCTATTACATATATTGTTTGTCACTTAACTCCTCCAAAACGGCTGGATCGATTTTGATAAAACTTTTGTGTGTGTGTTAAAGTCTATGACCCAGAGACTTTCTGGATGGTTTATATACCTAATTGGACCCAGTAGATGGCGCTGCCAACAGGCCCTTTTTTTAGGACAGAACGTCTTTTCAGCCAGTTACTATTAAATGAAATATAAAATATTTTTTACCAACAAACTGAGCGTAAGTAAATACGAAAAAATGAAATATGATGAATAGCGAACGGCCATTTTAAAATTTATTACACAAGTTCTCGGGGCGACATTTTGTTTTTAGAGCGCCTCATTGAAACGTATAATGGGTCGAGCGAAAACCATTAAAAGACCCTTGAGTGGTTTTATAAAGGGTAATAATATTCAGAACGCTAGACGCCATTTATTTGAGTACACTTGATGCCTAATAGACACAGCTGTGTTAATTTTGATTTATATAATTATTTTTGACAGTGGTAGAGCCACCCTATAGATATACTTTGTCAAGAATGGCATAATATTTGTCTGTAGCATGAATGGGCCGGCTCGCGCGGGGAAATACCACACTCCCGCAGAAAACCGGCGTCTGAGTGGGGGCAGCTTATGGTGCGTCTTCGTACGGTGAGCGGCTGAATTCCAGATACCACAGAGAGGGTGGTGGTGCGTGGAAAGGTGTTTCGGGACAAGCACACCGTACTGGATCGCCACTCTTCCAGATGGTGGTGGTGAATCTTTCCTTAAAGCGAGTTATGCGGTTGTGGAATTCGGCGACAGGAATTATTCCAAACAATTCCGCGGAGCACTCATGGTGGAGGCAGTAAAAAATGCTGAGTGATGAGATATCCCTCCGCAGCGCTAGAGAATACAAATAATACAGACAAATGGTCGCCGACCTCCGGGAGGGAGATGAAGCATGAAGAAGAAGAAAGTCATATAAGCTCGGAAATACCGCTGAGTTTAGCTAGCTAGCTGGTTTGACAGAGGGATTTCGGCAATTTATTTTTATTTTCTCATTTATTTATCTTCACGCTACTAAACCCAGAGCCCGTTTTTATAAAATTAACTTAAATTTTGCATTGTATGTCTTATGTCTATAAGATATAATTAATTCAGTTTTTCTTGGTTTTGTAGTCCCACCGTGCGGTAGTGTGTGACTAAGAATATATTATCTTAACAGGACTAAGTATATCCTGTTAAGATCGGACCCCGCGCGCCTCGCCGCGACCCCGCAGTAGTTGGTGTTCCCCTACCGTAAGCGGGGCCTTTGAGGTCGTGGGCACTCGGAGGTGGGGACCCTCAGCGCCCATCAAGCGGTCTCGAGGAGAACGGTGGTTCCCTATGGCAGGAATAAGGCAATTCTTTAAGAGATCTCGGGACTCTTCCTTGGTACCGATGGCGGCCGTCGTGGGGTTTTAGTCGGTAGACGCGCACACGCGGAGTCCGACATAACACGCAGGGTATCCGTAATGGATTTCCCCATGAGAAAAAAGGACTAAGTATATTAGAATAAACGTTGAAGTAGGTACCTATGTATACCTACGTACGTATGTCAATCAATTCTTAGTCAGGTCCACAGTTCTCTGTCAAACACTGGCTACTCTATACGATTAAAGTTGCTGTAATCGCGAATAGTTTGGAAGCGAAATTCCAAAAAATAGAACAGAAAGATCACCATGTAACCTATGGAGAGAGATAAAGTATAATAGACGGTTACCTATCCAAGGGCTTATTCGCACTATCGTCGAAACTTGAACGATAAACGTCTGCGGATTGGAGGCCGCTGGCGATACCGCGGTGCACTCTCTCACGCGGAGAGGTATGTAGCTGCCATAAAAAATGATGAGAAACGTTTTATTTTAATTCGTAATAAATATAGACTCGAACGAATAAACATCGCCAGAGAGCCCTAGAGAATGTCCATATGGACCCCACAATAGAAAAGGCCACACTGAAGACCAAAGAAGACGTGGCATGATTGCAATGAAGAGGACATGGTGGCGATTGGAAGACATAATTTTTTTTTTGTACATATTCACGCCTATCCCCCGCAAGGGTTGGCAGAGACCACAGAGCTCCATCCGCTACCATTCGTCGCAGCGAAACGGCTCTCCGTTAGTCACTTTTCGCCCTCGCGAGAATCAGGACGTGATGGGTGGCGAACCACGTCGCCGTCATTTTTCCAAGACTTCCGAGAAGAATTTTAAATTTCAGTATTGACCTTTATTATTGATTCAATGTCATCGTGGCTATCTATAGTCTACAATTTGAGACTTTACTGTGTGAAACCAGCTACCTCTAGCAGTGTTTCTGAACCAATACGACATTGGAACCTTTAAAAACTAAGCCTACATGTTTTTAAAGGCCGGCAACGCTCCTCCAATGCCTATGGGTATGACGCTGCGAATGTCTATGGGCGAGGTTGATCATTTCCTATCAGGTGACACGCCTGCTCGTTCGCTTTCTTGTCCCATTAAACAATTCTCCTTCTCCAAAAAAAGTCCTTAAGATTATTAATGGAGTCAGACGTTACTTTGCGGAAATCCATCACTATATGGACAGTCAAAAGTTTTACTTAGCTAAGATCCGCGACAAGCAAAACAATAACAGAAAATTAATAATGTGTGTTTTTCCGTTGGGTTAAGTGGATTTATTTGGAACTTAAACCAAAAACTTACCGAAAATCGGCCATTAATTCTCCACATACCAACCACTATACACAACACCAAACACACATTATCACTTTTCCATCTTGTAAACAACACGTGTTTCGCCCCAACACGAGGCATCTTCAGGTATAGTAGACTCTACGGAAGACAACCGAACAGTTTTTGGTTTAAGTTCCAAATAAATCCACTTAACCCAACGGAAAAACACACATTATTAATTTTCTGTTATTGTTTTGCTTGTCGCGGATCTTAGCTAAGTAAAACTTTTGACTGTCTATAAAGTCCTTAAGGCTTATTTAAAAATAGTTTTAAATATTTTGCATTATTCCATCTTCGTCTGGAGAAATTTCCATTTATATACGTTTGGCCATTCTTAAAGAATAGAACAAATGTTGACAATAGTTATTGTATAATATACAAATTTCGAGCTCAGAAAAAGGTGATCTTTTTCATATCAAAGATTCACTTATTTGAAATCCATCCACAAAGTTTTAATGAAACAAAAATCGACCATTACATACCGTGACGCATCCAAGTGTGAACTGTTTATATAGGGCGCGAGCGTGTTCTTAGCTCAAATACTTAATTCCCTATTAAAGCGGAAATTTGCATTGTTAGATGTACATTGCTCATTTTGTATTGTTTCTTTTTAACACTATTATCATATAACAGCTTTATACATTAAAATGATAATAGGCCAAATATTTATATTTCTATTGATCATATTATTATTGACCAAAACGGTCATTGGAAAATTCTCTTACACCTCGCCATGGATACTAACGTGGACAATGGCAAACATACAATACCACTTTTCAGACTGTTAAGTTACGATTGTCTTGTGTAAAGTCTACTACACCTAAGAATGCTTTGTGTCAAGGCGAAACGCATTGTTTGTGGTGAAAAGTCGTATTATGTGTTTGACGTATTCAACTTTATGACCATGGCGAGGTGTTAGAGAATTTCTATATACTTCTTCCCAAACACACAATATTAGTGTTCTGATTTGTGTTACATCCATCTTTATACACTAATATAAACTTTTGAAGTTATAGTGCTCGAGTTTTAGTCGTATATTAAAATAAAGGTCCCATCTACACCGTACAGTGCTAATCGTTCTAAGACCCCGTTCTGCGGGCCCGGGGGCAGCACGACGTGGTGATCTGTTGGCCGCTACCATCTGTGATTTGCGCTTTAGCCGATGTTTGCTCGGGTTTGATTCCGTCACGCTCATCCGCGCCCTCACTTCGCAGGGCGGGGCCGAAAACGACTTGGAAACGGTGTGAACCTACAATTGGCAGACTGGTTCGAATTAGACTGGGCCTTCTTTGTGTTAACATTATAAAGTGATAGTGTTGGAAAATGAGTATTTCTACATACATGAGTCTTCTATCCTCTCATATTATTTATACGTTGGATCTTTTCTTTTCTTTGAATTAGAATCTGAATCTGAATGTGGATCTGGAGCTGGACCTGGATCTGGAACTGAATCTGGATCTGGATCTGGATCTGGATCTGGATCTGGATCTGGATCTGGATCTGGATCTGGATCTGAATCTGAATCTGAATCCTAAACTGAATCTGAATCTGAATCTGAATTTGAATTGATTTAAAAAGCGTATAAGTCCTCCGGCTAAATACAGATACTTTATTTCAGTACACTAACAGCAAATCGAAACCGTGACACAGCCAATAAAACCTGTGAACTTGTTTGATTTAAGGCTGCATTCGCATGAGACGGGCCGACGCCTCCGGCTTCCCGCTCTGTCACGAGCTGCCCTATCTGACAGAACTCATAGACAATAATTCCGGTTCGGATCCCATTGCACCGATATTTAAACCATTTATCAATGCCCGGAAATGATAAAAACATGAGATTTTATGTTGCGGACTTAAGGGATAAAATATATAAAATTTATGTTCAAATCTAACACCTTTTTTACAAAATAATATTTGGTACTTATATTATCAGATGCTACTTTACTGTTATATTACAGAAAAGAATTGCCGTTTCTTCTATTAGTAATATTTGTGTGCCATATTTTATAAAGAATTTAATATAATAACATAAAAAATAAATGTAAATGAATTAAATTATGAACTAATATATATATTTTTTATAAGTACTAGACAAAACATTTCGAGATAATTTATAAATTTAAAAAAAAATCGAAGGCTGTCATGAGGACTGCAAACAGGAGTGAAAGCATAAAATTGTATATTGAAACTTCAAAGTTATTGTAATATTAAGCGCTGCTATCCATTCATGAAGCGTCTAACGCACACACATACAATCGGTTATATACAATGTGTTGGCGTGATGCGTGTACGTAGGCAGCTGCGCGCGCATTAACTGTATTTAAAGTATATCTATAGCTATACATATACCTTAAGCTAATGCATCGGCATGTTGCTGACGTGAACTTATAGATTTTTTTCCTACCCAGAGTCGTGTAACGCGGAAGTTTACTATAGAAGTTTTAACTTCAAAAATAAATACAGTTGATTCTCAATTTATTTGAACTTCTCTCTGTCTCTTAATTATCCAGCTAACTTCTCTAATTAAGCCTTTGATCTTAAGGAAATAATATAACTTGAATCGCATCATAACTTATTCCAAACCCACATTGATATTATTGGCGTAAATCTACAGTAGACCAGCCGTGGCTTGTACAGATAATGGCATCGCATTATCCGATACATGGAACTGCTCTGATTAGAGGCGTTATAATTTGAACTGAGGCGTTCCTGTACATCAGTTGTGGATCAAAGGGGGGTACTAACTCGACACCTCCAAGGAATACTACGCAAATCTAATTTAGGTACCTAGTTTTATTACAGAAACTAGTTTTACTAGTGGTAGAGCCACGCTACAGACGAATACTTTGTCAAGAATGGCAAAATATTTGTCTGTAGCACGAATGGGCCGGCTCGCCCGGGGGAGTACCACACTCCCGCAGAAAACCTGCGTCTGACTGGTAGCTTAGCTACCGCGCTTCGTACGGTGAGCGGTTGAGTTCACCTCCCCTCTCCCTCCCATAATGACGGTTTCCTTAAAGGTCGGCAACGCTTCCGCACTGCCTATGGCGCTGCGGATGTCTATGGGCGGCGTTGATTGCTTTCCATCAGGTTACACGCTTGCTCGTTTGCCTTCCTATCCCATAAAAGTGTCACTTTATCAATGTTAACGTAAAACCACTCATTAATGTCTTAATATTATGATCCCAAAATTGCAAACAAAAAAAAATATTAAGAAACTAAAAAGTTTTTACATTTACATAACGCCAAGTAAATGTACTTTTGAAAATCGTGCGACATATAGGCAGCCAAATATTATTAATCTAAACCCGCTAAGTTTAAACCGCAAACGAATAAATAAGTATATATACATATATATATATATATATATATATATATATATATATATATATATATATATATATATATATATATATATATATATATATATATATATATATATATATATATATATATATATATATATATATATATATATATATATATATATATATATATATATATATATATATATATATATATATACATTTAATACTATAAGGGAATGGCAATGTTTTGCTGTAATATTATAATATGTAAATAGCTAAGGAAAGTACCAAATATTATTTTGTAAGAAAAAAATTTGAGATTTGTTCTTACCTAAAATTTTGTCGTGTAGACTTCAAAACATACATTTCTAGAAAACATGGTTGAAAATAAAACAAAAGCGCATTGCAAAATAAAAAAAAAATTCAACATTATATGTACACCTACACATTGGTTATTTACACAGAGGCGTAATGAAGGACTTGAGTTTCATCTAAATGCAAATATCCCTAGCGAGCCGCGGTGTACAGAGCGCATGGCAATTTACGCGTTGGAATAATGGCGGGCAGCTGATCTATTGTAATTAGGCGAAGTCGTTCTTAAACTGAACGGATAAAGACTTAGCCGCATAAATGTGTTTACCGTTTCAATGGAGAGACTTTAAAATGGAGTGTTCCAAGAAAATCGTTAAGAACAATTAGAAGCAGCGATGGGTCGATTAATAGACATCGCTTACGGGTTCAATGCAAGAATTAGACTATTAATAAGAACCATCTCCTGGCATACATAAATATATATACGTACATATAGTCACGCCTGTCTCTCTGTAGGGTGAGGCAGAGACCACAGATCTCCATCCGCTACGATCCCGACACACCTCTCCTTGCCTCCTCCACACTCATCCATCTTGTCATCCATTCTTCCTCTCACATTCATCGTAGCGAAACAGCTCTTCCTGTGGCACGGCGGACCGTGGATTGGCCGAGAGAAAGGGAAAAGGATAGAGAAGGAAGGAAAACGCAGGGTAAAGAAAAGATGGATTTAGACAGGATGATAGGGATACTACCGAAACGGAAGACGAAGAGTGATACGGTAGTAGCTCGAGAGTTCGGGGTCGCGTACCCGTGTACCAATACCATAACAAATACCGGACAAACGGCTAGCTAAAGATACTCCCAGACTCCCTTCCTAGCACAAGCACTATTAGCTTAGTTACAATGATTAACAAGAATTCTAGTGAAAAACATTGCAAGTCTTCAAACGCCTGAGTTAAGAAAATATGGTAAGAAATGTCCAATCTACAATATTTCCTTTTGGATATTCGTATGAAATATAATTTAATTGTAACTCTTGTCTTTGAGATGAATAATGGAGTCGGGCGTTAAATTGCGGAAATCCATGACTATGTGGACAGTTAGAACTTTTACTTGGCTAAGATCCGCGATTTCTACTGGAAGAACTGGATTTACGGGGAACTCTTACTAAATCTTACCGAAATAACGGCCGTCGGCAACTCTCCATCTCCCAACCAATAACACCAAACACACAGTACCACTTTTTCACATTACACACGACACGTGTTTCGCCTCAACACGGGGCATCATCAGGTATAATAGACTCTACTCTTCTGTAGAGTATTTTATTACGTATCATTTGTGAATGCATGACTTAGTTGTTTTTAATTTTATTGTGTTGTATGTGTATTTATATGTATGTGTATATGAGTATGAGTGGCAGTATGTATATGGATGATGTGTGTGTATGTATGTGTGTGTCAATGTGAATATCGTCACTATGGTTCGCGATCTGACCACGTTGGTTCTTGCTGAAAACCAGCGCCAGGTTCTCCAATAGAACGCCCGGCATATGCTGAGCGAGAATCGTTTTATGACACTTATTTGATTCAAATTATTTTCCTATTTGTTTGTTTTCTTTTATTATTAAGGTTTTAAGAAAATATAATTATTGTAAAATAAAAGGTGTCATAAGTTTTTCTATTTCTACAAATGCGTTGCAGTACACGGCTATGGTAGGTGTAGGTTTGTTTTTTTAAAGGAGATAATCCAGTCCGTAGGGTTCTGAAATACCGAATTCAATTCATCAATAATGGGACCAAGAAAATGAAGCCCCTTTCACGGGACCTTTACGTTGAAGTTACGGACAAAAATGAACCAGGATTTGTCAGGCGACAGCGCAAGTGTCGGATGAAGTTTGATTAATACCACTCAATGACAGTTTTGACGTATGTCACTCCCATTATAGCGCGGGGGCTGTGATACAAATATGGCCGAAGATGGTTGCACGAGGAAGACTTTAGAGTTAAATAGATTTAATGAAGGGTATCCGTATCCGTAATAGGGTATCCGGTGGTAGTATTAAGTTATACGGCGAATGATACTGATTATTTTCTGCCAATATTAAGAGAATATTTCTTTATTATTAGAAATGGAAAAACATTATTTATTACACCTTTTTTAACGATAATTATTTTTTGTATATTCATTATTCATTATCAGCCCGCGGCAGTCCACTGCTGGACATAGGCCTCACCCAAGGCGCGCCACCTAGCCCGATATTCGGCTACACGCATCCAGTCTCTGCCAGCCGCCTTGCGCAAATCGTCACTCCATTTAGCAGGGCGTCCCACACTACGTTTGCCGAGTCGCGGTCTCCACTCCAGCACTCGTCTACTCCAACGATTGTCGGTTCTCCGACTAACGTGTTCAGCCCATTGCCACTTCAGTCTGCTAACTTGAAGACCTATGTCGGTGACTCTGGTTCTCCGGCGAATTTCTTCATTTATAATTCTGTCCACCAGAGAAACCCCGAGCATAGCTCTCTCAACGCTGCCCGCTTTTGTATATTATAATACACAAAAAAAAAATAATAAAATGAAAATAATTTTAATCAAACAAGTATCATAAAACGGTTCTTGCTCAGCATATGCCCGGCGTTCTATTGGAGCACCTGGCGCTAGTTTTCAGCAAGAACCAACGTAGTCTGATCGCGGACCACAGTGACGACGACCTTTAAGAATGGCCAGATCAAGAGTCCCCTTAACCGACAAGCTTGCATGAAATGAGGGATGAGTATGGAGGGAGCAAGGATATTATGCCAAGATCGAAGCAGATGGAGATCTGTGGTCTCCGCCTTCCCCTACGGGAGACAGGCGTAACGATAAGGACATTGTCGCCGTCGTTTTTAACAAATTTAGTTTATTAAAATTCGTAATAGCGAATCCCACGAGCGGCAAGGGAGGATAGAGGTCAGCCTCGCAGCTACATTCCTTTGTTATCTATTAAAAAAAAATAAAGTTACAAATTAACGCAACAGTCTAATGTATACGAATCGTAATAGACAAATAATTAATAATTCATTGCGAGCAAGCGTACAACTACCGGTTTCAAAAACTTATATAGCTTCGGAGGTAAAAACGACGCGGTATTGAAACCCCGAGCATTATATGGCTCCTAATGAGTTGTAAATCTAAGCCGAGATACAAAAGAAAAGCAACGACATAGTGCTGCAGTACGGCCGACCGATAATTATAAATTGTAAACAAACAAGAAGTCGATACGCGCAAATAAGCCAAGCTGAGACACTAGTAATCGTGGAAAAAATCACGACGTATACGCTAGTACGCGCCCGAGCGTACGCCCGGCAAAAAGGAAAGCACATCACTGATTTATAGCACGCGATTTTCCCACGTGCTACGGGGAAACCAACCCGGAACCCGTTGGTCCTGGGAACTATACGCTACGCCAGGAACGTGCCGGGTATTTTCTAGTGCCAGTATTGACGAGCAATAATTGGCTTGCGACAATAACAATTGTGGACAAAAAATAAATCTCATAAAAGCCGATAAAGATAAACAAATAAAATACACTAAACTCGCACATGAGATTTCCGGCATTTGGCGTGTTGATTTCATCATCATTGTACCAACAGTAGTGTCTGGGAATGGATTTATTGGTAAAAATTTGGATGTAGGTTAAATTCAAAATTCAAAAAGCAGCCGTATTGTGCACGATTAGGATCGAATGAATTCCTTTCCTTGGATACCTACATTCTTTTTTTGGGATAGGAGGGCAAACGAGCAAGCGTGCCGCCTGATGGAAAGCAATCAATACCGCTTATAGACAACCGCGACACCGCAAGAGTCACGGAAGCGTTGGCGGCCTTTTGGGTATGTGTAAGCTTATTTTTGGCTACATCATTTGTTGGCTTAGTTCTTTTTTTAAAGTGTTTATTTTTATAGTAATATAATTGTTATTAAGATAGAAATATGTAAATAATTATGTTTGGAAAAAAACCAACTCGATTCTAATGGCAACAGGTTTGTTAGTCCTTCTATAATACATTAATTGCTGATTCACTTCTAATTTTTTTCCCGGCGATGACTCGCTTCGGAGCTATGGAAACTTTTTGCCACAGCCACAGACAAGCTGGCAGACCAAACGATAGAAAATAATCGATATACATCGAACAAATGATTGATTGATTTCATTTTAAAAATACGTTATCGATAATAAATTCACATTATAGCCCACTATGTTGATAACTATGTTGCAACATAAACATAAGTTATACTATTGTATTTTATACGCTATTTTCGCCTTTCGAAAGTTTGAAGAGATTGGACAGCTTTTATGTTTGTCTCATTAAAACTCAATAACGGCTCAACCGATTTGAATAACATTTTTTTTATTTTATTCGCTATAATACATGGAAAGTTAACGAATAAAAAATATAGCAAAAACATAAAAGAATAGTTTGAAAAGTAAAAAATTCTTTTTCTTCCAATTAGTTTCAATAGATGGCGTTCGTGACGGCTTTATCGTCTAACGGACATGTTGTTATGCAAAACTGTTGTTTCTATTGTGCGATTTTGAAAAGTATTTCATAACTAAGTACTAATATACCAGGAGAACATAAGCCTACCAGGAGTCCATCTAGTTATTTATAAATTAATAATTTTAAAAATAACTAGATAAATACTACGACCTCTAAGTACCTTTTGTAAAGTGCAATATATAAGTGAAATTGGAACAAAACTACTTTAAAATTGGAAAAATCCGTTAATTTTTTTTTATATATTCACGCCTATCCCCCGCAGGGGTTGGCAGAGACCACGAGCTCCAACCGCTGCCATTCATCGCAGCGAAACGGCTCGTCATTGGTCGCTTTTCGCCCTCGTGAGAATCAAGACGTGACGGGTGGCGAACCGCGTCGCCGTCATTTTCGACAAATTAGGTATATTAAATTCGTCTTTAGTGAATCCCACGAGCCGCACGGGAGGATGGAGGTCAGCCCCAGCAGAGCCCTGCATGCTGAGGTAAGGCACCATAGACCCGCGGGAGCCCGACCCCGGGACGATCGGCACGCTTACGACTAGGCTCGCCCCTAGCCATGCATCCATTGGCACGGCAGACCGTGGATTGGCGGAGAGGAAGGGAAAGGATAGAGAAGAAAGGAAGGGGCAGGAAAGGAAATGTGGATTAGGGGAGTTACCAGACTCGGAATAAACATTTAAAAATCCATATAAATATTTATTGAGATGCGGGAATCGAACCCGCGACCATTGACTCCGCGGGCGGAGGGCCCCGCCACTGAGCCAATCGGTCGTCTGATGTTCGGCCGTCTGAATCAGCCGTTAATTTATTAAAAAGTCTTTATAATCCGTAGCCATGACATTTTCCTAGAATTGAAGCATACTTTAAAAAAGTAATTTATATTCGACACAAAAAGCGATAACGCTGTAAATGACAGTCAAAAAAAAATTATTCCATATTCGGATCAATAAAAAATACTGCGTCGAATGGCCCGAGCATGGCACCTCTACGGCCAATAGAAAATTTTGTGCAGCGATCACAGTGACTGTTTATGAGTGATCAGATACAATTTTTTCAGAAATCTTCACTAGTGGTAGAGCCACGCTGCAGACGAATACTTTGTCAAGAATGGCATATTATTTGTCTGTAGCATGAAGGGGCCGGTTCGCCCGGGGAAGTACCACACTCCCGCAGAAAACCGGCATCTGAGTGGTAGCTTAGCTACCGCGCTTCGTACGGTGAGCGGTTTCCTTTAAGCTCGGCAACGCTTCCGCACTGCCTATGGCGTTGCGGATGTCTATGAGCGGCTTTCCATTAGGTGATACGCCTGCTCGTTTGCCTTCCTATGCCCTAAAAAGAAAAAAAAAAGTTTTTTTGGCTCTGGTGTTAAATTTTCATACATACATACATATAGTCACGCCTGTGACCACAGACTCATCCACTATGACCCCAACACACCTTCCTTGCTTCCTTCACACTCACCCATCTTTCATCCGTCCTTCTTCTCACATTCATCGCAGCGAAACGGCCCTTCGTTCGTCGCTTCTTGCCCTCGTGTAAATCAGGTCGTGACGGGTGGCGAACCACGTCGCCGTCATTTTCAACAAATTAGGTATATTAAATTCGTCTTAGTGAATCCCACGAGCCGCAAGGCAGGACGGAAGTCAGCCCCAGCAGAGCCCTGCATGCTGAGGTAAGGAACCATAGTTTCGGGGGAGCCAGATTCCGGGACGGTCAGCACGCTTGCGACTAAGCTCGCCCCTAGCCACGCATCTTTTGGCACGGCAGACAGTGGATTGGCGGAAAGGAAGGGAAAAGGATAGAGAAGAAAGGAAAAGGCAGGAGAAAAGAAGAGATGGACGCAAGGGAAGACGATGAGTGATACGGTAGTAGCTCGGGAGGCCGGGGTCGCGTACCCGTGTACCAATACCATAATTACTGGACAAGCGGCTAGACGAAGATACTCCCTGGCCTGATACATTTTCATTTTGCGGTTTACTACGTTTTCGTTTTTTGCGTCGATATGTTACATTTATTTATATTTTTTTTTTATTTATTTTTTATTTATATATTCACGCCTATCCCCCACAGGGGTTGGCAGAGACCACAGAGCTCCATCCACTACCATTCATCGCAGCAAAACGGCTCTCCATTGGTCGCTTCTCGCCCTCGTGAAAATCATATTTACTGACCAGCGGTATTAATTATAACTTCCATGTAAAGAATAATCTACAATTATATAGGGAACGTACGAGTGATATATGGATATAAATAAATAACTAATAATCGACTTCCATGATATGTTGGTGTCACATCACTATATATCATAGTTCCCTTCGCTTACCATATAAACTAAGATGGTATGTCGACAGTACTACTCTATACGAGACCCTATAGCTGTACCGGTTGAGGAAATGTATTGACTGCATTGACTTGGTATGTTGACTGTATTCAAATAAAAATATAATACAGGGACGACCGATAGGCTGAGTGGCGGGGCCCTCCGCCCGCGGAGTCAATGGTCACGGGTTCGATTCCCGCATCGGAATAAATATATGTATGGATTTATAAATATTTATTTCGAGGTAACCCCCCCCCCAATCCTCATTTCTTTTCCTGCCCTTTCCTTTCTTCTCTATCCTTTCCCTTCCTCTCCGCCAATCCACGGTCTGCCGTGCCAATGGATGCGTCGCTAAGGGCGAGCTTAGTCGCAAGCGTGCCGACCGGCTCCCCCGGGTACTATGGTACCTTACCTCAGCATGCAAGGCTCTGCTGGGGCTGAACACCATCCTCTCTTGCGGCTCGTGGGATTCACTAAGACGAATTTAATATACCTAATTTGTTGAAAATGACAGCGACGTGTTTCGCCACTCGTCATGTCCTGATTCTCACGAGGACGAGAAACGAACAATAGAGAGCCGTATCGCTGCGATGAATGGTAGCGGATGGAGCTTTGTGGTCTCTGCCAACCCCTGCGGGGGATAGGCGTGAATATATAAATAAATAAATAAAAAATATAATATAGCCGAAGACAGTAGTAACTATGATAGTAATCCTAAAAAAAACAAGAATGTTATTCTTTCCTTAAACAATTTATTTTTTATTTTATTATTAAAATATGTTCATACCACTCTAGTGTGTTGACAGCAAACTCCAATCAAAAGTGATTACGTCACTTGTTCTCAAATCACGTGACCCGTATTGGCCTTTAGGAGCGAAATTCAACATACACGAATATTATTATGCAATAGTGGTTGTATTAAAAAATATAAAATATTTTTCATTAATACATATTTTTATATTTCTTTTTTACTTTTTGTAAACTTCTAAATACCAAAAACAAATCAATGAAAACAATATGGACAGTCAAAAGTTTTGCTTAGCTAAGATCCGCGACAATAAAAGTGACTTTTTGGTTGTCTTCCGTAGAGTCTACTATACCTGAAGATGCCTCGTGTTGGGGCGAAACACGTGTCGTTTACAAGATGGAAAAGTGGTAATTGTGTTTGGTGTTGTGTAGTGGTTGGTGGGTGGAGAATTGATGGCCGATTTTCGGTAAGTTTTTGATTTAAGTTCCAAATAAATCCACTTAACCCAACGGAAAAACACACATTGTTAATTTTCTGTTATTGTTTTGCTTGTCGCGGATCTTAGCTAAGTAAAACTTTTGACTGTCCATATAGTGATGGATTTCCGCAAAGTAACGCTTGACTCCATTAATAAATTAAAACAAAACCAACCATGATAGTCTATACCACCTTTAAGGTCCTTTAGGAAAATTTTCGCTGACTTATATCAGTGATTTTTTAATTCGTTTTCATAATTTTATGTTATTATCTGTTACATTGTTTGATCGTGGTGGCGTATTGTACAATATAGTTCGATTAAGGCGTATAAGTGGAGTGATACGAAATAAACACGTGTATCGCGACTTTTACCAGACAGAGGTTTTGGTAGAGTGACCATCATTTTAATAAGACGTAACGTGACAAGCTTACTGACAAGACGGGCTGACAAGAGTTTGAACTATTGCATATCCGGATCAGAAAAAAACATTACGTCGAATATCCGAGTCTCAGTGTCAATGTCAATCCGAGTGATCAGATACAATTTTGAGAAAATGTAAACACCGGTGGTAAGTTTTCATTTTGCGGTTTACTACGTTTTCGTGTATGGTGGGAGGGGAGGGGGAGGGTGTTGGGCCTCCGGAACTCAAGTCACTCACCGTACGAAACGCCGTACCTAAGCTAGCGAGTGTGATACTTCCCCGGGCGAGCCGGCCCATTCGTGCTACATACAATTGCCATTCTTGACAAAGTATTCGTTTGCAGCGTGGCTCTACCACTCAAATAAAATTTAATTTTTTTATATATATTCACGCCTATCCCCCGCAGGGGTTGGCAGAGACCACAGAGCTCCATCCGCTACCATTATCGCAGCGAAACGACTCTCCATTAGTTAAACAAATTTGGTATATTAAATTCGTCTTAGTGAATCCCACGAGCCGCAAGGAAGAATGGAGGTCAGCCCCAGCAGAGCCCTGCATGCTGAGGTAATGCATCATAGTACCCAAATAAAATTTAAATATATACTAAAATTTTATAAATTTATATATGTTTTTATATCTCAATAAGGTTGCGATGCTATCGCGTTTAATTATCGAATAGTGATGGTACACGCGTGCCGAGTCGAGGGGCGCGCTCGCATCGGTCGATCGCCTTTCATTTATCCGATAAATAAATATAAATCGTTTTATTGTGCGGACACGTTCCGGGATGGAATCCCGCCTAAGGGCCCGGGCCTTAAAAGGGTAAGGAAGCGCACAGCGACCCTTTGTATTCGCAAGTTGTCGCGCGCGCGCCGCAAAAAACTACGCTACCGTACTCCAACGTACGTAGATGCCGGCGGCTAACGAGAGTTGCCAACTGGCTCGGCCGGCCCAGGGTTGCCAGGCTCGATAATTAATTTGCTCGTTGTGAGGCACGATACGCGCTCCGTGTTTTTTATTCTTTTTGCCATCGGCGCGCGGAAGCGATTGGAATTTTGTTTCTTCGACAGGTTTAAATTAGCCAAATTAGTTGTGGCCGACACTTATTGTCTGTGACACTAGGCGGGCCAACGGATGAAATCTAATTAAATTTTAAGTCTTTAGACCAAGCATTCTCGGAGAAAAAGAAGATATCGTGACAAAGGTGAAGAAAGCCATGCTTTGATAGTTTGGGCACATAAAAAGGATGAATGAAAGACGACTGGTAAAAGAAATTTAAGTTGAGGATGTGGCTAGAAGGATCGGTAGAGGAAGACAAAGGAAAACATACCTTGACCAAATTGCCGACGTTTTTAAGAAAGGCCAGGTCAAAAATACTCTTTACCGGCGAGCATGCATGAAGAGATCATAGCAGATTAGCATATATGGTCTCTGCCTATCCCTACGGGAAAAAGGCGATATGTATGTATGTCTTTCGACCAATATTTTTAATACAAATATCGATCGATTCCCTATCATCTTGAAAATTTTTCAACTTCACTATCTATTTAGATTTTTTTAGCCACTGTGGCAGAAAGCGTAACAAACCAGAAAGCGTATATTTTCACGAAAAGTCCAGAATAAACATCTCTCGTAGATATCCTTAACATCATAGGCATTACAGGTGAGTTGCTGGCCTTTGAGACATAGATAGGCTATGAAGAAAATGTAAAATTCTTTATAATATATTATTTTATTTTTAATTCTTTAAATTTTTATTCAACTGAGAAATATTTAAATAATTATTGAACAACAAAACAAACAATATCATTGGCATTACGGCGTAAAAACAAGATGGTGGATCCTTTTTTGACGTTGTTAATTTTCATATTCAACAGCTGACAAGTCCGCAAACAAAATGGCGCCGGCGCGGGCAAATTGATATGCGCGCCAAAATGACCTCCACGCCGGTGCTACGTGTGGGCAAACCGCAACGCACAGATCATTAGCGGCTTCGTCCAGGTCTTCGTAGTCGCAATTCCGACGTAGGCATCCACTAAAAGTCATGTCGATCACTAAAATCGATTCTCAAAACGATGCGCGAGTAAAAACGAAGACAAATTGTTCGGATCATGACACGAATGGCTCCCCCGCTAAAATGCCCGTGCGTATGTGCCTCCGTGCACTTATTACGTGTAGACGCGTGAAGGACGTTTGAAAGAAATACGCAAATGGATGTGTAGAGCTTTCTCTCTTCAGTTTGAGCGTCCCTTTGAAACGAATTTTAATAATTATTTTATATATTATTTCTACTGTCAAAATATTATTCATAATATTATGTGAATGACATGTTTTTTTTAAAAGCAATAGTTCATTGCTACATTAAGCTCAGACAGATGGCGCTATAGCCAAATAACTATATTAACAAATTCTATATTTATGGGCCAAAATTATTATACTAATGTAATCTATTGTGCTAAGTCTAGTCTAGAGTGATCAAAACTCAACTGTCATCTTGCCCTAAACCGCAATTGTTCATGGACTGGGATACCACTAATTATTAGATAAATTTGTAGTGGTAGAGCCACGCTGCAGACGAATACTTTGTCAAGAATGGCATATTATTTGTCTGTAGCATGACTGGGCCGGCTCGCTCGGGGAAAAACCACACTCCCGAAGAAAACCGGCGTCTGAATGGTAGCTTGTCTACCGCGCTTCGTACGGTGAGTGATCTGAGTTCCGGAGGCCCAACACCCTCCCCTTCCCACTCCCACTCCCCTCCGATTCCCACTCCCCCTCCCACTCCCATAATTTCATTTTCCTTTAAGGTCGGCAATGCTTCCGCACTGCCTATGGCATTGCGGATGTCTATGGGCGGCGTTGGTTGGTCCATTAGGCGACACGCCTGCTCGTTTGCCTTACTATGCCATAAAAAAAATAGATAGATATATTCTTTATCAACGTTTCTACATTTCCCAGAATAAGGCGACGATAGTAACACAGAAATGTTGTTCAGGCGTCGATAGCGCGCGGTATCCAGCTGTCAGACGAGTATAACAGCCTGTCACCTCGGGGCGTGCGATTTTTAATTCTAACATTGAGTGACAAGGTCTGAAATTGTCAACACCTATCAGTCGACTATAACAGGTAAACTGGGGCCGATCACTCAATAACACCGCCTATAGATGCCCTAGGGCGTGTTGATAGATTTCCGAGTTTTATATAGGTACATGCGTATGCATATGTATGTATATACATACATATCGTCACGCCTGTGTCTCGTAGGAGTAGGTAGAGACCACAGATCTCCATCCACTACGATCTCGGCATACATCCCTTGCTTCCTCCACACTCATTATTCTCCTCATGCACGCCCGCCGGTTAAAGGTACTATTGACCTGGCCTTTCTTAAAAACTTCATCAATTTGGTCATGGTATGTTTACCGTGGTCTTCCGACTCTTCTATCTACATTCACAACGTTAATTTCTTTTGCCAGTCGTCTTTCATCCATCTTCTCTATATGCCCAAATCATCTAAGCATCCCTTTCTCACCTTTTGTCACAACAACTTCTTTTACTCCACATTGCTCTCTTATATCTTCATTTCTTATTCTATCATTCAAAGTTACATATTCACACGTATTTAATGAGGTTTGGGGAACTGCAATGCGGCTGGTATATCTGACTACTAATAATAAAGGTTTAATAAGAAATATGGATGAAGATAGCCAATAGAAGAGAGGAGGGACTAAGGAAGGACTGGTCATGTTCATCTGAGAATCGACAACCGTTAGGGATGAGTGCTGACGTGGAGACCGCGTCTCGGCAAACGTAGTGTGGGACGCCCCCCAAACTGAGCATCCCCGATTTAATCTCAATGCGAAATCCGATAATTACCTTAATGTGACATTTTTAATACGACGCCAAATTGTTGACGCTGATAGTCCATCTGCTTCACAAGTTGAGAGTCGCTCAGAGAGCTACGGAGTGAGGTATGCTCGGAGTTTCTCTGGTAGATATGATTCAGAATGAATAAATCCGCCAGAGAACTAAAGTCACCGACATAGCCTTTCGAATTAGCAAACTTCACCTACAATTTATGCTCCCCTGTATTTATCTTCTCCTGGTATGTAAGTAATTAGGTATACAAAATTTTTCAAAATCGCACAACAGAAACGAACGTTGCTGACGCCCGTTTTTTGGGTACGTTTTAGTTTGAGTTTCCCGTAAATCCATCTCTTCTAGTACAAAACATACATTGTAGGTAAAAGTTAATCATTATTATTTTAATTTTTTTTAATTAATGAATTAATATTTAAAAAAAAATCAACCAGTATTAACATCCACAATTCTCACTCAATCAGGTGTCATCCACTACAAGTTTAAAAAAATGTATTTGAACTTGAGTGGATGAATAAAAAGTATTTTGTTAACGATTGAAAATTTGAATAAGATATATGTATTACATATAGGGAAAGTTAAAATTCCATCCCCACCATCTGGATGAGTGGCGATCTACTACGGTGCGTTTCTCTTGTAACTTCTTTCCACGCACCACCAGTTTGTGGAACCAACTACCCTGGGCGGTCTTTTCGAACCGATACGGCATTGGAACCTTCAAAAAGCAAGCCTATACATACCTAAAAGGCCGGCAACGCTTCCGCGACTCCTGCGGTGTCGCCGTTGTCTATGGGCGGCGTTGACTGCTTTCCATCGGGCGACACGCTTGCTCGTTTGCCCTCCTATCCCATAAAAAAAGTGTGAACTAATAGTAGGAATAGAAAAAAAACTATTATATAAACAAAAACAAATGTAAGGTTTTGTCAAAGCTTTCGTTCGAAACCCAGCAAAGTGCACCAATCGGATAATTCAAACGCGCTACGAAATATAGACGTCTCTATTCGTCCATCGTGAACAATACCTTTACCTTAATAAAGACCTAAATAATTCCAATCACTAATTAACATCACCGTTTTCCAGAACGGCCGGACACCCACCGGCAAGCGGTACCGATGTTAAAAACCCCTGGAATCTAAACAATCCCGGCCCCCATTCATATTCATGCGTAACCCGAATCTTTAGCGGTGGCCTTACAGGGCGGAATTCCACGTCTCGTTTCAATATGTTTTTCCCGTGTAATTAAACTTTTGTGAAGAAGAAGCTTCGATGCCACGCGTTGGGCGCGCGACTTCTCTACATGGCGACAGCACTCAGATCACCCTGTTCCGAATTCAAGTTAACCACCCTCCCCAATTGCATTACGTCGTAAGTGACGTGACACCGGACGATCATTTCGAACATTGTTACCGTGCATTAGAAGTAACAATAGATCGAGTTGATGACGCAGATGAGATCTATTGTTTGGCCGATGCAAAGAATTACACCGGCAGCTTATTAACGAATAATCACGGTGTAGTGGGCTTTATTGTGGTGGCGTTCGATTCATAATCGTTTGAAGGCAAGGTAGAGAATACAGGAGGCCGCCACACGACGAATTCCAAACGATTCACAGACACGATTTAGTTGAAAATAGAGCATCATTAAGATAGTCGAGGTGTTGTCGTGACTACGGTGGATAAAAAAAATTAAGGAATCGAGTCGTGGCTCATATTCATAGATGAATTGGGTATAATGAGTGGTAATGGTGTTTGCGATACTGAAGGTGGTCAGTTTGTTAAATGGGATTCAGTGGGAGATTACGTAATGGTGGTCCATCGTGACGGTGTGTCACGAGTCGGCGTTGATTGAGGTTCGCTCTCTGACACAGCTGCACTAAATGTCGCCGGTGACAATGTGTCAGTTATAAAAATGAATACAAAAGGCTTGATAAATATTATACATTCAGGTGCAATGATTGATCGATACGATATCTCGAATAATCGAGAACTGTATGATTTACAAACATATCGTATCTCCAAATGGAGCTTGGTATAAATTATACCTATTGGAGTATGTTTTAATTTAAAAATAGGCAAGTTACCAACAGTTTTGCCATAAGTTTTTTTGATTTACCTTTGATTATTTCTCATATCTGAAAAAAGAGGACTTTTATTAATAATCTTCTAAATATGACCAATTGGCGGGGCCCTCCGCCCGCAGAGACAACGGTCGTGGGTTCGATCCTCACATCGGAATAAATATATGTATGGATTACAAATATTTATTCCGAGTCTGGTAACCCCGCCAATCCGC